>OX463852.1:15918850-16037679 GCA_949825065.1 Odontocerum albicorne | reverse complement strand
ATATATATATATATATATATATATATATATATATGTATATATATGTTTCTTTAATTTTTTTATTTTGTTTTGATTCTATTATTTGTTTTTTTGTAGACTATCTGTTTCGGGACAGGTATACGCCTAGGCCTAGTTAGACAGGAGATTTTTTCGCTCATTAAATCATAAGAGTTTAAAAATAGTTCAATTGTATACACATTCAATAATTATGTCTTAATTCAGCCTTCTTTTATACACACACTTAATTTTTTTTCTTAACCAGCATCTCTACAACTTTAATATTATATTCATCCTTCTTCTGTCAAGTCCAAGTTTAACTTTTATTGGTCAATATGCACATCTGTCATTTTTGCTAATTTTGATCAAGTGTGGTTATTGTAAATTACACTAAGCACTCCATTTACCTTATTCCCTATCGCTATCCTTGTCGCTATGTCCCTTTCAACATAAAACTAAATAATTCCTGAAAACTCTCGTCTTTCTTAAGTATCCAAGCTACATAAGGAGGGGCCGACAATATCCTTGATTACAAGCAACAGTAGAGGAGTTGAGTGATGACCATTTGTTTGAGGGGAGTCCTCCATGGTTTTGATGAAAAGGTTAATTTCCGACATTTTAAGAAATATGCGGTGTAAAGAGCAAAAGAGTCGCGAGGCCTTTTGTCAGGAACAGTCAAATTGGAATTTCCAAGAAGCTTCAAAATTTGAGGTTTAATATTTGGGCATAAAAATACATAACTGGGTTTTTACGACTGAATAATATATTTTATGGCACAACCACGGAAAATGCGTTCTCCGAATTGAAACAGTTCTCAGCGCGTAAATGGGACCAGCGTTTAAGAATTTCAGGAAATTACGGAAAGCGTAAAAGATGACTATTTCTTATTTTCAAGTCGTTCAATTTTAAGTTCTTTGTAACTGAAATTAAATGAAAAGTAGGCAAATTTTATTACCACTATTTAAAATGTTACTTTTTTATTAAAACATACCTTCACAGATTGTAATGTTCGGTTTATCTTATGAAAACAACTCGACACCATATAAAAAACATAGTTAGAAAGGTTTAAATAATTTATTATACAATATTACTTGATATCATCAATGGTTTGTTATACAATATCACTTGATATCACCAATGATTAATTATGCAATATCACTTAATATCATCAATGAGAAGAAAAAAATGTTTTCTTTACAGGATATTGGTTATTTTTATAGTTGTTACGTTTGTTAGTGTGTTATGTAAATCAAACTGTATTCAACTGACTTTGTGAAGAATCGGTGAAGTTTTGTATGAAAATGTTTAAACACACTGTTATCCCCCGTCAATATTCTCAGCTTCTCTTCAAGTACAATGGTGGGTGATTGCAAACTGTGTTAGTGTCTTTCTTATGTGCAGCAGAGGAAAACCTCGGTGTCGGAAGACTCACCGATTCAGGTAACAAAATAATAAGGGTTCTCCCGTCAGGCTTAATATACATATTTAAATAAATATTATTTTTTATTGAAAGCAAACACCTATGCAATTATCATATTGAGATGACAAAATAGAATGTCAATTTGTATTGTGATTTATATACAATATAAAAGTTATGTTGTTCTCGATCGTGGGAAAAAAATATGGAAAATCATAACAAATACTAATTAGATAGAACTGTCTTCGCATGACACTATCTTATTGTGATTTCGTGGTTTATAGGACAAACTAATAAAAACAAAACTAATGGGTTACACGTGTATAAATATCGGTGATCTGAGAATAATTATGATTTGTTTGATATGTCGAATGCGTGGGATCAAATATAAATATATTAATATGTTAAGCCCAAAATTGCACTGTGGAGTATGACGGAAGAGATTCTCCGTACACATTATTTAAATGTCAATTATGTTAAGCCCAATATTTCACTGTGGAATATAACGAAGGAGGTTCTCCGTACACAGTATTTAAATGTCAATTATGTTAATCCCAATATTTCACTGCGGAATATAACGGAGGAGATCCTCCGTACACAGTATTTAAATGTCAATTATGTTAAGCCCAATATTTCACTGTGGAATATGACGGAGGACATTCTCCGTACACAGTATTTAAATGTCAATTATGTTAAGCCCAATATTTCACTGTGGAATATGACGGAAGAGATTCTCCGTACACAGTATTTAAATGTCAATTAATTCATTTCTGGCTTTTCCCTTCTTTTGAAAGAAACTTGTTAACCATGTGATATTATTTTTTTTCAATTTTAGAATATAACGAAACAACACGTCTTTTTATCAGCTCAAGTTGACATATTTCTGATGTTGAAGGTTTCAAATTTTAACTGTAACATCGCCTGACTGCATGATAGGCATGTCTAACGTGGTATATGTCCATACACGCTTTTACTGCTTTAGGTCGGAAACTTTTGGACTTTACTATGAATATATTGTACATTAGTCATCTCCCAGGGCCCATTGTCTGTTCTGTGATAGCTGCCTAACACCCACGAAATCCACATATAATATATACACACATAAATAGTTCAACAGGACCAAGCTCTGAATTAACAACTACACCCTATACCTTGCTATACGGCCGCTCTTTATACGGCTTTTCGCTATAACAGCCTTTTTATTTATGGCACTTTTTGATTAATGTCCCACAATGTTTCATTATACGGCCAAAAAATGCTTATTTTCATTACATATTTAATTCATTCATTAATTCTTTTAAATGTAATCGCCCCTTTTTAAGTAAAAAATGCCACCGAAACGTTCATTGAATTTGGAGATTGATACTGATAAAAATATAAAGAGAAACCGAAAATCTGTCACGCTAGAGACCAAACTAGAAGTTTTACGTCGTATTGAAGCTGGTGAGAAAATTGTTCAAATTTGTAATGCAATGGGACTGGCGAAGTATACCGTTCAAACTATTCGCGATAGAAAAGAAGAAATTAAAACACATTCGCTCGCTATCTGCTGCACCTTTAAGTGGCTCAAAATTAACTCGCCAAAGAAGCAGCATGATGGAAAAAATGGAAAAATTATTAGATATGTGGATTGAAGACAATAATCAACGAAGGATGCCAATGACTAAAAGGCTAAAAGTATTTTCGAAAATTTAAAGACGGGGGATACTGATGAATCTGTGAAAGATGTAACATTCTAAGGAAGCCGAGGTTGGTTTGAAGAATTCAAATATCGCCACAATTTGCACAACTTAAAAATGAAAGGTGAAAGAGCTAGTGTCGATGATGACGCAGCTAAAGAATATCCCAACATTTTGAAAAATAATTATTGAAAGAGGTGGATACCGACCTGAACAAGTATTCAATGTAGACGAGACATGACTCTATTGGAAGCGAATTCCTGAAAGAACTTACATTTCAAAATATGAAAAGTCTGCATCTGGATATAAGGTGTCAAAAAAACGATTAACTTTGCTCCTTGGTACTAATGCTGCAGGGGATTTTAAGCTGAAACCACTTTTAGTATATCTTTCCGAAAATCCAAGGTATTTTAAAGGGCTGAACAAGAAACAATTGCCCGTCATTTGGAGATCCAACAAGAAAGGTTGGGTGACTAAGATTCTCTTTAAAGACTGGTTTAAAAATTACTTTTGCCCAGAAGTAAAAAAAAATATTTGAAGGACAATAACTTGAGCAACAAGGCATTGCTCATTTAGGATAATGCTCCAGGGCAGGGCACCCGGTTAATTTATCCGAATTATCTGAAGATGTGGAGATTGAGTATCTTCCCAAACAGCTCTGATCCATTGGCTGGATCAGAGTGCAATAGCCACTTTTAAGGCTTATTATTTACGCAGTATGGGTGTATTTGCAAAAAATGTCGTCTAGTTTATTTTTCTGTTTTATCAAAATTTGGAATTTTATTATATTTATTTTATTTTCTCTCTTTACGTTAACAGTGAATCGGGAGTTTTGCATTTAAGTGTGTGTATTTATATTTATTGGGTTTATAATTCCTTAATGATTATCATTTTTTATATCATAATTCACGTTTACAAGGGTGTGGGCTGAAACACATCTGACTTCCTTACAGTTGAGCTCACCCTGCTATTAGAAAGGGGGGACATCTTGATTGGGAGGATCTTATGAGATGAGCCCAGATCGTTTGATAGCTTTTCACTCAAATGTATTTTCTTTTCCATTGCCTTAATATATTAATATATATAGTATGTGAAACTTCAGGATACACGAGTATATATGTAAATCGTACATACTTTGTTGCAACCAATAAACATATATTATTTTTTTATCCATACTATTTATTATAATATAGTTTAGATGTATTAAAAAACTAGTCACAAAAAATACGACATTACATTTGATATAATTTTCTCTTCCTTATTTAGCACTTTATTTTTTAATTAAAACACTCTTCTAGCTATTAATATTCCGAACATAAATAGCTTTAGTAATTCATTACCACACCCAAAACTTATTTAATTATAAGAGAACCGTTTCTGTTCACTTAAATTATTGAGTTATCAAGGAATAAGCTAATACACAATTCTCTCTGCACTATTTCTTTTACAAATAATGCAGACATTTATCACGGAATCTTCTTACTTTTTCGTAGATAAAGATAAATGAGATCTCATAAATATTCATAAATATCCAAGGAAGAACTGTTGCATTTGAAATATTTACTTTTAAAAAGATTTATTATTTGAAACCGTGGACATTTACTCGCTGGACAGATAGTTATACGAGAGAGATAAATTAGAATATATCAGTTAGAATATTAGCTACATATTTTTATACGTACATTGAATGAAGATTTGGTAACCATCAAATGTACTTTAAGTTTTGTACCTGTCAATTCAGAACATTATTTTTTTAAATAAAGAACATTAATTTATTACACAATTACCTTGTCCCAGTAGATACACGTATTGTATAGGTATTCCGGGGGTATGTTTCTACTATTTTCGAAATCGTTCCAGTCTGGTTTTCATTTAGGCCTATTTCACTTATTTTTAGTTAGTTAGAAGGGAGTATGAAACAGCAAAAATCCCGCTAGGTTGTATTGTATTGTATAACATACTATGAAAATGTTATAAAAACCATATTATGCTAAAAGCATTTTTAACCACAAAATTGATCTTTTGGGGAAATTTGAGCATATACGAGTATAATACTATATTAAATTTTAGATTAAAAATCAAATATTTTTTTAATGGTAATTAACAATTCTTATTTATCAATATCAATGTGAAAATTTCATATAATATAAATCAATAAATTTAGCATATTATCAAGTAAGTTGATTTCAAAAATTTTAAGGACAAAAATTAATTCCATTGGTTTTCCCAAAAAATCACACATTTGACAAAATCTTAGGGCTGTTATTTTTGTAACTTAAAAAACATACTCGGGCAGTGAAGATTTTTCTGACGTGAAGTCTAAAAACATAAAAATACTAGAATGGCGTGTATTTTAACGTTTCATAAAATTTTAATAAGTAAAAGATTAGCAACAGATTTCCTTACAAGCTATTCTTCTGAGTCGGGTATG
This sequence comes from Odontocerum albicorne, assembly GCA_949825065.1. Classification (NCBI taxonomy): domain Eukaryota; kingdom Metazoa; phylum Arthropoda; class Insecta; order Trichoptera; family Odontoceridae; genus Odontocerum; species Odontocerum albicorne. Next base: position 16,032,155 of record OX463852.1, on the reverse strand, counting down.
AATGTGAGTTTTAATGCGGAATCTCCATAAAGTTTAATCTCACTTTATGACTGTCACTTATTCAAGATATCAACACCATAAATGTTCTCGGTGAAGTGAGTTGATTCAATACAAAACATATTCAGATTATTATAACCCGGTCGGAAGTAGTTAACAACTAAATGGGATATTTCAACAAAGTCTTATCGTGCCGTTAGGCAATAACTTAGCTCGCTAAAGTTAAAATAAATATGTGAAACAAAACAAATTGACACCGTTAGTTAAGCGAGAGTTATTTTAGTTAGATATTGTTTGGAAAATCTGAATTCTCAAAGGTTACAATGTCGATTTTTTTGTAAACGTATAAAATGTATTCAACTCAAAGATACTGTATTTTTTTATATTATTTTTGCACAGATTTTTCCAGTTACACAAAGAGGGTCTTCTAGCTAGCTTATACGTAAGGAAGAATATCAGAGAGGATTCTTCTCATACAGCTAGATGGTGCCAAGAACATATCCACAGTGTTACTCAGTTGTTTCATTATCACGCGTGACTGAGTATAAAGTTATGATACTCATTATATGTGTTGGCATGAATAACAGATGGTGATTCCTTGCACGGCCCTATTTATCTGGGGCATATCAACTTAATGTTTCTAGTATCGCAGGACAGTTAAAATTACCTTGAAAAATCTTTAGTAGGAATATCGCAATGGATTCTTACCTTCTTTTTCCGAGGTTTCTATAGTTGCATACCGTAAGAAATTCGCCATGATGAGCATATTTTTGAAAATCACCCTTTGTTCTGTACCATATATATTTTTGTTCTATACCATCGATAACTTTGTTCTGTACCATAGATAACTTAAAATTTTAGTTTTTATTTTTTCCACATTATTTTTATATTTGAGTTGATGAAGACCCCAAACTGCAGGTGTATTTTATTTGTATACATAAAAATTACTCCAAAATTGTGTAAGTTGTAACAATTGCTTGTGGCTTTTTCTCTTTATTTTTCATAAAATGTCGATAAAGCATCATAAGTATTTTTTTTATTATTTAATTGGATATGTTCTGAAATATTTTCTTTTTGGAATTTGTAAATCGATTCTCAAGAAAGGAAAAACCTGATTCCAAAAGCAATTTAAAAAACCAATAAAAAGAATTTGTAAAAAATTGGTTCATCATATTTTTTCCAAAATTAACTCAAGTGTTTGATATATTTTTATCGTGTTTTTTTATCTGCTTCCTATTTGTTTTGCTTGATTGTTATATTCCTTAGCAATAATATTGAACCAGCATAAAATATACACCATAACAAACATTTTATTAAAACCATTCAAGTTACATATCGTGTTGTGAATGAAAAAAGTCATTTATGTACATCAATACGAAATATTCGGGAAAAGCAAAATAAATGTCCCACGGAAAAAAATCAGCATTTCAAAGAAAACTTTCAATATTAAAAGTATTAAGTGTAGAAAGTAATTTTATTTTCAATATACGTACGAGAAATGTAGAAGATTGGAATTTTCTTCGTTGCTCCATTTTGTAAACTCACCTGAAACAAATAAAAAATAAATAAGTTTTTTTCTTCTCAGAAACGAAAGATTTTTAAAGTTTAATTTTCAAATTTCTCTGTACTTTCGTTTTATACTTATGTTTTTTTCACGTATATATTACGAACTTATTCTGTTAAGAGGAACGAAACTGAAACAAAAATTGAATCCAATAAGAAGAAAATTACAATTTTTTTTCATTACATTTCATAAAGCGAAACCAATTTAGAGTATTCCTTATAGGATCCATGAATGCTTTTTCATTTCTTTTAGTTTCGAGGTTCTATGGTTGCTTTTCTTATTATAGAAAAAAAATTAGATAGGGAGGTCTACATCGGTTGCCCGCAGGGCAATATATTGTGTTCATTGTTCTGAATCATCCTTATGGACGACCTATTAAAAACTTTTCTGCCCCCAGGTTGTTTGATCCAGGCTAACGAAGATGACGATCTGGTTTACATCAGATCCAACACCAGGGCCTCAATCGAGAGCCTCTCAACAGCCTGTTTGGTTTCAATAAGTGAGTGGGGATCGAGGAACGTAACAAACCAGAATATTGAAGGAGTTACTTTCATCCACTTCCACAATGTCCTTTAAGGAACCAATATTTGTGTCATGCGGGAAACCACCGATAAAGATCTTTTCCGTCAGATCGTCCCTGTTGAGTGCGAGGAAGACGTTTCTGACTGTTGCGCGCTTGGTGAAACCCGTATAAGCAAACTATTATAATGCAATATTTTTGGGCATAGTGTGCTTTGCATTTAGATATTGGACCCACAGAAGTTGTCTCTCATTTGTCAAAAAGACGCCGATCTGCGGTTAAAGGTGGACGTAAACAACTATCGCCATGACCTATACCTATAAGACATGTTCGATGGGAGTATTTCCAGTCTTAACGGGGATCGCTCCATTGAATCTGGAGTTCCAGCGTCGCGCCATGATTATTATTCTTCTCGGCAAGGGTCAACCCGTGAGGGTAGGTGACGTCCGCCGAAGGTGTTAAACCTTACCAGGAACTACTCGCGTGATTTTCAAATCTTGCCTAGATGCCCAGTTTTCATATTAGCAAGTAAAATAGTCATCATTCCTCATGGAAAGGCAGAAACTTAAATTGTTTCTTTGTATTATTGTGTATCTCGGCTCCCCGTGGATATATCCAAGCTATTGGACAACCCAATTTCTCTGCGACTATGCGAACTTTTATGACAAACTTTTTGCTTCTTTCTTGTCCTTTCACCCAGTTGAAAATAAATCATGCTTGCTGATAAGATACGTGGGGTGACAATGAATGACAGAATAAGAAATTAAATTATTGTGGATGAATGTAAACTAAAGACTGATGTATTTGTATTATATTCGAAGAAATCACTATGATATGATTTGGATATGTAGAACAAATAAAGGTGTGAAAGTGGAAGACAAAGAAGAATATTGTTTGGTCAAGGGAATGATATATTAAAATAATGCAATGTAAAAACACAAAGAAATCGAAGGAGTATGACAAAGAAACACAAATAAATCGTAGAAGGAGAAGGTTTATGGATAAAAAAGAGGCAAAAGATGTATTATGATAGGAAAGTCTGGCGCTTTATCCTATCTACCTATTATACTCGTAAACTGTGATTTATACTTAAATATTTTTATTACAATTTCATATTATATCAATTAAAACATTATTTTAACAGGTCTTGAATTTAACAAAAGAAAATTTAAAAAACTCAAGTACTCGTATAATGACCCCTATTGTATCCAGAATATTTCTTATTATATAAGATTAGTTCTTTTGGTAAATATAAAGTCAAGATTCTTACTGTGGTAGGAACAAAGAAACAATTTATTGTTCAGCCATAAATATATCTATAAAAGTGTTGCCGTTTAAAGTTCTGACATATTTTACAGGGCATTTTGTGCTCGTGCCCTGGCCGTAAACGTATTTTATAGTAATCATAAACTTGTGAATGGAAAAAGCCTTTGTCAAACATCAATCACTTCATTTTAAGAGTCAGAAAAAAAAACGTATTTAATTAAGGTTTACCAGAGATCCTAAAAATTAGAAAAAAACACTAAATACCAAACGTCTAATAGAATAATTAGCATTCTTTAAATACTATGACAATCTTTGCGAAATACTATGACGATCTCTTCGAAATACTACAAAGATCTCTTCGAAATACTACGATGATCTCTTTCTTCGTAAAAGTGTTAAGTTTTATAAGAAATTGGATTTCCGTTCGACGGGGAAGAATTTTCATTCATTAATTTTGTTTTGTGAACAAATGTTGAATAATTAATATCAATGAAACAAATTGATAGTATGTTAACTGTATATATCTTTAAGTAATACAAATCAATCACTAGACTGCTCGGATAATATTTAACATGAGTATGGAAAAATGTTTACATTTGAAAACGTGAGTGAAATTAAAAAACAAATATTTTTATTTACAGAACAAACGCGTCTCTCGGGTTCAATTCCTGATGCCACCATAAAAAGGTTCCCAAATTGGTAAAAGGTCATTTGTCTTGTTCAGCATGTAACAGTACTCCCACGCGCCGAGTCGTGTGCAAGTGTTGTTGTCTCTTCACGTACAGCAGTGTTACCAAAACATGTAACGACGAACCGCGAGTTTAGTGTCCACTCTAGTGGTTTTTAATAATCTTGTATTTTATTCATTAATTATTTAACACTTATTGCAAATACAATCTGGCGGGCTTATTGCCAGGCGTAAATCTCTTCCAACCAACCAGAGAAAAGTAAATGAAGCAAGTTACGTGGTCGCATAAATCATTCAAATGACTATCCATCCCCACGAAATCCATAAACATATACGTGAGCACATGCCCACGAACCCCACAAAGACGGACTATCACCCAAACATTATTTTTCATATAAAGTGAGATATCATCAATCAAAAGGAAAGGAAGGGATGGTGGAGAGGAAAGGAGAAGAAAAATCAGGAATGAAACACGTTATTTTACTGACTAGAAATTAAGAGGTTTTTCAGTCGCTTCTTAAAGCATGCCAAGGATGGACATGTATTTTATGATAATTTATAGACGGAATTCTACCATGAAAAAAATATATCATATATTTTTCTATATATAAGATTAGATACAACTCATTAATTCGTATGGTAACCTTTTGTATTGGTGACTTGGACATTTCAAAGAGTGTGGTCGGAAAAAACCTTATCTTCGGCCCCATTAATCGAGTCATCGAATTTAGAAATCACTGGAGTAACCACGGCTCGTCATCGCATTTGTTTGGAATACTATCCTCGCAAAAATGTAACAGCACTCGCACATGTATTATTACGTACGTGTTAGTATTGTTATCAGACGAACTCTTAAACAAAACTTATACCCTTTTTTATTTGTATAATCGAAAATCGAACTCAAAATATAAGACTATACAGTATTTAAAGTGTCTGGTTTATAATTTAATTAATGCTTAAAAAAATCAGATGTTAACGTTTCTGTAAACACAAGTTAAATACATACAATCAACAAAATCTTGTCCGGTTATCGAGTGATATATTTGTAATACTTAAATACATAACATACACAGAAATTATCAATTCATTTCATACATACACGTATTAATTGTTCAACCTTTGTAGACAAAACGAAATGTATGGATGGAAATTCTTCCCTATCAAACGCAAATCCAATTACTTGAAAAATTAACCCGTGTACACACATTCATGGGTTGATCATGGAAAATACAAATTTCTGATAAAAAAAACTTGTTTTACAGTGGGACTAGTCAAACGAGGAATGATAAAACTCTGAACAAATTATTTTAACTAATTTTTGCCATTCATTGATGAAAATTAATGCGATTTTCTAGAATCAATATGCTAGAATCGAAAGTATTATGTATACTCGATGTACTCGTATACCAGAGCCTCGAAAGCTGAATATCTGATTTTCAAGCTCCGTTTTATAAATGAAAAAATAATAGTGTTCATGAATAATTTTATAACTTAACAGCATTTTTAAAACATTCACCACACATCCTTTAAAATTTACATAGTTTTAATGTTAAGGCGAACCATTGAGTACAAATACATAATGTTTAGAATATTCAATTTTATGGATATATGTTAGGTATCCACTTTACTAGGCCGGGTCTGTGACGAAGGGTCTCAATATTTAACCATAAATTTAATATACTTGTCCAAAATACTAGAACACTCCGCTGAAAAATTCATGTTCTACGTTTATATACTCGTACTTACTTTAATCACAAGTTATCACAATCTCCACAACCATTTCAAAATCATATTCAACAACTCCTTATCACACATTCGCATCAGCAATTCACTCAAATGCTTAAGTGGAGACCTCCAAGTGGTTCTCACTCTTCGCTCTTTCCATGACAAAGAGTCGGCTAATTACATATTTTCTTAAATTTAAAGATGCTTAATTATCAAAATAACTACTCTCTCTCATGAGTTGTAAATTCTTAGCATATTTATCCTTCTAATTATGTTTAAAAAAAATCATTTATGTTTTAAGAAAATACTTTAATTATTCTCGGTCCGATTTAATTGTGCGACACTGTGTTTCATAATGTAGGAACAATACGTTCATATATTGGATATTACTTTTTACAACGGCCAATGCGGATTAGATTAAATTCGTGAATGTTGCTTAATGCGGTCAGGGGCTGTAAAAATATGGCGTGCACAGCTTACGAATTAAGTTTTATGATTGGATCGCACGTTATATCACTGTTCTCAGTCTTGTATATTCGGAGATCAGGGAGAAGAATACAGCTGGTTTATTAAATTTTATTCCAACATTTAATGGTATCTAATATTATGGATAGATAAAATTATAAATAGTATTTATTGAAACCAGGAAATGAAGGATAATAAATACTTCGATATGCTCTGTTCAAATATACTCGTAAATAATATTTATTGAAACCATGAAATGAAGGATAATAAATACTTCGATATGCTCTGTTCAAATATACTCGTAAATAGTATTTATTGAAACCATGAAATTAAGGATAATAAATACTTCGATATGCTCTGTTCAAATATAAATAGTATTTATTGAAACCAGGAAATGAAGGATAATAAATACTTGGATATGCTCTGTTCAAATATACTCGTAAATAGTATTTATTGAAACCAGGAAATGAAGGATAATAAATACTTCGATATACTCTGTTCAAATATAAATAGTATTTATTGAAACCAGGAAATGAAGGATAATAAATACTTCGATATGCTCTGTTCAAATATACTCGTAAATAATATTTATTAAAACCATGAAATGAAGGATAATAAATACTTTGTTATGCGCTGTTCAAATAATTTCACATCGACAACTTTACATTTGTTTGGAATAATGGATAAAAATGAAAACATTAATGTCAAAGTGAGAAATGAGAGCCATGGTTTACCTAGGGTATGAATTTTTAAATATTTTAGGGGCGTTTTTTTATTTTGATTTAATTATAGATGGCGGTAATTCACATAAAAAAAACAATTTGATTACCAGATAAATAAAATAAACTTAATGACTGAAAATATAAAAAAGGCAAAAAACATCAAATCTTTAGAAAAGAGTAACTTTTATTATACAAATCCCTGTTTCAAATCAAATTAAGTTCGATTGTAAGAACAATATGTTTATTTTAATTATGTGAGAGTTTTGACATATTAATGAGGTCCAAAAGTTTCAATCTTGAATAAGTTAAAGAGAGCGTGTACGGACAGAAACCCCGATGTACACGCCCATCGCATGTTCAGGTGATGTTACAGATAAGATTTGTTACCTATACTCTCAGTTATAAGTATACTTAAAAAAAAAAAGGAAAAAGCCCCGCAGAAATTAAATAACGTCAGCCTAAACGTAAGTATACCTCAAATTTGTTCCGGCAGGAAACTTTTGGATCCTAGTCGCAAAACAACATTTGATAAATTTTTCAAATCACGATGAACTTTCCAAAACCGTTGATATAAAATTATAGAAACAACACACCCAATTGAACGTTCTCCTTTATACTAAATATTTGAAAAATATATTTAAAAAAAATTAACCAAACATTTAAAAAAAATATAATTTTAAAAATTAAGACTGATGTCGATTTTCTACTAGGTTATTGATTCATGCGCTCAAATAAAGAGTAAGCTGCAATTTCAGTCTATCCAACATGCGACTGTTTCAACATGCCATTTTTCAGTTATTGGGTTATATGTACCAAATTGCTCATACGTGTATACTATTTGGAATAATTTCATCGTAAACATACCTCCACTCATAAGTAGAATGTTAATATCGAATAATTTTCTAATATTATGTAATGTTTTTATTACTTATAATAACCCATTAATATTTGGGTTTTTCTGATAACATTATGAAATTAAAGATGGAGAATTTCAACCTTTAGAAAATAATATAATAGTTAAGTAAATGTTCGTTAAATAAAAACATTTTTACTGAGTTAAATGATGCTAACATGAAGATACAATAAAAACTGCGATTTGATTTTTCGTTGGTAGGTTGATGCTGAAACAACAAAGGATAAATTTAGAGACTAAAATTGAAATAAATTTTTTAACTGCATTTGAATCATTCATGCAACAATGTGTTATAACATAATTGTTTCGATAACTATAGTTTAAAAAAATGAATTTATATAAAACTGATATGCGAAGGCTGCAGTTGGTTCTGATGTCTAATTTCTCGAATATTAGATCAGTCAAGACTGGGATCTTTCTGAAGTGCAATAAAATCCAGTCAATAATCCAAGTTACGTGCATGTTTAACTTATTTATACGATAAACTGGATTAATATTAATTGTCAAAATATTTCATCGTTATGCCAAGACGTGTTTAAATAAGTAAATATATTTACTAAACATGTGCAGCAAAAATATACCCGTGGCATAGTTGGTAAGCTATCCGTCAGTCAACCACGGGGTTACGGGTTCGATTCCCAGTGGATACCTTTTTTTAAATAGTTTTAGTCTGAGATTCAGTTAATACTTCGTTTACATCTTTCCGATTGGTTGGGAGATGTTGCTACATGGGATATACATTAAAAATATAATACAGGAAAAATAAAGTAATTTATTATTAAGATTTATTTGAACAAATATAATAGATTGAACAAATATTATTTGAACAAATATAATGGTTAGCTTTCTCAACATCGTAAATAAAATAAAAAGAAAAATGTCGCAACAAATAAAATAAAAATAAAACAAAGTAACTTTTCAGTATCAAGGGGTTAACAAGGCCGGACTTGACAATGAAACAAGCTTAATCATTGAATATATGACGCAAATGACTCCCGAGACATTCCTGACAAAGGACTTGTTCCTTCAGACTTATCACCCATAAGTCTGACACTGTAGAGAAATGAAAAAATGACCTCGAAGCGTGATATTCTTCTACCCACCGTGGTGTTGCCCATTGCCTCAATGGAGAAGCTACTCCACGAAGGGAGGATATTTTCTCCATAACATATGGTCATTTGTATAGGGAGGATTTTTCTATGGCGCCTATGAGACTGCCCCCAAACCAATGTGTTGCATATCAGAGTTTCTTAACATGGTAATATATTTTTTTTCAAATCTCGAGTTTTTCCTTTATTTTTTTAGAATAGCACTCTAACATGTTAGTAATTTTTTTATAAAACATTGAAGTGTTAATACATTTTGGGTCTATCAAAATTTTAAGTATAGAATTTTTATCCACAACCATTAAGGTCCAAATGTTACCGGCCTGGACAAGTTAGAGCATGTATGGACAGACATGCCTATGGCATGGTCAGGAAATGTAGTATAACAGTTAAATAGTATGTATATCAACTAGAGCCGATAAAAGACGTAATGATTCGTTATATTCTGAAATGTTAAAAATTGAATATCTCGAGAGAAAGTTTCTTTCATAATGAAAAATCTTGACAGAATTTTAATGACTAAGACGCCCCCGTCGTTTAATTTCACATGGTATTTGCATAAACATGCTTAAATTGATTTAGGCCGGAAACTTTTGGACATAGTGAAATATGAAAAGAACTACCATAGTGTGAAAAATTACCACAATTTTTTCACAATGCGAAAAACAAATATGTTTTAAATACCCTTTCATGATAAAGATCACCATTTTGCCAGAGTGGAGGAAAGAAAACGGATCTCTTTTTTCTTTTCTGCCTAGTTCATACACCTTGTAATGCTACGGCCCTATTTTAAAGGATTATTACTCTTCCCTCTTTCAGAATTTGATTAATTTGGTCATGGTACGCTTTCCTAGTTTTTTCCAATCTCTTTATACCTTATATACTACTTGTATGGACTATTTTAGTAAAGCTTTATTTTAATTAAATTATTGTCCCGAATCTCTCGAATAGGGGTGGATATTATGACAGGGCTTTTGCCGTTGCTGGTCTGCCTCTAGTTTTAAGAGATATGGGTGGTGTGTGCAGCTTGAGGAAGGACTTGAATACAACTTATTTTGGAAGATTTTATTAAAATTCATGATTACATATGGCATGAACACTACATATCATACATACACATACAGACATACATTACACATAGGAAGATCTACAAAGGTTTCACTGTAGTTGATCTTCCTTTGGTAATGTTTCTGCTGTTTTCTTACTATATATGTTTTTTTACATATGCAGATGCGAAAGTACCTATCCTAATGGCAGTAGCCACCACCGTCCTATACTTATACTCAATTTACATATACGAGTATTTATTTTATTAGAGCGCTCTTGAAGAGTTTGGTGTAAAAACGGTTAATTTATTATTATTACTAGATGGGTTGAAAACGATTGTCAGTTTACCAATATGCTAATCTGGCTGTATTTTATTCTATGTAAGTTGAAAATAAAATCGAACATTTTTCACTGTGAGTAGAAACTGAAGCTTTCATTTATAATTTTTAATTCCAACTACTCGAGCGCTCCGGAGGATCCTCGACAAGTTATTTAATTATGTGAAAAATTAGTTTTAAAAGTTGTCGAAACTGTGGCCCAAGCAATCTAGCTGGGGTGCGTGTGGGCCCCAAACTACCCCAGGGGTGCCACCATAATTAAGAATAATAGCCACATGACTTGGAGAGTGGCCTCTCGCCCCTCGCTCCCTGGCTGCATGATATATTCGGCCCATCTTTATTTTATTTTTTATATTGTGTAGCTGCGAATTTGCAATTTTTCAAATTTTCGGAAAACAAGTTGGGGTGCCAACGTTTTTAGCGAAATGTTTTTTTGGTGCAAATTAAGAAAATACGAGCATGTATTTCAAAGAAACTGCTTTTTTTTTTTTTTAATATTTACACTTACACACATATCGTGCTCTTGAAGAATACACATTTTACTGGAACTCGAAGACTTCTTTCTTATTACCCTACAAGATACGGTTATACATATAATACATAAGAAAAATATAATAATGTGGTATTGTTATTGAGGGCCGGTAAATGGCGCTTGTCTTGATTACGCAACATTCGTATATGAATATGTTGTTTATAGTTAAGGCATTAACGTTGTGGAGGTTTAAAGACATTGTAATTTATTTTTATCAAACACTGTTTATTCCACTTTTTGAAGCGTGTATATCGGTACCAGTTCGAACAGCATTTAGTCTTGTTTGTGCTCCCCTGAAGATGAGGTGAAAGCCTTGAAACCGGTAGGGTTATACCGCCACAAAAAAGTGGAATAAACAGTGTTTGATAAAAATAAATTAAAACGTAGATGAAAAGTTATCCCGACAGTTGAGGAACTGTTCCATGTCGCCAAAGAGAGATATATTTTCTCAAGGGTGATCGCCAACATTAGACCGGACGGGGACCGGAGACGGTACATAAAGAAGAAATATGGTATTGTTAATTAATTAGGTGGTGTGTGTTAAAGATGCAACAAACGTGATGTGTTTTGTTCAACATTCTTACTCGTAAATAATTATTTTAGTTTTAATATATGCTTCTGATCCAGATTAGAACACAATTGATTCAATTCAATTTTATTAAGTGACATTTGTGAGCAGTCTTTACTAGATTCATAATCAAAGTACTCTTAAAACTATTTGATTACGAAAAAAAGCTGAACTGTAGCTAAGCTTGCTTTATAAGTTATATGTTTCTTGTTTTAAGTTGTATTTTTGGATCCCACTGAATTGAGTTATCCCACTGAATTATCTCTATTTATCTGATCCCACTGAATTATATCTCTTTAGCTTACTTGTTTCTGTGTCTTACCATACATACACATGATTTGAAAATGTGTATGATTTAATTCATATTTAATTTTCTTTTCATTTGAATTTTATTTTTTCCAGATTATATGTCAATGTTGATCAATATGCGTATAAAGTCATATTCTGTTATTGTAATTTATTTAGTCAACCACTGTTTATTCCACTTTATATCACGGTATAACCCTATCGGTTTCAAGGTTTTCACCTCTTTACAGGGGAACATAAACAAAATCTGTTTGTGCTCCCCTGATGATGTCATGTGTGTGCTTCTCTGAGGAGAAGGTGAACACATTTAAACCGGTAGGGTTATATCGTTATATAAAGTTGAATAAATATTGTTTGACTAAACCCAGTACAATGTTTTAAAACTCCACAGTGTTACCTATAAATAATATATTGAATCCTCTCATTTTGCTAAAAAGTTCATTCATACATTTTCTTAATTTAGGTTTAATTTCATATTATTGCCAAGATGTCAAAAATCTATGCTTAATTTGTAAGGAAGAATTTATATGATAGTATATGAATATGTAAGCGTATCCATTGATATGTGCCAATTAATTTGTAAGGAAGAATTTATATGCTAGTATATGAATATGTAATCGTATCCATTGATATGTGTCAATAAATTACACCATGGTACAAATAACGTCGTGTTTTTTTTCCGTTGTCGGTAATTGCTGTAATATTTTTTTCAACCAATTAGGGAGATGCAAAAAGGTTTGTACGTAAAGATATACGTAGAAATAGACTAAGACATTTTTTTTACTATTTGGTCATTTATGAATTGAACCTGAAACCTTGACTTATAAAAGCACTACGTCATGAAGGCTGTTATGTGTCTTTATAATGCAATTATACTTATCACATGCCTTGATTAAAATAAAATACATATGTAGTAAGATCATAAGATATTTGACTTCCACTCCTGGGGTTTCTGATTCGTTTACGCCAAATATTATATAAAACAAATCTAATTTATTATGAAAGTAATGTTCACTCCACGTGCGGTAGTTTTGACAACATTTATTACGACTGACTGTGAGTTGTGAATCATCATCTAAATGAATGAACGTCTTTTTGAATGAAATATCAAGATTTATATTCAGATTTTTTTTTAAATCATGAGAGAAAAACCATCAAAATCTACTTGAGTCATATTAAGGAAAACGACGTTTTATATTACAAAACTGATTTTTGTTATGTTTGAGTCATGTCAGCTCCCATCTAAGCAAAGGCGTCTCCACGATCCAGAGGCGTCACTCATGTGACACATTAGCTCCTCCCTCTGGTGATGTGGCCCTCATCAAGAGAGGAACTTTGATTCTTGAGCCCCCTTTCCTTATTTTGTTAGGGTCTCTTTCCAGTAAGTGAGGTCAACCCGTAAAACGCTGACGTTTTATATAAAAATAGGTAAAAAAATGTGTTTTAAATATATTTTTTTGTATCAGCCACATTTGTTGTAAGTAAGAATAATGAAAAAAACTATGGCTTGAAAATTGATGAGAATTGTCATTATTGATTCTTTTTTCACGTCATTAATATGTTATATTGAAAAAAATATATACGTGTAAAAACTATATGAAAGAAAGTTTAAGGTTTATATTGCTTAAACGCATTCGAATGAGCCAAGATCCAATACAAAGTTACGATGATGTTCTGTCATTTTATTCAGTTATTTAGATTTATAATACTCGTATATAAATGTGTGTAAAACAAATATGTGTGTAATTATGAAAGCATATTTCTTATTTATTTACTGACTCGTAATTATACGTATACATAGTATATGAGAAACATACAAAAACAGGTTTCATTCAAAATTACTTTTCATTATAAATGGTAAAAAATCGCTAAACAATATAAATATTTGAACGCATAAATCAATATTTTTCATAAAAATTGTGAGCGAGTCAATTTGAAAAAATACAATTTTTAATTAAAATGAAAGCATGACAAAAAATGCTCATTACTATGAACATAATAAGCCGGTCAAGTCAATCGAGGGTTCGAAGACATATTGTAGCATTCTTTTGAATTCTTCCTGGCACTTTCCCCTTTCTGAGATTTCTAATTAACAAAGTGGCCCCCTGCCCCCTCTCGCGGCACGTTACGCCCCTGGGCTAGACAATGGGAGCCTTAATGGCAATGAAAATCACGTCTTGTCCAATTATTATATCCAACACCAGTGGCGTGCAGCACAGAGATACAAAAGTCGTAGAGTTCAGGGGGGACACGAAGTGTCGCCGAGATGTTTTATCGAATTAGTTTGTCTGATTGCGCTGTATGTTTCAATAATATGGATAAAACAAGCTTTGGGGGCTGTCGTAAACAATAAGGCATAACTTTATTCGGAATGCTGCAATATAAGAAAATTTAACGTGATTGGTCAAAATCCGCTTTTATATAATTGTATATTTAAAATATTGTTTTTCCAACTTCAGTTGAAATGCACGTTGATTTTAAGTTATTGGATTCTCTAAATTATACCCAAAATTGTAGTAATCAGATTTTGTACCTTTTAATTCCATTTTTCATGAAACATCTGTCTAAGCATACATAAAGATATGTCCACAAAAATGGGTTCTATATTATTTGTTATAATTCATTTCATTGGTTTTTCCAGTTTTTCAAGTGTAACAAGATAAAAAAAATATAAACTGAGAAAACAGAGAAACACTTATAAGATCATATGTTATATTATGTGATCTTCAGAGAAGCCTCGAAACTTGGCATCTATTGATTCATTTGTTAGGTAGTACGCAATAAATCGACAATGGTAATGCGGATATTTTGAAGATCGTGCCTGGGAAGAATATTTTATTCGGCTCCATTAATCTAAACATTGGGTTAAGAGCTACTGGAGTAGTAACATCAAAAGGTTACATTAACCTTTAAGACGAACCTTTAACGAGACAGATCTTTTATGTATTTTTAGAACAGTTCTGAACCTTAAACCAACGGATATGAAATAAGCTTCTTAGCAATTAGGCACTGAATTAATATAAACTTTAAAAAATAAGTCAAAAATCGTCGTATCTAAATTGATTATGACAATATGTGGACGAGCATAACTGAGAGACAATATTTTATTTATTTCTAGTAATTGAGCCTTCGGGATAAGAAGAAAATACTACCACACATGGATAATTAACAACACTCGCCTACGTCTAGGGAGTGCAAGTGTTGCTACCAGACGAACTCTAATCAGATTGGTAGATTTTTTAAGGTATCATAGGGAATCGAAACCCTCCGGGTGGAAGATAAGTAAGTATCTTGCCAATAAGGCTACGGAGGTCGAAAAATACATACCCCGTATAGGGTTATGTGTATATTTAATTCAACAAGAATACGACAAAAGCCTTCCCTCTACCTCCTTTACTAAGAACACTTATCTTATTCTCGAAAAAATATTTATTTTCCTATTTTATTAGTCTTCATCTTTAAACCAATAGTTTAATACAAACAATAGTTTAATCATCTTTAAACCAATAGTTTGATATCGACATATGTTAACCAATAACACTATCAGTTTGACCAAATAATTCTACAAAATAACCAAAAATCTTTGGAGAAATTTCGTTTACGTTATCAAAACAGCATCATTTTTTACGGATACCTCTATCAATATGTTGGATCTTGTTTGATGTAAACAGTAACTTTTACAACATATTTTATAGGCGTATTTTCTCTATCCCTTATCACAACACAGACCTTAGTAGGCCACAAATTTGTTAAACCTTTTGGATAGTTTGGGCGGACTTTGATTGGACATTTTGTTAGGCCTTGTAACCATTTTGCCTCCGTCAATCTATCTCAAATGTGGAGACGGAAGTGACACAATGGTCTACTGGATTAAATAATTTTCAATGAGAAAGGATTTAATGAAATATTTTTATTCTAAACTGAAATATTGATTTTTCTGTAACTTTGAGTAGAATGTGTGTAATGTAACGAAAAATTATTGTTTTTTTTATACAATGTGCCTTTAGCTTTTTTTTAGCATGTATTATTTAGCATGTATTTTTAGCAAGTATCGTATATTTATCCAAAGTTTTTTTTTCAGTATTTATCGCCAAGTTCATGAAATATAATAAATGCATAATACATATATAATTGTGACTTATTTATAGGACTTGTATATGTTTATATCACCAACAATAGTAATCCAAGAATTGCAGATTGCCAAAAGACTTGCGACAACATGCATAAAAATAATCTTATCGTACTTTGGGTGCGCTGGAAGAAGAAAAATATGAAAGCGTTGAGAGGCTGGTGATAGCGGAAACACTTGAGGGAAGGCAAGCAAGAGGAAAATGAACTGTCAGGTAGACGTATCAAACAAGAAGATAACACGATCCTCTTCAAGCGCTGCATTCAACATGGCTCAAAACAGGGAGGGTGCGCCGAGTTAGAGACATAGCATGGAACCACGACGCTCGTCATTGAACATACGACGAAGAAGAAGAAGGTATTACTTTTTTGTGAACTAACACAGTTATTTGATAAATCTCCCCAAGATTACTTAGAGTTTTCATTTACAAGTGTTGCATATGTACTTTCAAATATATAATACTATTAAGAGATGTACCTCATACAGAATAGCCAGCGTTTCAAATTTAAAGTGCAGGATGCGTGCTTTTCTGTCTTGCATCATAGTTTTGCTTGTTTAGTTTGCCAATGTAATAGCGTAACTTTACAAAGATTGCAATATTGTAGAGTTTTTAAAAAGTACATCAATAAAAGTTGAATTCAAATCGGTTTAGTGGTTTTTGAGTTTTTGCGAATACAACACGATAACACTCCGTTTTCATAATATTAGTGTAGATAAGTAAAGATAATTTAAATATAAATGTTATTTCAAAACAGCGTTAAAATACCGAATTCACGTTATATCATCCATTAAAAGGGATAAAATTTGAATCGAAGTCCCTGAAAGTATATATGTATGTCCTCAATCTCCTGATACTCAAAAGTTAGTATATCACATGTGATACGAATCGTAGTCACGCCAAAATATCGATTAAGATGACCAATTTGTCCTCAATAAGGCGGAAATCGAACCTAAAGCTCATGTGTGAAAGATGAGCTTTCTTCCAAGAACTTGATCAACAGAGGTGGTCATATATTTTTAAGGGATTTTTTTAATAACTATTTATTAAAATCATAACACGATTTCACTATGAGGAAAGAATGAACTATTTACATACTTATTAAAAAACTGGGTATGTTAAACCACGATGCTACGATATAAAAGAACATAAAAAATATGGGTCAATGTTTTAATGAGAGTCGTACGGTGATAAAAATTTTTCAACGTTTTTATTGCTAGGATTCCTGGAGATTTATTATATCAATTTGGATTGCACCGAATCCTAAAGATAAACGATTTAAACAAATATATCCATTTAATATCCCAAGACTACTGATATTAATGTATTTTATAATGTTGGGCTCTTTAATAAAATACATCAAAATTGGGAGGCTACGTTGGGCGCGGCATGTAGCAAGAATGGGAGAAGAGAGAATGCCTAACAAGGTACTCTTTTCCAAGCCCCAAGGAAGACGTAGCGTGGGTAGACCAAAGCTAAGGTGGATGGATGGGGTGCAGAGTGATACAAGCGTGATTGGCATCAGGGGCTGAAGGAATGCATCCCAGGATAGGAGGGAATGGCGACGACTGCTGGAGGACGCCGGGGCCCACAATGGGCTGTAGTGCCATTGATTGATTGACTCGTATTAATATTTAAAAAAAAAACATCAATTGCACCATTAAAAAATGTTTTAATTATATGTTCATCTCGTATGTCATTCGTATATATAATTTTTAGTTTAAAGGACATCGCCTTAGGAAAAGGTAAAATTTAATGATAGACTTATATTGTTTTACATTATCGTAGATATGCCTCGCAAACTAAGATGTATACATATCTGTTAGATTTTTCCGAATAAAAAAGCACACACAGTAGTCCCCCGTTATCCGCGGGATCAATATCCGCGGTTGACTTATAGGATTCAAAAAAAAATCTCAAGTAAGATCAGTGCCACCAAAGACAAAGGCAGGCTTACCAAAGAATCATCTTATATTACCCATGAGATCAGTCGCGCTCCATATCTCGCTGTGATCACACCGTTCCCGGTATTTCAGTGTTTGAGTTCAAATAACTCTTATTTAGCTTTATGAAAAATACATCATTTTGATTTATTTATAAGAGTTAGGTTTATGTTTGTATCATCCGAGAATTCCAGATTGCCAAAAGAATTTCGACAACATGCAGAAAAATAATTCTTTCGTACTTGTGAAATGCAAGGCTAGCGATATTGATGATTCAGATACGGCAAAGACACCAGTAAGGGAAAAGCTTTAAGTCTTGACTAAAGTCAAGTCTTGACTAAATACAAAAATAAATTAAAACAATCGCTGGCGTTGCTAGAATGTGTGGTAAGTAGGATTTTTTACCCTCTTCAAAAATATAAATAAATATGTGCTAGTTTTGCTGTCACAGCTTCAATTGTATGTTACAAAAATGGTGCATAAAAAAATTTGGTATTTTAGAAGAGGTTTGCATTTATCTGTGGATTTCGCTATCTGCGGGAGGACTTGGAGGCCACCTCCCCGTGGGTAAAGGGGGACAACTATAATTAAGATAACTATTCGGTAACATATATTTTACCTTCCAATCTCGAAGACTTTTAAAACGCACAAATAAGAATTTATTCACACATGCATATCATCATGCCATGCCCCTTTGGGGCAAGACAGAGATAACACATCTCCATGTTAAATATCCATGCACAAAGCTCTCATCTCATTCGTATACATACAACAAAATGAGAGCTTTGTGCATATATGTCCTCCTGTTTCTCATAGTTACTTTTCCGTCAGTCAAGCTTATTCTACTATATTCTTCCTATGTATTCTTCTATTTTATTCTTTTCCCGATATATCTCTTACTAGCTATCTATTAATTTGGAAATATATTTATTTCGAAAGTCTTCTGTAACTCATTCTGTCAATGAGGACAAACCGTCTATATATTATTTTCCTAATTATACTTATAACATCTGACAAAAACAACCCTATATCGAAAGAGGAAAGAGTTCGTCTGGTAATCGTAGTAATACTATTATGTGCTAGACTTGTTACTTACTAGCTTAAATTGACGCTATTACGTGTGTTGTTGCCTCTTCACATTTGTTTAAGAATTCCCAACACGTTCAAACTGTGAGTAACTTTCATATTCAAGTGGTTCTTAACTCGAAAGCTCGATAACTAAGACCCAATACAAAACAGTCTCCTGGCTACACTTTTAAACATGTCTACATTATCTATTCTGATCATAGTAATAATAAAAGGACAATTTATGTAGAGCCATTAATAGAGAAAATTCTTATCAATGGCGCTCTAACACTGGATTCGAACTCATTATTATTGACAGATTTTAAATATTACAAAATAAATATATGCATATAAACAAAAGTTGAGTGCACGGATAGGAAGGTGGTGGCTGCGGCCATTGGATTAGGCAGTTTTCTAGTTCAGCATATGTTGGTAAGAAAACCGCAAAACACTTTCTAAGGGAAAATGAACTACAAAGAAAACTTTTCAGATTTTCCGGTATGTGATAGTTGCACATTCGGTTTTCGGTTTAGTGTAGTGTATTGTATAGTGTTCATATAACATCATAAATTTCATAATCTTTGATAACACCTCCCAAAAAGGGTTGTCTTGAAATAATTTATAAAATTATACACGCCACCAATATCTATAATACTAAGAGGGAGACCATTCCACGCCACAGGACCAGTAACCGACAAAGCTCTGTCATAATACTCCACTTTATTGGATCGATTTGGAACAACGAATATATAGAAGTGTACCATACAAAAGGTATGATAGCGCATTAGAAGTCATTTGTTGACTTTTTTTAGCACTTTTCTAAGTCCATGTTTCAATTCCATACATCAAAGTTGGCACTAAAATACTATGGTGGACTTGCATCTTAGCGTATTTTGATACTGTTCGATTTGAATGAAATATGTCTATTGTAATATATATTTAAAAAGTAATTTGATTTCATATTATTAACATTCTTAATAAAAAAGCTCGGTAAAATAAAAGCCTTTGAAAAAGGATTTAGCACAAAACAAACAAAAGTGCGTATTAATGATTGAAGAATACATGAAATTGGTAAATTGTAACACGTGTACCTGAAAATAAAGGTAATGAAAACATCCTGTTTTCATTACCTACAAAATTTTGTCACAATATAAAAATGTTGTTTCAGAAAATTCGTGGGTCGGGTCCCCATAGTGTAATTTAGGGTCAGAATAACCGTTAATTAAGGGATGGATAAACATATTATTTTAAAACTTTTCCTGTCCAACAACTTTTGTTCATAAAAGTGAAAAATTTCAAACGTGTTGTTATAACATAATGAGATACGTAAATTTTTAATATATTTTTACTAATGCTGATCTTAATTTATTATTTTGATTTGGCTACTGATATGATAAAAATCACTTATAAGATTACTCGAAAGATTTATAACACAGTAAAGCGACAATTTACTTTGGGTGGAATATACGAGTATGTTTATTGTGATGCAAAGATGTAAAAATTGCCAAATTATGTATGCAAAAAACGTTATATATTATTTATAGTTAATGTGTTAACAAGGCAGAGGTTCGAAGACATTGTAATTTGTTAAGTAAAACCCATTTTTTCACTTCAAATAACGATATAACACTATCGGTTTCAAGGTTTTCATCTCATAATAAGGGGAGTACAAACAATACGTGTTTGTAATTATATAATAATCATAATATATAATAATGTAAAATATAATAATCACAACAATAATAATATAATAATCCCAATATAATATATAATAATCACCACAAAGGACAATTTATATACCGCCGTTTAGAGAGCAGATTCTCATCGCCATTTAGAGGGAATTGAACCTACTGACAGATTAAAAATTTAATAAAAAATGTATTAAGTGTAAATAAAGGACTTCACCGCATTAATTCATGTATAAAAAACATAATTATTATGAAAGCCGCCGAAAATTTACTTATCAAAACACATGCTTTTATCAATAATTTACAACAAATTAATTTGAAATATTATGAACAAAAGTTCTCACAATGAATACAATGCTGTTTAGCCGAGAGGTATTATGACGTCACTATTCCGTCAATCAATAATGCCATGTGTTGGCGTTTTTCAATATTTTTTATTTCATAGAACGTTAAAATTTATTTATATAAATGAAAAAAATACTTTTGATATTCACGAGAGACTTCTATAATCAGTTTGCCCGTAGAATGCAAATATCTTACTTTGGCACAGCCAGTAGGCCACCAAACGAATTCTTCATTAGGAGTATTTTTGGAGTACTATCGGGAAATGACCTACAATAGAAATCCTCGGATGGAAGGAATACATCTTACCAACAAGACATAAAAGGTCACTAATTCCATAAAATAATAATTACATTTTCATATTGATATTTGGTACAATTCAGCAACTTAAATATCTAGCTTTGAAAGATAAAAAAACTATTTAAAATATCTGCGCCCCTGAGCAAGCTCAAAATATTAATAGAACTCTACAATCATGAAAGTATTTTATATATGAATGCTGCCTTGAGACAAAAGAAATGGCTGCCGTGCGGACTGTTTTTCTCCCAGCAAATACTGAGATGAGATTCAGCGTCTCTCAGTGACAACTTACACACGGATTATTTGTCAATGTAAACACCATCTCTGGACATAGGACAGGGGTTAGTAGTTTCTGTTTACATATCGTGGGTTCTAAGCACTTCCTGTATGCTTAGGTAATACAAAGAAGAAGAAAAAAACGGAAATGTTTAAAAAAACTATGATGTTTATTCTGCAACAATGTACAAAAGTTAACTGGTCATACATTGATTATATTGCTACGTATATGATTTTTTGTGAGAAAAATAATATATATTCTTTTTAATTACTTATAGTATATTATCATGCTTTGTTCCTTTTAGAGCGGGTGGAAATGAATGACGTAATACCTATACTATATATGCATACAGTTCTCACCTCATCCATGTCCATCATCATTCATGCGCTCCTATTTCTAACACTTCTTTCCTTTTTTCCAGTTGAAATTCCTTCCAAGTATCTACGAGTATTTCCACTTATTTGTTGATTTACTCCTTCCTCGTTCTACATTGATTTCAAAAAAATATATTTATTTCGTAAGTCTTTTGCAAATTAGTCTCTCGATGTGGTAAAACCATCTTAAACCAATTATTTTTATTTGAAATGATAAAAAAATAGTTAACGGTATTAAAGTGTATTTAAAAAAAATCATATTGTTAAAATGCTAAAGATAAATTGATCTACCGCAGAATAAAAACATTTGATAAATTACCAAAGATAGTTAACTCTCATTGTATGTAAATTTCCTTAATATTGGGAAGGTTAATTAAAAATTTGTTAGGAAAAAGCGGTAGAAAATATTACCGTTAATGTTTTCTTTTAATGATATTTCATATGCTAACTCATATTTTGCATATGAGGTTAAAGTTCTTTTAAACGGATTTCAGCAATCTACGTAGCGTTAAATAATCTACGTAGCGTTAAATAACATAATACATATCGAGATCCAATATTTTTTTCGGGAGATTCGCAGTGTTGACTTGACATTGGAGGGCGTGGGAGTACCGGGCTATGGACCCACTTGTGTTTCTTATGGAATGTAAAGAGTGATGATATTGATCAATGTTAGTTTAGTTAGGAAAAGACTTCAATTTGGGAAATATTATTTCCAGAAATTTGTTTTTAAACAACCTATTGAAAAAGGTTTAATGGGGATGAAATAATAAAAAACAAATATGGACCCCGAGACGGATATTAAATTGTGTTTGTTTAGGATCATATATTAAGAAATTTGTATGCGAGCAAATCAAAACGCAAGTATGTTGTTATCGATACATTTTTATTTTCATCGAAAACTAAGGCATTTTAATAAATGTTAGATTTGTATCTGAGAAATAACTCAAAATTGCTTCAACAGTTACCAATTTATATATATTTTTAAATTGAAATTAAAATTAGATTCATGGAAAATAATTGGAAAACTCTTGGCCAGTTAATTTATATGTTTATTTTTATAATCTTTTCACATGTTTTTGTAAATTGACTTGAATCATGTATGCATTTTCTTGAAGACGAATTAAAATAAATGATTCTATTACATTTTCGTTGTATACAGTACACCCTAATGGGTGTATTGCTATGTGGCAACTTCTTTCAACCAACCAGAAAATGTTAAATAGGATTTTGAAAAAAAACAGACTGGAAATTATATTTAAAAAAATGGGTACCAATGGCAATCGAACCTGCAATCACAGCTTGGAAGTCAGACGTTTTACCAACTAGACCAAAAAATGAAAGAAGAAGATCCAAATGTAGTGGAAGGGTTCGTCTCGAAACAATAATTACATACGCATAAAATTGTGTGGTAGTTAGTATTGGTAACATGTACGATGACGAATAGCGAGTTTTGTGTCTACACGAGTACCAGTAGTTTTAAAAAACTCGAAGGCCGATTAGGGGAGCCAAACCCGTTGGTGTTTTCAGACCATGCTTTTTTACTTGTGAGTATCACCGAGATAAATATGTTGTCATACAAATGTAAACGTTTTTTTCCAAACCAACTTATTTATTTTTATTTGACAGGAATTATTTATTTTCCATTAATGTTATAACCAATGTGGCAAAACTGAAAACATTGTTCTCTCGATATTTCAGGGAAATTCAATGAAAACCCACTCCTGACAAGGTCTTATACTGTATACAATGGGACGTTGGTACAAGAAAATCTCCGTTGAATCACAGTACAGGTTTCTTTGATGGTTCCTCGTATTCAGGCATAAATAGGGAACGTGCTCGAAGACATATAGACGAAAAATGGTCCTGTGTTATTATTACGAATTGAATATTATTTTAAAGGTATTCCGTGAAAATTGGAAACATAGTAAGTAGATGGTATAATTTAATTTATTAAGAATTTTTTTAAAACAAGCAATAAAACGACAAAATAATGGATTATTGACAATATATGGTAAAGGAAATCTGCCTAAGAAATTATCTAAGTATGGTCATGTCAATTAATTATTTAATGCCTCAGACCAACTCCAATGCAAATTGTTTACATACTAGTTGACATATCTACTCCAGACATCCGCCGCAATATTGCATGCAGGAGTGAGAAATACAAACAATTTAGTGATCCCAAACACTCTACCTGTATGATATGTATGGCAAAATACCAAAAAAACTAAGACTGAAGTCTCTTAGGAGTTTTATGACCACCCACAATTCCCTTGAAGGCTTTCCGGATAATGAGCGTGTTAATTATTGAAGAGGAGTTGAAATTGAAAGCCTGTGGACATGAATACGCTGTCGGAGGGCCAGCCGGTGTGACATCACTTACATACTATTGGTAGTATGGAGATCTTTTAATCACCTACGCGGGTGGATCAAAATAAAATATCTTCAGACGGAGGATCCATCATTATACATGTGTGGTTACATTCAATCAATATCATACTGATGGCATATCAACCGTGCCTTGTTAGCTGCTAGGAAGAAGGCCTGCTGAAAGGAAGCCCTAATAACACCACAGTGGCATCTTTCTGGGCTGATACGATAGGTATAGGTGTTGTCGATATGATTAGAATGGAATGGACGTAGGTTTATTGTTTAATTGTAACATATATCTCATAAGATGGACACTTGAATGGAAGACCTCATTGAAGCATTCATTCAAACTAATAATTAATAATTTAGTATAGCAAAAATAAAATCTCTTTCCAGAATCCCTGCGAAAAAAAGACTTTTTTTCTGAAACCATATAATCTTCCTAGAATGTGTCAATCCATCAATTTTTAGAACTAGCTATACTCAAACAATTCTTCGTTTTCTTTAAATAATTTTTTCCATTTATTCATATGGTCTCCCTCGAGATATTAATTTTTTTTATGAAGACTGTTGAAGAGCGCAGCTGGGAGACAACCATGTTTTTAAGCCCAGAAATCGATACTTCGGGTTAAGAACAACTTAAGTATGCAAGTAACTCGTAGTTCACCATATCCAAACTGG
Source organism: Odontocerum albicorne (assembly GCA_949825065.1). NCBI lineage: Eukaryota > Metazoa > Arthropoda > Insecta > Trichoptera > Odontoceridae > Odontocerum > Odontocerum albicorne. Next base: position 16,007,228 of record OX463852.1, on the reverse strand, counting down.
TGACATTCGAGTTACAATTTTTATTTTTGCCAACATTTCTGAATCGTTAATTTGGTCATAATAAAAAGCGTAGCCAGGATACAATGCTGACTACGGTCCCAATATTGAGCCTTCGGGTTTAGAACCACTTGATTATACACGAAACTAACGATTCATCATTGCACGTGTTGGTAATACGAGTACTATCACAAGTTTACAAACATCCCTCGCACACGTACTCGGCGCGTGTGATTATTGTTATCTGACAAATTCTTTACCAGACTAGGACCTTTTTTAATTTTTATTTTTCCGGTACCATCAGGAATCGTATCCTAAGCCCCCGGATATAAGTCGTTCGTCTTAACTATGCCACGTATGTCGTCATGAAATCTCACTACAGTGTGTACATGCATTAAATTTTAGAACTACAGTGGAATAAATAGTTATTCCCAAAAATGCATTTCAAGCTTTTTTTTTAAACTATGTTTCAGACATGAAACAAATATATTTCTTTATTATGGACATTGAATCAACGTAGCCTAATTGGTAAGACACTTGAATTCCACTCGGGGGTTTCGAGTTTGATTTCCGATAGTATTCCTGATGGTCTGGTAAAATAGTTTGGTAACCATTTTCAAGTGCTAGACGTCTATGAGTATTGTAATCTCTTCATGTGCGGCTGTATTTCCATTATGTATAATGATAAACTGCAAGTTTCTTGCCAAGATCAATGGTTTTAACCCGGAGGCTTGATTAATGGAGCCAAAGACAATATTGTCTCCTGGTCATGCCCTTCAATATGTGCGCATAGGTAATTTGGATTTGTTGAGGGAGGGAGAACCATATAAATGAATAAACGAAATGAACCGAAAACTTATTAAGAAACTAAATAAACATCAGTTTAATTGCGAGTGTAAAAGAATATAAAAAAGTTTGTTTTAATGTGCGTTAACGATATTCTGGATCCGGGATGCGAGAGGGGTGGATTACACCCATTCGGATGCGAGTGCTTGGAATGTCCAATTTACCAGTGAAAGGGGAGAGATCGGGCATGCTTAATCTACGGCCTGTAGGAAAAATTTGGTCCATAGAAACAATTTTTAAAAATACAATCATATAATATATCTTAAATACGGAAAAGTACGAGTGCATATGCAGAATTTTAATTGATTGCGAGAAAATTTAGGAATTGTATATTTCTGTGTTATTTTCAAAGTGAATGAATAGTAAAATGATGAATTTGATTCTGGAGCCCGAATTCACAGTCCGACCTTAATACTAAACCTTAAACCTTAGTTGGTTTTTATCAAAGATATTAGCATTAAAAGTTAAATTTACTAGAAACCTGTCGTAGTTTTGTTAAACAATGAAGTCATATGGCTTCATTACCTTACTTTGAAGTTTGCTAAGGATGAGATCAGACTCTAAATGAATACATAACATAGTACGAAATTTTAAGGTAATAAATAGGTAGTTAGGTAGTTTGTAGGCTTTTTTACTTCAATACCTTATTATCTTAAACATATAGCTGTATTGGTGCTTAGTAACCATCTATTGTAAAGCTTCCAGTTAGGTCGGTTAGATCAACAGAAATAAAAATGCTGTCGGCAAATATTTAAACTTTCGTTGAATAGTTAAAACATTATTTTAATAAAATAAGTGTCTTTATTTTTATATAAAATTTGTATTTTATTAATTGATTATTTTATTTTTACGCTTTCTTTAAAATACTATACATCTGGCGGATTGAAAATACTATACATCTGGCGGATTTTAGCTTTAAAGTAATTTATTTTCATTAAACAGCTAAATGTCTATTTATTTATATATAAATACACAATGTAACTTGTAACAATAATAACAACAACAAAAAACCGTAACGAGTGATAAATACATTAAAAATCAACAGAATTAAAAAAAAACAACTATAAATTTTTTTTTTAAATTACAACAATAATAATTACAAAGAAACCGGTGTATACAGAATACAAAACTATTCTACCAACATAATACGGGGCCGTCCAAACGCGAATAGCCCGCATTGCACCAAACCTCTCTTGATACTCGTATCAGTGCGAAAGGAGAAAACAGATGTAAATAAACAAAAAGTCAAAATGTGCATACCCCTGCAAAATGGAAAGTAAAAATCATCCCCAAAATACTATGTCTTAAGACGCCCGCCAATACATAATTTTCAAACAAAAAATATAGAAAAAAAGACTAATCATTGAAAATTTAATTAAAGCAAATTATCATTATTATACAACATGGCGGGCTTATTGATATGTGGCAATCTCTGTCGATCAACTAAAAACATGTTAAAGAGGCAACCAAACCACCAAAATGTTTGTGGCTGGAAAGTTAATTTCAAATCATAATATGATCCTCTTATGATATAAAGTTTGGGCATGCCTGGGGTAGATCGTGGTTGGTACACGCCAAGGGTAAAAAGAGAGAGCAACCGCAGAATGCCAGATGAAAGTTTACATTGAGGTGAAAACATTGAAAACACGTATCCTCATCCAAGAGCACACGATCAGAATGGGAATCGGCGGGGCAGGATGAGTCAAAGCTTTGTAATTTCTATTATACTTTATATTGCACAACTTCAGACAACGGGAGACGAGAGAGCGGATGCGGTTTCGGTTTCAGAGGGTAGGCATTTCATTTTAGTTTCACTGAAAAATTGTTACACGTGCGTTATTCAGGTATTCAATCGAATACTAGGGTAATAAAATATGTATTGAAAAGTTACGTATTGTTCATATCATTATACTATACTTGTTAAGAGACAGCTGATATTTACTGGTCTTATTAAAAATAATAATTTAATTCCAATCAGTGCGCAGATTGGTGTAATGCAAAAATTTTACCAAAGGTACTCAAAATTATAGAATAAAAAATAAAAAGTAACAAAAAATAAAAAAATCACAATAATGGCAATAGAAATATACAAGCATCCAAACAATATTAACACAGACATCGGATCATACCTTAAATCAGCATGATACATTAACATTAAATCGAAGCTGCAACAAAAGGAAAATGAAAAATTATTTCAACTTTTGTGAAAGCCGCGCGCTTGTTCTCCCGTGGAGAGACGGACCCAAGGGTACACGTTACGGTCGCAAACTGGGACGAATCTGTGCGCTCACGTTACGGTTGAGACTCCGCCATAGTCTAAGAATAAATTGGAGTATAGCCACCTATGATGACTACTACAACACTTATAACACTAGTACTTTTTAATTAGGATATCAGTCTGGTTTCACCTCATGCCTTTTAATACCTTAGTTTATTGTAAAAGATTACCACATGACAAAAAATTCGCTAGGTTGTATTGTATACAACTTAATTGCTATGCAATGGGTGTTTTTTGACAATAATAAAAAAAATCTGACTTTATCTATTTTTTTGTATTTAAGGAAAATATTATATGTTTTCCCTAAAAGTACTTGTTGCAATAATTAATATTCCAAGGGTGCGTTAAAAACTCGAGTAATTAAAATTTTCAAGAGAAATATGAAAATGAATTCATTAAAATTTTCTGTTCATATGTACATATGAGAGTCATGAATATGCTGAGTAAAAATGCAAATATGCAGTAACACTACCTGTAATTTCACTTAAACCACCCTTCCTTGCGAAAAATAAAATCCACCCCTCTTTTATTATCAGTATTATCTTGTACAGACGTGTATGGTACAATTTTAATACACATATTCTATTCATTAAGCTTTTCGTTCTCTTCTTACTCCTTCGAAAATATATATATTTTTTCTCATTTTTAGCGACTGAAAAATCTGCATTAGAAAATGCACCTTCATTTACACAGAAAAAAGCAAATGTCTACTGCAAGTTAAGGAAATAATACTCGTTTCAGACTGGCTGAATTATTTTGAAAGACAGTTAAACAAGTTCAGGAGCTGCACTCGAGTTTCGCCCTTAAAAGTATTCGCCTTGTTTGGTAGTTTGTTGAAGAATTTTTACGTTTAAAAGCTTAGGGGTAGATCAGACGACATCCTTAGTAGATACCTCTTAAGTACAGGGGCGTATCCCTTTAGAAACACTTCAAATTTCATAGATGCTTCACGTATCTACGTGTGCATACACAGTCCATGGGCGTAGCAAGAGGTCTTTGATATTTTATACCTAACTTATCTCGTTTATTTGTTTTGACAAAATGGACAAAACACTATAACTGAAATTTCAAAAATATTTCACAATATTCAAAACACGCTTGTGCTTTACAAAACACGCTTGTGCTTTACAAAATTCTAATAAATCTGCGACTTCATTGTTATAGCATTTTTTCATAAAATATAATTACTTAACTAAATAACGTGTTTTTGAGACTGCTTGCAAGATATATTTTTACATTCTTCCCGTCAAATAAAATATTTTCCCATATAATTGAAAAAAATTATAAAAAGTTTATATTTACCATTAAACGTACTGACAAACAACTGTCAAGGGATTATAATATATATGCGAAAAGTTGAATTATTTAGCAATTTTGTACCGTTTTTTTTTTGTAACATTATTTTGACAAAGCAACAATCTCTGGTGAAATTTCAGCTAAGTGCTATTTCTTGTCAATTGTATAAAAAAAGTTAAAATACCTTATTTAAAAATGATATAATACGAGACGCTACTGAAAAACCCATATATGTAAGTGTGATGGGTATTTGAGACACTAAGTACCGTAGAACCTCCCCTTAAGGGGTGCGTTTATCCCCATTCCGTCCTTAACAATATCCTGCAAGTAGATGCACCTAGAAGGATGCATTTTTATGAGATCAGCATTACAAGGAGTGTTTAGATATCTCAAGAAATTAAAAGGATATGCATGTTGAGAGGAAGTATTATGCTATTTCATAGATGTTGAATAAAAGCACATTTGTTTTGTTTGAGGTAATAAGGAACTTTATCGAAATGGAAGTACAAAAACAAAGCGAGGATAGTTCGATAAACTGAAATAATAAAACATGATAGAAAAATCAGAATTGCTAAATTTAAAGAGTGTATAATTAGAATTTATTGGGAATCGAAGAAAAATTACAAAAAATATATAGTTTTTGAAATATTTGTGATCGATTCATGTGTATATGTTGAAAAATAAAATAAAGTTTATAAATGTGCATTTTTATTTGTTTTATTTTGAGTTGTTTGTAAATGAACAATTGTTATGATAATTTACTCGTAAATTCCCTTATCTACTTTTGTCTGGATAGTTGGATGAGATATTTCCACTTGGAAAAAAGCCCACAATATTGTATTGCAATACAATAAATGAGTGTATTACATATTTTAAAACTATATAAATTAGTTTGTCTGGAGATAAATTTACAAACCAAACCAACAAGTCCAGTGATAATTAAGACAGTAAAAACATTTTTTTTAAACGAAAGAGATTTTTATAAGGTGTGTTCTTAAACAGAAACACTGTATCTGCATGAGACGTTAAGTTGTTGAAAAGATCAAATCTACCCACAAGAAATTTTAACTTTTTCAGGAGTGAAACTGGTTTTCAATACAGGATTTAGTGTGAATAATTACGCACATTAATGCGAGAATTACGAAGACTCGTGCCAAATTGCTAGGTGAAAGGTTGCAACGTAATTTCTAAAAGTAAAGAAGAACTTTAATAATATTCAATCATTAAAAAACAATAAAATAAAATATTTGCAAATTACACCAAAGATTGGGAAATAGGAAGGTTCACAAGAAAATACAGGAAAATAGGAGTTGTGTCTCAATGGAAGATAAAAAAACGAAACAGCTTTTAAAGTATTAAGTTTTTTTATGAGAGAAAATGAAATGTGATGCAGTTTTATCTGTAAAGCGTCGATAAATCTATGAATTCATTCCCATCTCCACATAGCTATAGAAAACAAAAATAATGAGACACTCAAAATAAAGTCGGAACACTAATGACTTCTCGGTGCCTTGATAAAAGTTTTGAAAATGAAAATTTAATTTTAACACAGAAAACTATTTTGCATTTCAAAACCGACATGAAAACAATAGACACTGCGTCCATTTATCCTATCACGAAAATAAAACCCACTTCAACTTGAACACCTCTACATTGCACTTTAAATATATGCATTACTCTGAATGCAGGCGTTAAAGTGAAAGACTAAAAAGTGAAAAGTGACGATCCACTGAAAACATCCACTCTGAAATTGCAGTTATGAAAAATTGTAATGAAGGTATGAAAGTTTGGCACGTTCGCTGCACAAACGTTCTATGTGCAATAAAACAGACAACTAAGCATTTAATGGTTACGATATATGGGGCAATAAGAGAACTCGGAGAGAGAAACAATATTGTTGGAGAATTTAAGGATCTTTATTTTTCCTGTTTTGGTGTCCACACAATAAAAGGTTTACTTATGAAATTGTGTTGATGATTTCAAGAAATGGATAAGTTTTGCCGTTCTTTGAAACTGTCGATCGTGTTTTAAGTGCAATATCGAAATTTAAGTGATAATGATAACTTAAATATTGATACGCTAAGTAAAACTGACATAGAGGAAAATTTTTCATCAAAGGTCTGTGTTTTTATTACATTAAAGCTATAACTATAAAATTTTGATAGAAGTGCATTATGTCAATGGTTTTGATAATTATTATTATGATGTGATATTATCTTTAAAAAAAAATATGAAGCTATACAGCACTACAAGTTAAGACAAAATTAAAAAATATCTATTCGATTCTACATTACTCGTATTATCAAGTTATCTATATCTTAATATTGATATTTATTTTGGACATAGAAATTTGATTTTCCTTTTGAATTTTGTTAATTTTTGTAAAATTTGTGTTTAATTTTTATATACAAATTGTTAGAACTTACAAGAAATATTGGCCAAACACTGTTGAGCAGTTGGCAAATTGTTTGTATTAAACCCGTAAAAAACTTATGCTAAAAATATTGTATTTAAAAAACCTTTGGATGCATTGGTCTCTCGTGTTTAATTTGATATCCTTAAATATTAATCATACACATAATTATTTGAGAAGTTTGTAAAATGAGCAGATATATCCACACTTTTATCATATATTCACATACGCTTGTTTCTTTTTCACAATCTTGTATATTTCGTGTTTCCTCAGTCCATACTTTCCACGCACACCATGCACTTTTTTCGTTTATAGCGTTTAAGTCATTCATTTCTCTATTTGTCCAAACCATCTGAGCGGAGCCAATCTGTGTGTTACTTGTTATATTTATTTAAGATATATTGTACATTAATTTCTGATGTCTTCATTTTCCTCTGATATAGTGTTTTACACCAGCAGTAAGATGATTTGTGCTACCAATTTGAACACTCCAAAAATATTAATTAATGCACGGTATCTCCGAAGCAATAACCTTACTTTCCCCTTTCTTCTGACATATTACTTACACTTTTTGAATCTTAACTGAATATACAAAAGTGTAAAAAGACCAGTCAAGACAAGACTTTTTTATTAGAAATATATGTGTTAATGCTACTATTCCCATATTTTTAATTAATGCAGATATTGCTTTAACTTCAGTTCTAGAATATCACAGATGATGATGCTATTTTATCCAAATCCGTAAATAATGACAACGGTAAATAATACAGTAACGAAATTAAAGAAAATCTTTGTATAAATAAAGGGAAACGAAAAAACATTCGGATATTCCATTACGTTCTTGGAAAAGGAAAATCGATACGGTTTCCAAAATAAAATACCTCATTATATTCTATATTCGGTGAAAAATTATTGCTAAGTAAGGATTTCATTTCAATTTTTTGGTAAAGCTTCGAATTTCAATAACGTTTCGGTGTGTTATTAACGAAAAATATATATCTGAAGGATCTTTACACGGAACATATTAGAAACTTGAAATTCAGGGCGAAAAAATTAAGACTTGGAATACCGTAGTGAGCTTGAGATTTTATCTGATCATAAAGATTTTTTTCGACATTTTCGTCAGCATTTTTTAAAAATAAGAAAATATTTTAAGGAGGCATTGGATGAATTGAATGATGACATAGATATAAACGTTTAAATAATCAATATCATTTGTTATACTGATGACACTGTTTCTCTTGCGGATTACGAGTCTACAAGTGTTACTGGAGAGAGGCTCGAAAATAAACACATCGAAGACAAATTTTATTATTGTTAGTAATAAAAAAGAATACTCAATGGTATTTCTTCATATAAATATTAAAATTGTTGAGCGGTTCCAACATTATAAATGTCTGAGGTGCTGACTGAATGTTCTACGAGACCAGTTTCAACATATGAAAGTAGGTGGAGATGGCACAAAGCTGTTTCTCCGAAATGCAGGATCTTCTCTGTAATAAACTCTCATTCTCGAATTACTTATACGAATTTCAAGTTGCTTTATATTTTCCGTCCTTTTCTATAGTGTTGAAGCATGGACACTTGAATTGAAGCGCACACAAACGAGTTTGAGACTTTTGAAATTTAGTGCTATTGAAAAATGCTTAAAGTCTCATGGATTGACAAAGTCCGTAATGACATTTTGAAATAGATGAAAAAAATAGAGAAGTATTATCCACCACCAACAAGAGACAGTTGGGTATATAATGCAAGAAGAAAAATATGAGATCATTCAACTGATATTATAGGGCGAAAATTCAAGACAGAAGAAGCGTAGGAAGAAGACGTATGGTATGTCCTGGTTAAAAAACTTAAGGGATTTGTATCATTGTGGTATCGTATCATTGTTCAGAGCTGCCAATCTCCGAAGGGCAGAGAAACTTTAAAAAATAAAACTCAAGTTATCGAAGATAAGAAGGCATTTCAAAATATCTTTCATATCTCAAATCTATGCCAATAGGGTAAATTTAAAAAAAAAAATCGATCGGAACTCCGCATACGTTGTTCTTCAAGACTACTCCGTTGGTAGTTGATAATCAGGTAGACCGCAAGTATGATAATGTCAGCTAATAGTCTATATTCCAGGGATGATTAGCAGCGCAAAACAACAAAAAGAAGATGAAGAATATAGGAGACTACATACAAATAGAAAACGTTAATCGTTTGCAGGATAATGACCATGCAAAGAACGTTCAGTAGTAGGTACTTAGCGAGTGGTATAACGAGACTGATGTGGCTGAATGATGTGATGGAGAAATATTACATTCTGGAGTTATCAGACCAGAGGAGTGAAGCTGTTGATCAAGTAGTGACAAATTCTGTTTACAGTCAAGACCCAAACAAAGTTCAAGTCATGATAAGAACAAATAGTTTTACTCATGTTTAGGTCGCTGGAAAAAATTTACAAAATGGCAATTTATTTAGAAGTAATAATTATTATAAAAGGAAAATTTATATAACGTCGTTTAGAGAGCAGACTCTCCTTAACGGCACTCTAACTCGGGATTTGAACCTACATATATTGACGTTGATTGGAAGAGAAAATACTACAAAATAAATTGAGTGTAAGGATAGAAAAGTGATGCCTATGACCGTTAGATAAGAAACTTCCTTGCATCTGCATACGTATAGAAAACATATTTGGTAAGAAAACCGTAGAAAACTTACCTAGGAAATACGAACTTCAAAGATACTTTTGTAGATCTGCCGATACGTGATAGTAACACATTCGGTTTTGGTAGTGTAGTATACGAGTATGTGTGTAGTATTCATATACAATATAATCACAAATGTTGAAAAGATTCCCAAAAAGAGTTTTTTTTCTGTACTTCCTAGAGCTACACATGCCACCCATATATCTTACACTTAGAAGCAGACGATTCCACATCACAGGACCAATAACGGCAAAAGCTCTATCATAATAATTCGCCTTATAAGATGGATTCGGAACTATCAATCTATTCAATAAAGACAAAATCGACTTTAAAGTTATACGTTATACGTTTTGAATTAGCTTTTTTCCAATAAATGAATATGAAAAAAATTTATTGATATTATTTATTTAAACATTATTTTACGTCCACCATTTTGAAATGCTACCATTTTGGATTTAAAGTTCTTCATTTGGCTTCCTTTTTGCTCACACACATGGGATGATAGTGTTTTGCAACCATGCGAGGGGTGTACACAAACGGCCGCGCAATTACTTTACAGGCTTCTGAATGGCTGCGATGAAAGAGTAAGTGCATCTCACACATGCATCAAAATTGTCCCTTGCCTTAACACAACCATGACGAAAAGATTAAAACAATAGCTCATAACGCGAGGGAAGACCAAACGCAAAAAAACAATGAGGCCTCGTGCATGCCGAGAGCACTTCAACACTCTAAGGGATAGAGGAAGCCATCTTGTTGAGTGTGAAACTAATATGGCCGACAAGCGCCATGACACCTTTGATTAAAATTCATTAAAATAAAAAATACGGGTGAAGGTTTTTATTTGATAATGTTAACTGAAAACTTAAAAAAAGGGGAAAAAACCATTAAATACATTCATATAAAGATCATGATAACTATTTATATCAACTCAATATTATTGATAATTAAAAAATAAAGATTTTAAGGTTTTTTTAATATTAAATTGGAATCTATTAAATTCATAAGTATCTACGTTTTTATAACCTATAAAAGCTCATTTTTGAAGTTTTGCGTATCTAGTACTTTAAATGTTGTATTGACATGATAAATATATGGAAAATAAACTAGTTATTTTGTTGAAATAAGATGTAAACGTAATAGTGAAATAATACGAAAAAGATGTTATATTTTGTATAATTTATTCATATTTTTTTGGCTCCATCCTTACGAAAGTTTTCTCTATCTTGTCGCTTAAAAAGAAACTAGATCACCAATCGTTGTTATTCTCCAAGCGTGAGAATGTTACGAATCGGTAACTCCAATTTGGTGGATATTTTTTAAGTATTGTAGATATTGTTGAGTTCAGCAGAGTCCTCTCTGGTAATTTTCTCAATATTTTGTCCAGTTCTCTCTGGTAATTTTCTCAATATTTTGTCCAGTTCTCTCTGGTAATTTTCTCAATATTTTGTCCTGTTCTCTCTGGTAATTTTCTCAATATTTTGTCCAGTTTTAACAGTGTATTTTTAATTTAATTGCGAGTAATTATATATATTTTGTTGATTGTATTTGAGTTTTTTTTCTTTTAACGCTGTATTCGTTCTTTAGTGATTTTATGCGTCGTGTGTGCTCTGAATTGTGTTGATATTTTATCTTTTATTTAGTAATTATTGTATTACACTTTCGTTATAGACATTACAATCTGACGGGCGTATTGGCATGTGGCAATCTCTTCCAATCAACTAGAAATATGGTAAAGAAACCTTAAGTGAAAACCAGACTGGTACTCTTTTAAAAAAATCTGGGTTCCAACGGGAATCGAACTTGCAACCCCCGGGCTGGGAGACATGAGTTTTACCAACTAGGCCACATAGGTTTACATGACTTGTAAAGGACACTTAACAATGTCGTATATATTTTCAATAACTAAATGTTCACTTGATACTCTTTTAAAGATTATAAGTTGATTATAATGTCTGTTGATTAATTTTGAAAATTCAATGGAAACATTAAAAATAGACATACGACTATAATATCCTCGCAAATACATTCCGAAGGCGAAATAATAGTCTTCAAATACAAAATTCAACAGCATTTTAAAATTTATATGAAACATATTTAAATAATAAATCCAAAACCCCTTTGCTCCTCGTCTGTTGTATTGAATGAACCCTTTTGTTAAGAAAGCATCTGTCGTATTTTAATAGCTTCGACGTGATTGGATCATCGAAGTTCTTTTTTCAAAATGGTTGACAGAGATGATGACGACACAAGATGGATGGCGAACCAAAAGGCGGGAAAAATTGGCGGGACGATACTGTAGCACGCGAGAGGTTTCGAATTTCGTTAATTCTCAGAAGTTTACATATGAAATGCTTCATATACATTACAGACATGTAAATCGACAAAAATTGATCGATGTTTCTTTAAATACGTACGCATACGTTTCAAGGCTAGACATTTTCCGTTCAACGTTAAAAGAATATCAAATCGAATTTATATTTAAATATTTTTTCGTAGAAAATTACTAAATAACGTTACCTGAAAGCTGTATTTACAAAATTTATCTAAAGACTCGGGTCTTAAATTAAAACACAAGCTCAGCAATTCGCTTTCTTGGGAAACAAAACCGAGATAAAGTGACAATTTAAAATGCACAGGTAACCTGAGAATGAGTTTTCAGTACTTTTATTTGAATGTAGCCTTACGGTTCTTTCGAAACTACACTTGACTAAATATCCAATATCCGAAAAGGTAAAAACAAACAGCAGAAATGTTTCAAGTCACTTTAACAAACTTAACAAAACATTAATGTGACTTGAATAACGTTTAACTGACAAATGTATAATTGCTGGAGGAATTTAACCTTTTTAAAAAGAAATTATTTTTTAACATTTTTTCATAAAAACACGTCAAAACAACACAACAATATTTTTGCGAAACAATGTTAATTATTTTTAATTCGTAAAAATATACAGGTTAACCCTTTTTGATACTTTAATCAATGTATATTTTCTAAGAAATATACAAGAAGAAAATCAAAACTAAATAAATATCAGTAGAGAAAACAATAAATAGTTTAATTTGTCTTCTTTCAGTCGCATTATGAAATGCTGAACACAATAATGATTGAATGTCTCTTTGGCAGTAAGACTAAAGAATAACCAAGGATTGGAAAGGACAATAACGCTGACAAATTGTAGAAGCTAGTAAGACATAAATTGAATAATGTTTTTAAAATAGTGACGCCGATGAAATGAACATTGAATACTCGTACCTTTATAAAGTAATATGATTTCGTTGTATTTCGAAATGTTTATTTTAAATTTTATATCTAATTTTAAACTCAACACACGTTATCTAAATTGAATTTGAGATAAAAAACATAATATCACATTGAACGCCATTTCGAGAAAAATAGCAAATCGCTGACGGAAAAATAACGAATTTTTCAAGTGAAAACTTCAGGAAGGATGTGACGTGGGGATATAAAACACGACAACATATTTATTGCGGCAAAGACTCTGTACAGAATAACACGAAACAAGAGAAAAGATACAAAGCAAAACGGAAAAGATAAAAATACAACTCTACAAGAAGAGATAATAAACATCGCAAATAAAGAGAAAAAATACACGAAATGACGCAAGAGGAGCAAGAGGAGCAACTGACAGGAAGTTACAAGGTCCAAAACGGAAAGGAACTCCTCCCAGTCAAAAACTTGGGATACTCATCTTAAAAAGCTCTTGTCACAAGTTTGGTTTTACTCTTCCGTTACACTGTGATTCATGTTGGCAGTTTGTAAAATATTATCGCTCTAAAAAGTGTGCAAGTCGCCGTAACATGATGAAGAAACTGGAGCAGGAATTACTTTACGTTACGTCCGTTACCTTGCCAATTTCACGACGAGCTCTCTTAATAATTTACCATTTTATAATTTAAAATTAAGAATCAAGACTTTCGTTTTTTGAAAAAGATCGATTTATAGGTATTCTGAAAACCTATAGATCATTAAAAACTAATGGGTAAGAATAATAAAAGAAAATAAAACATATATAAATAAATACCAAGGTTTTTTCCTTCACAAAAAAATATATACGTTACGAAGGTTGCTACTTAAGCTTTGAGACAGGCAAGTAAAAACAAATATTTATCATCGAAAATGGCTTAATTGTTTTTCAAAATACTCTCCATGGAAGATCAATATACTTTTGCATGCGTTTGAACCAATTTTCGAAGCACTTTTTCCACTCCGAATGAGGTAACTTCAAAACATGCGTTTTGAACGCATCAACCGCTTCGTCGAAAAACTTTGACCTCGCAATTTATTTTTGATGTTCGGGAATAAAAAGATTTTATTGATGACCCATCAATTCGATGTTTTGAGTGCTCAAAAAGTCACTTGTTTGAGCAGATGTGTGAGAGCTCGCATTGTCGTGGTGGAGAATGATCCGTCTTCAGCGGTTGGTTATCCTCATTTCTCCGAACACTTATGACAAACAAATGGTGGTGTACCATTCAAAATTGACCGTACGACGTTTCACTAAAGGCATTGTTGCAACATGACCATTTATACCGAAGAAACAAGCCACCATTTGCTTCGAAGTGCTTCGTGCGCGAACAACTTTTGTTGGATTTGGCTCGTCTTGAAAGACTCATGCAGTGGACTGCTGTTTAGTTTCTGGCTCATATGCATAGATCCATGATTTGTCGTTTGTCACGATCTTATGGACGTCTTATGAAGCACCGCAATCGATTTTTTTCAACATTTCTTTGGACCAATCGACACGAGCCTTTTTTTAAGCGATTGTCAAATTATGCGGTATCCAACGCGAACAAACCTTTTTGACGGCCAAATGTTCATGCAATATTCAATGTATGCAAGTGGAACTAATGCCCAAACAAGCCTCAATCTCACGATAAGTCACATGACGATCTTGCAATATCAGTTCACGCACAGCATCGATGTTTTCTGGCACAACAACCGATTTTGGACGACCTTCACGAAATTCTGGAGCGAACCACGACCACGATTGAATTCGGAAAACCAGCGAAACACAGTAGCACAGGATGGTGCTTTATCACCAAAACTCAAAGCGAGTTGATCGGCACATTGTTGTTGAGTAAGTCCACGTCGAAAATCATAAAAAATCATCGCACGAAAATGTTCACGATTTAATTCCATTTTTGGCAGAGATGAATTTTTCAAGTCACTGTAAACAACACAAATAGCACTCGTATGACAAAACTTTCTGAGCACATATACCATTAAAAACGTCAAACTGTACGATGCTTATATCAGATTTGACGTATCTACGCTGGTGTTGCCATATCTCAAAACTTACTCAAAAGTAACAAACCTCGTACAATAAAATCAGTTAAAATTGAAATTTAAACCTTATATCAACCTTGAACCAAACTGTCAATGCAATATTACTAATAAAACTGAACTTTTGCCAACAAAACTAGGATATTATTGGATACAACAATAATTCCAAGGATACTCAATCATGGCTACTCGTATTTCGTTTTAATTACTATTCGTACTTAATCATCATTTTGAGAAATATCTCAGAATCGTCTTCGCAAGTTACAAATAAAATTTCAGCCTAACAGTAAATCGACTGGTACATTATCTAAGATCGTTTCACCATTCATAAGTATAAACTCGTATTATAAATTAAATTATTGCTTCAACGTTTGCATTTCAGATTTGCCTCGTCATTATTTTTCGCACATCCGAATTTCTCAATGTGGTCTGTCTGAAGGATGGATTGTCTAAGTTTATTCATGTCGTGGCTGAATTTAGATTTACGATACTTAAACCACAGTTTTCACTTCTCTCTCTCGAGTTGTTGAGAGCATTCCGCGTCGTGTACCCACCTTGCCGAGCTTCTCACAAGTACATCCAAACAATTTAATAGATCTGACATTAGCGGGGAACTTTGGAAGATGACGACACGTGTTTCTGACAGTTTCTTTGACGTTTAGTGGCAAAACTTTGTATTGTCTCAGGATATTGTACGACGTTCGCATGGGATATCATCCGGATATCGCTCACACAATAATTCTTGTTGGAAATTTCTAATGTATTCAATATTTAAATTCATGAAGAAATACTAATACGAGTATTTAACCGGAGTTTTATTTTATTACTATGAAAAAATCACGAGACTATAAAAAAATTATAAAAGAAATCAGTAAATGGTTTTAAAAAGACATAATTTTTTAACTATAAAAATTGAAAGAATTTTCCTTCATGAATTATATTGGATAGTCAATTTTAAAACGAAGACTTTATAGAGGGGACTTTTTTATGTATTATTTTTCTATCACTGAATTGACATGTGTTACGAGAACTTAAGGCAAGAAACCCTTAATCAATTAGTTATTACAAGAGTTTATCATCGTATATCACTAGCAAAGTGGTTATTTTTTAACTTTTTAAATCTAATGAGTTAAAAATTGTTGTTAATTGATAATAATATATATTAAACGATAACTTCCATACTTGTGTATAATTTTGTTAATTTATTTTAGTGAAGATAATAAGATGCGGTAGAAATTATTGTTGCGTAGAATGTATCGAAAATCAATGTACGTCAGAATAAAAAAAGAGTAGAAACGAAAATCGATTTAAAAAAGATGCTTCAGATGAAAAGATTGAGCAAGTTTAGTGACGTAATAAGAATGAGTGATGAAGACATACAAAAAATAATCTATAAGAGTAGTATAGAAGGTACGAGAAGTTTGAAAAGAACTAGGAAAACGTGGCATGATTAAATTAATCAAATTCTGAAAGAAGGAAGTTTGAAAATCCTTTATAATAGAAAAGTACGCCTGATGAGGTGTATAGTATGCATGGACGTGAAAGAAACGAAATATCTGTGACAGGATATGATGAAGTGGAGATCTGTTCTATATAAATAGAGATACGCGTATGGTAAAATATTGACGAAGATGTTTACGATTTAAGTGGCATTCGAAATAAAACTCAAACTTATAAATTTTATGTTGGGATTTTGTTTTTAGCGTTTTGTTAAAGAAGTTTTGTAAAATAAACTAAGCAACGTTAACTAAACAAAATATTTTTAAATCGAGTTGATTACCAAAAACTACGATATCATTCAATAAACATCGGAAAGTTTTTCTCAACTAAAAATCCTCAATTTTCTAAAGGCAGGAAATTACAAATTGTATTGAACCATTAAACAACAGTGATATTTATTTAATTTAATTTACGACACAACAGTGTCTTTTATGTACAAATGAACATATGACAAATTATACAAGTACTTAAAATTATTGGCCAAAAATACAAAACTTTACCTTAAACTAATATGGAAATACAATACAATTAGCAGTAGTAGTAATAAAAAGAGTAATTAATAAGTCATTGTTTAAAATTATTCAATATTTATATGTATATTTAAATTCAATATATGTATGTTTATCACAAAATATTACCAAATTTTACCAAGTAGACTTGTGTAATTGTGAAACTTTTATTTTATAGCGGTAAAGTGCTTACATAGACAAGAATAATTGTATTTTGTCGAGAATTTTTTGAATAGATCTTGAGATGTAGAAAACACATGGGCTCACTAGTAGAACGAGATGCAAGTTACTTTGCAGAATCGAAACCTTCCACATATTGATGCAGGGTTGCTAAACTCCAGAGGAATATTATAAGAATGGAAAATTTTCCATAATAATTTAATACAGCGTGGCTTAGTGGCAAAAAGAAAATGTACTCGTTTATATATTTTTCTATCATTACCTTTTTGCCAAGGACATGCAGTGTTCCCTCCTCCACTCATACTATCTCCAGGAACGAATTAGGTTCCCGTCGAGTGCGATCGTACACTTATAATTAAATTGGATTTTGTCATACTTAATGAAAGATTCACACCGGAATGTTAAAAGGGATGCGGTGGCACAGACAAAAGGTCAGATAGCACAACACAGATGCAATTTAAATGAACGAATTAAAATAACATTAAAAAATTTACTCTTGTCACACAGGTTTCGGAAGTAAGAATTGCTCATGTGTAAAAATTCGTTTAATCGTTTTTTTCCCTTTACATTAATTCTTCAATGTCATTAGATCCTAAACCGATTTCATTATTTCCCTTCAAATGTCTGTTTAAAGGTTTTAATTGTTTTTCTTTCTTAGTTGAACGAGTTTAATTATCACTATTTAATGAATTATTAACATACATATTATCATGCCATCTCCCTTTCGGAGTAAGCAGAAAGGACAGAGCGCTATACTTTTTTGTCTTGACATATATCCTTCGTCTCTTCTCCATCCATACATTTCCCATACAACTTCTACGAAATTTCAGATAAT
The DNA here is from genome assembly GCA_949825065.1 of Odontocerum albicorne. Taxonomy (NCBI): domain Eukaryota; kingdom Metazoa; phylum Arthropoda; class Insecta; order Trichoptera; family Odontoceridae; genus Odontocerum; species Odontocerum albicorne. The sequence continues at coordinate 15,989,370 of OX463852.1, read as the reverse complement.
TAAAGTTTCCTTCTTTCGAAATGTCAATTTTTACAAAAAATAAAACAAAGTTTCATCAAAAGTTTAAATAACATTTTTTTGAAATGTGACATTTTAAGTCTTACTTAAAATGTTTCAATTGAAATATTATATTTTTAACATTTTTCTACAGCAACTTATAGTAAACAAATTTTATTAATTTACATCATCTTTATACACACCCTTCATTAAACGTGGTACCCTTGAACTTATCCAATTTTGTAATTCAAGCATATTGAAGACCATGACCAGGAGACAACATTGCCTTCAAGCTTAGTAATCGAGTCTTCGAAGTTCGTCATTACACGTGTTGGCAACACTTTCGCACGTAAAAGGCATCAACATTCTCCCATGTACTCGACTTGCGCGAGTATCGTTACCCGACAATCTCTATTATCAGACTAGGGCCTTTTTTCCTTAATTTTTTGGATACCATCGGAAATTGCAACAGAAGTCCCCGGGGTTTAAATTAATTAACTAATAAAAAACACATTTATTAAGTTCAAATGTATTACTAACAACAAAGTTATCAAATCAGCGACCCTTTTCATCTATTTTGAGAACAAAAACTGGGATGTTGAACAGAATTATTATTAATATAATTATTACAATGATATTATCTACATCAAGGTTTTTTGCTTTGTTAGCAAGAAACAGTAAACGCCGCGGTAGCTTAACACAGATAATTTCCAAAACATATCAAAATAATAGATAGGTTCCCGCCCATTCTGTAAAATCTTGTAATATCAACCCGTCCATTGTCATGAGACAAGATGTTTTCCTACCCCAAGTGCTATAAACAGGGCTGGCAAACGTTACAGGGATTTTTTTGCAATAAACGTGTGCGACTCATATAATGGAGAGTCGTAGTCTGATCATCGTAAAGTTTAAAAATAAAATATTTGCAATAATATTTTTTTCGAAAAAATAAATATCAGAGCGAGTATATTGTACATTTTGTAAGCCGAGGAAATTGTGTATATAGAAAGCATGTTAACATTGGATGGCTGCTAGAAGTGTGATATTTAAAGAATGGTAGGATGAGATAATAGAGTAAACGGCGGGTCAAACAATGTGTTACTGATCGGTGCATTTCAAGAGAAATTAAATTTTCTGCTATTAATATTGACATAAAAGCTCAGTTATGCAATAGAAAAAAAATATAAACCCACAATAAAATGAGTCCAACACAATAAAAAAGCAAAGTTATATTATTTATTCTCTTCATCTAGGTAAGAAAAACTTCTTTATTTTAGTCTTGTAAAAATTCAAGGTCATATAGAAGCCCATAAAATTCTCAAACTGATTGCTTAATATATATTGTCATATAGGCGTTATACAAATAATAAGCTGTAAATACATTATTGAACAATAATATATTTTTTTCTGGTGGGCCTAGATAAACCGTGTAAAAGGTTGAATAAGGTTCACTAGTTACCTGCTATTAATCGATTTTTTTCTAAGTTTTCCTTTGTACTCTTCTTAAAATTAAAATATAATAACAGTTTACATAACGCCGTTTAGAAAGCAGACTCTCTTCAAGAGCAAAAGAGAGCAGACTCTTCTCCACTCCTCAGCTCTTCGAGCCGTTGTTGAAAGGCTGCCCCTGTACTTTGCTAGCAAAGCCATTCACTTTGTTTAAAGCATTTCACAAAGCCTTTGAAATGCTTTAAACAAAGTGGATTAAAATAGGCATATTGTTTTTTTTTTCCACTAAACAGAACATTTTTATAGCTTTCCTTACAACGGCCCAGCTGTCAATGTAGCTTCACCCCATTCCGAGTCGACACCCCCTTCTAAGAGACATTGTCAGAGTTTATAAAACAAAATGTCTACCAAAACTGTTATTATCTTACGTTGCAGACATTTTCGTGGCAGCTAACCGATTTTGTTCTCTTAATTATTAGAAGGGAGACAGAATTCACATCGAAAATTAATGTCCTCGAAGTAAAACTTTAATTATTTCTTATATATTTTTTTCTAAAAGATAAACTTTTGCAACTGACAGCCTAAGTTCTATGCATGCCGCTAATTATATTTGTTTAATTAACATATATGTAAAAAGTGGATATTTAATATCTGAAAAGACGGATGAGAATTTCATTATATAAATAAACTATTATTTTGTTACAATAAAAAACTGATAAAAATGTAAAACGTACACAAAGAGCTGATTCACTTTAAAAAATAGAAAACAATACAAAAATTACAATGCCCGAATTTCTTAAATGGAGAATACTCGAAATTGAATATTTTTTTGTACGATTATGTCGAACTTTGGCGGTCATTAAATGATTCTCCTGAAGGCTCAAAAATAATTATAATTATTCAGTATGTGGTCGATAGAACATCCTAAATTAATTTTATTAGATCAATTGAATTTCAAAAGTTTATTTTACTTGATCAAATCAACTTGATAAGTTTACTTTATTTGAATTTCATTCTTCTAAATGTTAACATTATTCATTCGATTGTATTCCATGCCTTAGTTTTATTTTATCAATTAAATTTCATTAGTTTACTTTATTTGATCAAATGAATTTATAAGTTTACTTCATTTGATCAATTGAAACTAATAAGTTTTGTTTATTTTAATCAATTGAATATCATAAGTTTACTTTCTCCATATGCTGTTTACACCCATTTATTTAAATTTCAAATAAGCCTGGTGTAGTGCAAATGATGTGCTTGACACCATTAATGTTTAATGTGCTATAATGATATATGGAAAAAAGATCTACATATACAGAGAATTTATTTGTAGTTTGTCTTCCTTTGATATGTTTTAGCACACGTTTAAATATGGGGAACGGCCCAATAAAATAAACGCAACAGCAAACTTTCTATATTTGCACGTTCTATACATATTTTTTTAAACTTTTTAATAATAATCTATTTTTATTACAATATTTTTTTTATTTGATTAAATAAGATAAAAATAAATTTGAATTAAAGTTCCCGTATTTTACATACATTACGATTTCTTGAAAGTTTACTCTCTATACAGATTTTTTTCTAAATTATGATTATAAAACCTCTAATTAACCACTTGACAGTTTTTCCCGAGCGGGACTCGACCATGAAGTTTCCTTTTATAATGACGAGCCCGTGCCTTGTTCGGGAAAATCTAGTTTCGACTTGTTAGGAATGTTTCTCCCAAGCGTCGTTTGGGCAGATCTTGTTTTCTCCGAACGGAATATATTTTCGTATAGAATTTATTCGTTCACAGTTCGTCATTGTGTTACGTCGCGTGTTAAAAATCCGACTGTTAAATGGTTAATATGTAATCACGCCATGTCCCTTTCGGGGTAGGTAGATTGGACAAATCTCAACACCCTTCAACCATCTATCAACGCGAACAACCCCTTCCACATCCATAAATATAGTCAATACCTGGCGGTAAGTAATACACATCGGTCTTAAGAAAGAGACTGGCTGCCATAATCGGCTAACTTCGGCTTTGTAGAGCGTCATCTCTGTCATTCATACACGTGTTCCGTCGCGATTTGTCAATCGTTGTTAGCGCATCGTGCGACAGAGACGACGCTCTACAAAGCCGAAGTTAGCCGATTATGGCTGACAGTCTCTTTCTTAAGCCCGATGTGTATTACTTACCGCCGGGTACTGTATACGCTTCTTATACTTCTCACCTTCTCTTAAATTATTTTGTTTAAATTAAAATTTGGGGTTGATATTAAAAATTCCATTCGCACACATCTAACAAAAAAAAATCAAAACTTGAAATTTCTTAAAACTGTCAAAGGAGTTGTATCCGTTTGAGCTCCGTTTGAAACCAGAAATGAAAGAGGCTCAGTACACACTTGTACCAAGTACCAAACCGCAGAGCTCAGTGTGTCTAACGCGATTAAATTGCTGTTTGACGTTAGCGATTGGTTTGATGTATATAATGGGGAAGTTTGTGTTTCATATCAAGAATTAGATAATTAAGTTTCATATCCACATATAATCCAATACGATATCAAACACACGAGTCTCTCTTTAATCTTAAATACTCCGATTGTGGAGTACGCGAGTAGTGGTTTACGATTTCGGTTTCCAGATGAAACACAATATATGTTATATGGAATATAAAGACTTTAAATTATCATTATGAATCTTGAAACACTTAAGATTTCAGAGAAACAAATTTGATTTGTATTTTGTTTACATGTATAACAGCTGTTTAATTAAATCAAGTTATTAGTGACGTTAGATTAAGTGTTTATTGTATTGTATTGTATAACATTTTTGTTTTATACAGTAAAATCTGGCGGGTTTATTACCATCTTGCAATTACTTCCAATCAATCAGAAATATGTAAAAGAGATCTCAAATGAAAACCAGATTCGTCCTATTTAAATTCGATTGCATTCCAACAGGAATCAATCCTATGACCTCCAGGCTAGAAGACAGGCGTCTTATACCTAGGTCACGAAGGACGTGATCTAACCTAAGTATATACTTCTTGTTTCTTCTCGTATGGTTTCTCTCTTACAGTAACCCGATGGATCTCCTCCCAACTACAATAGATTGGACACTTCTCCATGATGTGACCTACAGTCTGGACCATTCAACATGTGTTCAAGGGGGGATCAATTAAACCCAATATATGCAGGGCGCGAGCACTACAACAGTGACCACACCGAGGATGATTCAGGATATACCATATTCTTCCTGGTTGGACTTATCCTGGGGGAAACACGATAGGGTTACTCAAAAGGGGAGAGATTTCCAGCCGTGGACCGATTCCACTGCTGCTGCCAAATATCTGGTGCAGCATTGAAATTGGTAGATTCGAGTACTGAATTATAACATTAAGGGAACTTAAAAAGCATATTATGTCCGTGACTTATCCCTAAAGACAAAAAAAACCTTAAAGGTTGAAATCCGTTGACTGAAGAAAGTATCACTAGGTGCATGTTGTATAATATAATTTTGATACTTTATATAATATATTTAACTATGTTATTTATGTAAGTTATAAATAGAACCAAAAACTGAATTTCATTTCTTTCGATATGTTATTGATAAATAAATTAAAATCTTCTCTAGGAGTATTGGAGCGTTTTTTTGTTTATTTGAACTATGAATCTGGCACCAGGGCATAACTCTCAGCATTTTTTTTCTAAAACTTTCCTAGATTCGTAAGTGATTTGTTAAAACGACTAGTTGTGCTATTTTAAACAAATACGAATAAAGTTATATTTTTCTGAACGGAAATTTTTATATGTATGTTACTTTTTAAGAATACCATGCGTAGTATACGGCCCTGGACTGTTGAGTGCAGAAATATGTACTTTTTATAATATTATTTGCGTTCGAGTTATGTTAATGTTTAAATTGTTCTACTTTTTGTAACAATTAATGTTTAGGGTTTTTGATTCTCATGGAATCTTAACTCAACATTTTAATTGGAATATTTAAATGGTGTAAATCGACCTACATTGTACAAATAAATAAATAAGATATGATTTTGAGTAACCAGCTTTCGACTTAAATATTAAATAAACGAAACATCAAAACTTACTGATTTCGATCGATTTTCATCGTATATGAAATTAGAACTCACCTGAAAAAAGAAGAGAAAAATATATAAATATATACAAAGTAATAACAAACATTAAAACAATTACCTCCCAAAGCTTCACAAAAGCTCACATTTTTATAAAAATGAGAAGAAAAAAATTACTACTATACTTCCAAATGATTGAAAATATATTAAGGATTAACAAAATATTTATCATTTATTTGTTTATTTTACAAAAACAAAAATTAAATGTCTGTTACCTGATTTTACAGCAATATCGAGACGGTAGGCCTTAATGGAGAAGTTGGGAAGTTTTCTCTAACAACTTCAGAAACATATTTTGAAGGGTTCTTCGAAAAAGCTTCTCGTCTTCTTCCGGAAAGTTCAACTTCTGTCGGCATAACTTTGAAATGATGCAACTTTTTGCTGCGTTTATGGATGGTTATTCTGAGACGGGATGTTCGTAAATATGCCCAAGTATAATATATATAATACTATGAAAAAGGGGTTCGTTGTGAATTACTATAATGTTATAAAATACTCTATTTTATTTACAATTTTTATTATTGACTGAATAAACTTAAAAGTGTTTGTATCGGTTGTTCAACGAAAATGCTTTGTATTTTTTATAATAAAAAAGTATAAACCAATTAAAAAAAATGGTTAATAAGCTATTACAATTTAATCCGTATAATTGAGACTTCTAGAAAGCCTTTATTTTTTTTGCCACATTATCTCAAACTCAATACTTTAATAAAAAGAACGGCACTGTAGACGTTTATATGCAAATACTCCAACCCTTAAAGCAATTTTTTGGTTTATTTGAAAGAAAAAATAAGTATTCTTCAATATCTCATATACAAAAACATGAATTCGGTTCAAATATATTGTATTACACTTGTGTAGTATACGGTACAGCCTGGCGGGTTTATGGCCTGTTTTTTTATCGTTTCCAGCCAACTAGAAACATGTATAAGAGACCTGAAGTAAAATTCAGACATCAATAATTTTTTTAAAAACAAGTCGTATGTCAAAGAGAATTGAACTCACCGATTGAAAGACCAGCGTCTTACCAACTAGGCATCGTAATCACATTTTTCATGAAAAAAAAATAGTGACAAAGTTTCATTTGACACAAGAATATACAAATCGATGATTTTGTATTCAGATCTCTCAGTAGGCCAATGTGGATCAATTCCTTTTTTTGCACATAAATGTTACAGCGTGTTAGTGTATAGACGTATATGATACCAATAATTTAATTAATTATTTATTTTTAAACAAAATATACAACACATAATTGTCCTATTTATATCACAGTAACATTAATAAAACATAAAATAAAATATCAATATATTCCAAAAACCAAATTCAAAATAAATAAAATACATATTTTTTCTTCGTATAGATAGTACTAACAATAAGTGTGAATTGTGAAACATATAACATATATTATACCGAATCAATGAAACTGGGAATTACGATTGGGCATTAAGTGCTGCTCGACAACTGCAGTGAACTTTTCTTCGTCAGTTCAAGCGATTTAAATGCAATGTTCTTTAAAGGCTATACTGAAATTTCTAGGATTTTTTTCATGCTGACGAGACGCACTTGAGGTTAAAGTTGGTCAAATCGATTTCTAAAAATTAAAGAATTCGTCATGAAAATTTTTACTGTTTAAATTTATCTGAAAAAATCTGTCACTTTTTATCTTACCGAAGTGAATTGGTTAAACCATAAAGGGAAGGAAATGAGAGGAAAATAAGTAAGTGAAACAAGTTAAAACTATGAAAAAGCCATCAAAAATTCCTCGTTCACAATGTACGCTGAATCGTGCCATAATGTGGTCGTTTATAATACAAAGAACGGAAGTTCTAAAGAACTTTGCCCGAGTATTTTCGTTCAGAAGTTTGAAAATCACTAAGATATCGAAACATCAATATGGCTTTATTCTTTGAAACTTCAAATTTTGTCATTTCTTTATTTTCTCGGTATGGAGAATTTTTTGTGTACTTTTGTTTGTGTTTGATGAGAAACATTTTTCTTCTACCCGTGAACTATATTTTTCACAACGAATTGATGACTTTATGAGGTAAATCAAATTACACAACATTTTTAATTTCCACAACTTTATTTGAAAAAGGCAGCTTTAATCAATTCAAGACAACTCTCAAACTAAATAGTTTTAAAAAATCACTGTATGATAAAACATCTGTAATGGTTATTAAATTCTTAACTTATTTTATTGAAGTGTAATCTTATGAAATAAAAATCAAGGAATTTTATTTATAAATTTATTTTCATGAGTTCAACGTCGTTCAAATATCAATAAATTAATAAGTTCATAAACTAATTAATGTATGATATTACAGCTAAAAGTCATAACATACTAAATATATATCAATTTTAAAAAAAAATTATGAGTATTTTTTTTTAATATGTCAAACGAATAAGTAAAAATTCTCAGTATATATTTTTTCAATTGAAAAGTCATACATTTTTTTCAGAGAGATATTAGCATAGTTATATCGTGGCATTTTAATTAAAAATAGAAATGAAAAAAGCGAAAAGGAGTCAATCATTTTATTTCATCGATTTGATTTATTTTGATGTATAATAAATGCAAACAATCTATTTATAATCTAAAACATCGCCCTAAAATACTGTATATTTTGAAATCAGAAACATCTTAAAGCCATTAAATCATTTGTTTGAGATGTAATCCACGTTGGAGCAAAACTTAGCACTTTACAAAAATTAGCATATTAATACCTTTTTAATATTATTTTTGTTAATTATTCTTAAGGAAACATTTCCTTCACTTGGATTATTGAATTCGGAAACTTTTTTAATGGCCTGATTAAGGAATTCAATGTGAGAATTCAATAAAAAATGCCGTAAAGATGCGTCGTTAAGGTGTCTATTAAAATTTAATGATCTCTAATCTAAGTATCTAAATTCTTCTTTATCTTTCGTTCCCAGTCATAAAAGTTTGCCAGTGTAAATCTTTGGGATGTAAAATAACGGGATTAATGTTTCAGTAACAATTTTCCCCATTTATAGTTCGACAGAGGCTATAAATTGATAGACGTAAAAAGTGCAATTATTTTTATTTAAATGTCTTTTCTTAAGAAAACGTCAACAGGTTATACATTTTTAAAGTTAAAACAAAGGCAATTTTTTTATATTGTATATAAATGAGTTTTGTGACCACCCACTATTCCCTTAAAGACTGTCCAGTATGTGATAGCTGGAACTGAAAGATTGAGGATATGGTGACATACAGCCGTCCGAAATCTTGTTGATGGAACACCATATGTCATGGTCTCGTAATCGCTTACGTATTCAGGTGGGTATATCAAAATATATTCTTCTCAGATGGAAGATTGGTGCCAAGGACCCATCACTATGCATATGTGAGGACATTCAATCAATGTTGTGCCTGATGATTTTCCCACTAAGGCCTGTTGATCACTCAAAAGAAGACCTGCAGAAGAGAAACCCAAATGCCATCGAGGCTGCTTTTTTCTGGACTAATAGGTTATATATCTGATCTGTAAAGATCGTTGTCTGTATGTAAGGACTAAAGTTTGCAAGATATAAAATAGTGTATTTTTCATATCATAAATTAATTTTGGATGTCAAAAATGGTCCAATACTAGTACACTATAAATTATTTTTAAACAATATAATTATTATACGAATGACAAGAATATAAATATTTATAAGCCATAAAAGTCAAATAGAATGAGACCGAAACTCAATGTTGGGTTTCGTCTTGTCACTACCCAGTCTAAAGAATGGATAGTAAAACGTGTATTCAAATTATCATACGATATTAAGAAGTGATGCAGTGTTGATAATACAACTTGTATTCATTGCCATTCGATCTTGAGAAGTAATTTTAAAGAACGATTCTAAATTGTAAACTCTTATATACTCGTACTGACAATATATTTGATGCAGTGTTGATAGTACAGCTTGAATTCAAATTATAATTCGATATTTAGAAGTGATCCAGGACAAAGCTTCTAAATTGTTGACTCTTATAGGATGGCAAAATATTTGATACATTATTGATAGTACAACTTGTATTCAAATTATCAAATGATCTTGAGAAGTGATTCTCGACTAAGATTCTAAATCGTCGACTCGTATAGACGCAATATTTACTATGTGAATGTTGTTTGATATTACAAAACGCGCCTATATAAAATGAATACACGTGTTAACTTTCCAACCATCATCTGTCAATATTTGAATGATTTCGTTTTGAAGTTCGCTCCAATCCCATCTGACGTGCGTCAATATTTGCCGGAAAAAATTGAGGTTCGCCGCGTTTTATATTCTGACGAAAAATTCGCAACACATTATTTTTCCTCGCTTTTGAATTATAAGGATCTGGTACGAATAAAAGATCCAGGCTGATGTCGAACTCTTAAGATACGATATATGTATAAAAGTGTACGTTTACATAAAGCATTTCATTTTAAGGTCGTGTTTCTAGCAGTTATTAACGTTTCCATTCTCAGATATCTTATCTAAACAACGAACCTTATATTTACTACACGTTTTGTCGATTTCGTTGAAAGCTTAAACTCATTAGTTATTCCAAGCCTTGACTGTTGGCATAAGAAAGATATCTTGTTATTATTACTATCATAAATTAGTGTCCAATCTATTATTTCTCAGACGGACTAGAGGACATCCATCTGGATTCTTTTGAACTGTATCATGGATAATATACATGTACATCTGAACGTGAGAAAGAAAACATACGAGAGAATAAAATGAATGGAATGGAACATGGACACTGAAATTGTATAACCCTGATCTAGTGACATTTTCCTCGGTCTACCCATATCTGCAAACATTTTACACAACTGACTTGCATACTCACTTATTCATCCTTCGTCATTAATTCTTTCCACGTGTTTAAACTATATCAACACTCCTTTCTTCATATTACTTAAAACATCTATTTTATCTACGGATTAATTTATGATGTCGTCTATCCGTCTTCTTTTTTTCAAATTTTTCTTAGTGCACGCATCTCCACAGTATTAATTTTACTTTTCTCATTCTATAACTTAGTCCATGCTTCAATTATTTACGTTAAGGTGGGCACCAACACACGGTCATGTATTTTGATTTTTGCTACTTTTAATATAAAGCGTGTTTATTTTAACTACATATTCTATAAAATGGTTATTTTACCTTATTCTTGTATACAAAGAAGCGAAATATTCAACTCCATAAAATATCAATTGATTTGTCCAAATTATGAATGGAAGTAAATACTTACTACCGGAAAGGACTCAATAAGGGACAAACACTACGGATATATCAATTCCAAATTCTACGTAACAGGGAAATCAATAGAATCCGACAACTTTTTGATTACCCATATTCGATGGTAGGAATGTATTGTAGATCATGGCTTAATATGGAATGTGCGTGCCGATTATATTTCAATTTGGGCAGGACATTTGTACTGGCGACGGCGCTGTGTAGACAAGGATCGCGTGCGGAAACATCGACTCTTCAGCCAATGTGCCGCGATAATGCCGCAACATTCCAGCACATTATTAACATCTTTTTTTTATTTTAGTATATTCAATAATTGACAAAATAAACTAAAGTTAACTGTCTTTAACACAGTAACAATTATGACACGTGTCATAATAAAAATTATGACTCATGTCAATTTTGAGGCGGTATTTTTCTCGAGATCGCGTTTAGTCGGTGAGACGTTAAGTATCTTGTGCAACTTGTTCTTTGTCGTAATATTTATGTGTAGAGAAAATTAAAATGTCATGCATGTTAGATTATATATATTTATATTCATTTATTGTTTTTGTTCTTTAATTATAACGGATACATGATTTGAAAATGGATGTATAGATTTACTTTAAATAATATTTTTTTTCTTGTTTTGGTTTTAATATTAAATTTCCAGATTTTAAAATGTAATGTGTATAATTATTTATTGATGTGCGTATAAAGCTTAATCTGATTGATGTGCATATAAATTATTGATTGACTTTATTCTTAATAATATGAATTAAGGTTTTAATTGATATAATTTTGTGAAGGTTTCTTTATGTGTATTGAGGGGGTGAATTGCGCGAGATTTTTTTCCGTTTTATGTAACTTTTTGAGAATCTTTCAATGCGTGGGATACAGCCCTGGGCATTCTGAACCTTGGTATGATGTGTACTTTAGCTACTGCTGTGGTAGTATGTGTGTACTTACTCTGCGTATGAATTTGTATGAGTCATGTTAAAATTTAAAATTTATACCAGCGATTTCCAACTTGTGTTCAACAGAATCCCGATAAAACTTGTGGTTTTGCAATAAAACTAGTTTTTGAACTCTAATTAATATATTAAAATATGTATGAAAAATTTACCAACGTGTCCGTAACTGAAAAAAAAACAGAAATCCCGTGTGTTCCGAACGGGGTATTACAGTGCATATTCACTATATTTGAATTAATAATATTTTATCTTTAATTATACATCTATGTTTTTTGTTTTTTCAATGATTATTCTTTTGAGTTGTGGTTTTATTTATAATGAGTAAACATTATCATAGTTCCAATTTTTTATCTAGTTGAAAAAGGTTCCACAATTAAAAAAATATTGAGAAACGCTGGTTTACACTATTGTATCATCTTATTGTATTAATGTGCACTATATTTAAAATTGTGTGTTTAAAACACACAATTTTAAATAAATTCAAATTTTAAATTTTAAATTTTGTGTTTTAACGATCGAAATCAACCGCATATTTTAACAAATTAACGAAACATAACATATCGACTTTTTTCAAAAATTACTAACAATTTGGGATACATACATCTGTCAAAACATGATGCATTAAAATACTTATGAATAATAAAAAAAAATTTTTTTTAAATATATGGATGTAGAAGAGGCGAAACATTTGTATCGCGATAGAAAAATCTGGTGCTCTGTACTCTCTGCCTACTACTAACAAGGAAATGGTGTAATGGTATGTATCTGGAGGCAAAGGATGGTATGTATCTGGAGGCAAAGGTATACTTATGCCCCGCCATGCGAGAGGAATAGCACAGTGCGAGGATTAAATCGGCAACTTTCCTTAGTCCAGCGCGTTACCGTGTGGTCACATATCTCTATAAAACTAAAGAAAAGAAAAACACCCAATGAAATTAATAATAACCCATAAACAAAAAGATCTCCATTATGTGAGTAAATTTCAGAATAAAACTTGGAACACACGAATTAAATTGTTCTCTACTCAAGCATTGCATAAAATAAGTTTTTACCCTTTTAATTTTTCACGTTGCCTAGCTCGGTAATAATTTCCAGTTCTCCTTTAGCTCTCTCTCTCTTCTTCCATCTTTTCAAAAAATTAAATAATAGCCATCTAATTATAATATCTTCCGGACGGTTAAAGTCACAAATTGAACAGAACTAACGGTCCACCATTGTGGCAATTCCGAAATCAAATTTCCCGCCTTGCCCATAATAAAAACTGGCCGCGTGGAAAAGGCGAGCGAAGGTTGAGAAGGAGGGATGGAAAAAAAACTAAATAAATGTCGCCATTTTATTGCAGAGGGAAAGTTTCCCGCCAAATGTCTGGTGATAATTAAGACAGATAGAGACCCTGCCGGAGGAAATCTCAACTAAATAAAGCTTTTATTATTTAGATACTCTAAAAGCATTTTCGGTATGGAGTATGTTTTTTTTCACCGTCTTTTTTGTCCTCCTTTCTTTCGTCGACTCATCCATTATTTTTTCGTATCGAATTACCTTTTAATCATAGAATTCGGAATGGTAGAAAGGTGGCTACCACAGCGCCATCTATTAATAGTAAAACATGTAATAAAACAACACAGTGATTGGATTTCTATCTTTTGACACTTAATTAACGCCAAGATTTCGTGTACTATGAGAAAATATAGACTTCAGTACATTCCACATTTATTAGAGTATGAAAAGGAGAAATTTATCCATAAGTTATAAATCAATTTTTAAAAAAAAAAACGACTTTATAGCTAGAACTTAAATTCTATAATGAACTGTCCTAAAACTATGGATGCTGTGGATATACAATCAATATAAACTATGGATGCTGTGGATATACAATCAATATAAACTATGGATGCTGTGGATATACAATCAATATAAACTATAGATGCTGTGGATATACAATCAATATAAATAGATTTTTTGCATCATTCGAAACGCCATTGTTTAATTTATCAAAGTTTGACAAGGCTGTTTATTGTAAGCGAAACAACTGACACTTATTAAATAAGAAAGTGCATAACATAGAACTATCAAAAGTATTTAGTTTTAATTTTCCTAAAAATGTATTCTTATCTATATAATCAAACATCTACCCAAATATGAAAGGTATACGGCATATTTTCCAAAAAGATTTAAGTTTTGTTATAATAACTTGAAATTATAATAACGTGTGAAATTCTTCAAAAAAAAAATCAATTATGGAGATAAGTTTTGAGATGTCGCACCTCAAAATGGTGAAATAATTATGAATCAAGGAAAAACGATTCCCCAAAGATGTCAATCAGTGTCAAATTTCTAGTTAGGAAGAAAATATTATTACGATCGTTGTGGCTTAGCTAGCTTAGACTTGTAGCGTCCGATCCGTTGTGGCTTAGCTAGCTTAGACTTGTAGCGTCCGATCCGTTGTGGCTTAGCTAGCTTAGACTTGTAGCGTCCGATCCGTTGTGGCTTAGCTAGCTTAGACTTGTAGCGTCCGATCCGTTGTGGCTTAGCTAGCTTAGACTTGTAGCGTCCGATCCGTTGTGGCTTAGCTAGCTTAGACTTGTAGCGTCCGATCCGTTGTGGCTTAGCTAGCTTAGACTTGTAGCGTCCGATCCGTAAATTGCGAGTTCAATTCCACTTGATACCTTATATTGTTACAGTCTGGTTTTCCCTTCAGGACCCGTAGATATTTTTTTTATATTGTAAGAGATTGCCATATGGCAAAAAAACCGATAAAAATAAGATTATTTTTCCTCTACAAAAAACTATTTGATAGAGATAGACATGATCGGGAAAATGAAATTGTTATAGACGAATATTACAAGTAAAATTTATAAAGAAATCCTGAGATGGTTTGACCATATTGAGAGAATTGAGAACTGAAATGGTTTAGCCATATTGAGAGATGCGGAAGACTTGCTGAACAAACATAAACGTCTGAATGAAGAGCGAGGAAAAAATGGAAGTAGATAGCTGTAGAAATTTTAAATAATGGAAAAGTAAGAAGGATCTTTCGTGACCTAGTTGATAAGAAGCTTGTATTAAAAACTGAGAACTAGTTGGTAAGAAGTCTGTCTTCCAAACCGGTTTGTGAGACATGAACGCTTACAACAAAAAAAAAACACACAGAAGCTCCAGACTGCATAGAGGAGAATGGAGAGATGTATGCTGGGATATACCATACTTAAAGAGACCGTAAACGAAACTCCTGGATTCGCAACAAAACAAAGATATAAGTTGTAATAAAGGTGTGCAAGAAAATTAAGTGGCAATGGGCAGGGCACGTTACCAGAATGTCCAATTCTTTATGGACATCCGAAATAATCCAGTGGTACCCAAGAGGCATAAAGAGGCCCAGAAAAATACCTAAGTATGTTATACTGATGGGTTAAATCAGGAAGCATGACAGCATTACATGACACCAACGAGTACAAAATCGAATTGTTTGGAGTCGACTTGGGGAGATCTTCATCCAGCAGTGGATTGACACAGGTTGATAATGATGATACGTGTCATGTAAAATAAATAAATAAAAATAGCAATTTGTTTAGGGGTTAAATTACCAAATCAATTTAATGAAGAAGTGTTATTGAACGTTATAACTTTCCTTTAAATATAATACTTTTAGAACAATAAATTATCAGTGACGTACGATTTTCATTTAAGATATAAATTCATTTTGCTAATATTATTCGAATAAGCTTCGTCCCGACTTCTCTAAACACCTTTTTTTAAAATTTATTCCCTTTCAATCGCAGAATTTGATATTAGAGAGGAACGAGAAACCCTACACCTTCTATTAACAGTCAAAGAATAAATAATTAGATGACTACGAAATTGGAGATTTTAATATCGAAAGTGAACGGGATTAAGAAATCTGGGAAGCTATAAAATTATACTGAGAAATGGGGATAGAGACATGCACCGAGAAAAGGTTGTGAAATATATTTTTCTAAACAAAAGAAAATAAGGATAAGTACCCCATCTAATGGCAGCAATAAAAATATCAATGATTAAAATATCAATAATAAAAACATCAATAAACATAATAAACAATGCATTACATATTATACTCAAGTGTTTTTTTTCCGAGTGGGTGAAATATAAGAAGAAACAAGGAATGAAATAAGGAATTTTGGATGAAAAATATATGAGAAATCGTGAATCTGGAATTCGTGGGGACTAATTAGGACTGAACTGTACCAAATTCATTTCTAAATAGCGCGTTGTCAGTTCCCCATTTTAAGTTATATTGTTTCAAGTGACTTTTTTCTTCAATCTTAATTTTGGTCTTCTTACTCATCATTGCGATTCGGGATGCATTCCATTTGATAACACTAAGCTTTAAAATTTTCAGGCCTGAACAAGTTACGCGTAGTGCGTATTCTAAGTCAACTAGAGCCGATTGAAGGAAGACGTGTTGTTTTGTTAAATTTTGAAATGTTAAAAGTGTAATATCACGGGGTGATCAAGTTTCTTTCTTAAGATTTTTAGATGCTCTCTGCGGAGCAAATGCTAAACATATTCTTTTGAAAGAAACATGATAATTGGGCGATATTAAATAATTCACATTTCTGAATATAACTAAACAACACGTCTTTTATAGGCTGATTGACACTTTACTGAGGGTAAAGGAATCAATTTTTAACTTAAACATCGCCTAACTATGGTTAGGGTATGGCAGGCATGGTTTAGGTTCTTACACAGTTTAACTTGTTCAAGGCAGATAAATATAACTATCACGAATTGCAAGTTTTACATTGTAGTCCGTCTTCTCTTCCTTGATGATTCCAGTGTTTCTAAGCTGAAATACTCGATTAATGGGACCGAAGACAATATTGTTCCCGGCCACCCATCGTTCAAAATTTCTGAATCAACCAATTCGGATATGTTGAAGGTATTATAAAACTGATCGAAAAACTCTTAAAATTACTTAAATAAAAAATATATAGGGAATTGCTACCATTTTCATTGATACATATTCAATTAAAATACACCCCTTGGCTAACCTTCCTAATGTCTCTTGTCCGAGTTGATCAAAAATAACCATCCTTCTAATTTACTAGTACTGAATATTAAGGCCAAATCGATCATTTCTTCTTTCAAATATTTTCTTATGGTACAGCATGAAACGTTCTTTAAACACATAGTAAATTACAGGAGTTTCCTTGTGAATTATTAATTTCATCAAATAAAAGCACACGCGAGTGACACGCGACAGGGCGCTCGTGTTTTTATTTGGTCATATTGCCCTCCATTCGTAATGAAGTTCGCCAGAATGTCATTTGAAATTAGCTTAAATAAGGCTCTGTGCACACTCAAGCGTATACGGTCAAAATTCGTGTCAAACGCAATTTTTTTAATAAAATGTAAAAACATTGGCTCAGAACACAATTGGTACAAGTATATTAAATATGGGTCAAGGAAAACAATTAAAGATAACCATACTTGTATATTTGTTACTAAGTTGACTTATTCTTTTCCATATTTTGTATTCCGTGGCCTAGTCAGTAAGATGCCTGTATCCTAATTTGGGGGCTGCGCGCCCTATTTTCGTTGGTACTCTTTTTAAAATGATTTGTAGCTAAATTATCGCTTAAGGCCTCCGAGGTGTCCGAGCACCAATTTAACTAAACAGTGAGTTAAAATGTTTAAAGAGACTAACATAGTTTCACGCTAAAATCTCGCAAGTTTCTCGAACAGAGCAAAGTTTAGAGCAAGTCAAGGAGTCTGTGCGCGTCAATTCAAAGCGATCAACCCGCAAGCGTTCGTCAACATTATCGATGTTACGAACGACGTCATCGTCCCAGGACCAAAACTGATATCCTGTTTGAACAGATCGCAAGATCTAGAAGAAGAAGAAGACGAACGACGTTTTAACGAATTTTATCACTTGAATTTAAACTATAAATTCAACTTGTTCAGGATTTAAATTAAGTAGTCTTTGTTACAAGGTTGTATTTTGCGGTAGAAATGTTTGAACAGTATACCGGCTTTAACAAGATATTATTTTCAGATGAAGCACATTTCCATATGAATAGCTTCGTCAATAAGTAAGATTGGTTCTATATGAGCGATGAAAACCCAAATCTGAAACACCAGAGACCACTCCATTTTGCATGAGTAACAGTTTGGGCAGCCATGTCTGCATCGGGAATATCCAGTCCTTCGAGGAGATGGTTTCAAGAGGGTGGGGTCACTTGTCATTCGTCCAATAACAGTTTGGAGGTGGTTCAAAAGACTTCCCTGGAAAATTGATTTTGCGAAAGGATGACTTTGTGTGGTAACCACGAAGTTCAGTCATAATTAGTCCCCACTCGATTTTTTTCTAGGGATACCTAAAAAATCAAGTATACAAATGGCTATGCTGCAATTGAAACAAAATATTCGTCAAGAAATCGAAGTAATATCTCGAGAAACATGTAGGTTAGACAAATGCTATCGACGCGATGACGGTCATCTCGAAGACTTTATTTGTTACATTTTTTGCAGTAATTGAAATTGATCACAAGAAACCATATTACGAATTTTTCAAAAGTAAATTTGGGCCCACCCTGTACAATAAAATATTCATCAAATACAATATTCATCAAATACAATTCTGAAAAGTATGGTACAATTAGTGACACTAGGGCGAGCGTGACATGGCGTCATGCGAATTTGACTGATGCTCGCAAATTTCCTCTTACATTTTTCCTGTTCAGATGTTTTCAAATCATTCCGTAGAAGCTACACATTTCATATTCAATGTTTATATATTTTATTAAAAAAAGAATAACCGTACCATGAAATGGTTAATTATTACAGAGATGCCTTATATATTATTTGTACTAAATTGAAAAAGAAGATTGAGAGCAAAACAAACTACTTACAGCATCTTTAAGAGAGCAGAGACTAAAAGAAACTTAGGAAGACGTGAAGTGCACAGCTAGACACTTCGTGGAAGAGCTAAGAAAGGAATCGGGATGATGAAAGGGACGTTACAGTAGGTCGCAATATATATGTATAGAGATCTATTATCGCTTCAACCTCGTCCCTCGTGGTTTAAAAGGAAGAAATCGAAGAGACTTACTTACCTTAATGTATTTATTTATTTATTTAACTTTTCATTATAAATACAATCTGGCGGATTCATTGCTAGGTGGCAATCTCTTCCAACTGACCAAACAAAAGTAAATAAAACAAATTACATGGTCGCAAAAAAAATTCAGAAGATTACCTATATTTATTGAATTTATGGGCATAAATATATTAAAGTAAAAGTGAGATATCATCAATCAAAGGAAAAAGAAAGAATGGTGATGGAGAGGAAAGAAAAATAAGGCTGAAACTCTTTATATTACTGATTAGAAATTAAGTGTTTTTTTCAGTCGCTTCTTAAAGCATGCAAAGGACGGAGTGAGTTTAACATTGGTTTGTAACTGGTTCCAGAGTTTCACTGCATGGACAGTAAAGGATGACGTGAAAAGAAGAGCGGGGAACTGGGAAGGCCAATGAACAATATTTGTCTGTGCATAGCGCTAGTCCATGATCGGAAAGACGCTGAAAATTCTCGGCGAGATAAGAAGGGACGGCGGGACAGTTAAGGATATTATACAATAGAGATAGTTTGTGAACTTGGCGTCTATTTCTCCCGTTCAACTAATTCAGCGCCTTCTGTTATGAAGTGATACGATCGTACTTTCTCAGGTTAAAAATAAATCTTAAATAAACGTTTTGAAGACGCTGTAATTTGTCCAGCTGTTTCTCTGTAATATCCCAATAACAAACGTCTATATAGTCCAAAATCGGCTAATGTATGTTTGTAAAGCGAAGAGACTGGTGAATCGTGACTATGCGTTCAGTTTTTATTTTTATCTATTTTTTTTTTATTTATTTATTTATTACACATGACAAGAAATATACATAATTTGCGAAAAAACAACTGGTAATTTAATTTGGACATACAATTTTAATGGATCTGGGTTTGTTGCCTTTCATTTGTCGTGTACCCAGTAAACTAGACTTTTCCGTGTATCTCACTGAGGATATTTAGCATGAAAAAATAAATCAGTATTCATAAGGGTTTTGCTGAACTTGAGATCGGCAACAAACAGCGATGTCAAATTGATATGTAAAGTGCAATTTTTTTTGTGTAAACGAATCTGAAGATAGCACAACACGTATTAAGACGTCGTGCGATACAACATATAAATAGGAAATTAGATGCAACCGAAATAATTTATTTCACTCTCAAGAGAATTTGATCATTTTGTATTTTATGTTTGCAAGCACTTAGAGAATACTTGAGTTGACAATATATAATACGCAATGAAGTGGTTATGAATGAATGTGATAAGGTAAGATAAAGAAGAACACCCTGAGATGATTTGGGCACGCGGAACGAATGAATAAAGAAAAACTAACAAAATAAATACACAGTTCAAATGTGAGTGAAATACGTGGTAGATAAAGATCAAGGAAAGTGTGGTTGAATCAAGTGAATGATATTATGAAAAAGGGAAATGTAAGAAGAATATGAAATCGTAGGAGCTGTTTGAGAAGGTGCAGATATGTGGAAGAGACGAAATATATGTGTCGAGATAGGAAAGTCTGGTACTCTGTCCTTTCTACCTAGTTCGCTAAAGAAACGGCGTGATGGTTAGTATGTATATACTCTGTGGATTTTCTGATGTGCTGCTTATTTTCAGTGAGACAGTGAAATTTTTAAATAAGAATACTTGTAAATGAAAAAATAAATAATTTGGACTAAATTCACCACAATGTCGTTTCAAATTAGATGAAAATAAGGCATCATATAAACTGAAGCGTATTTATTGAAAACGTATGGGTTCCAAAAAAATATGATTATTAATGCGTATAACATTGGTTAATATTGGTTACGTAAAAGATTGCCCAAAAATGTCCTAATAAAGTTCTTAAGACAAAGGAACTTAAGTAAGCGGAGTGTTATAAGTAGATATAGGTATATTTAATAAAAAAATATTTTATGTATTATAGAAGTTCCCATTAGAAGATATAATATGAAATAATTAACCTTTCATAAAGAAAACAAAAGATTCTCGCACACTAAATACAAAAAATGAAAAAAAACTCAGATGAAATAAAGGATTGAAAACAGAGAGTGGAAGTATATTAAAAAAATATGAAAGCCTTTATACACTGCCGAACAACTTGCTTTTTTGCCTTCTCATTTTTACTTCAAAAGTTATTGTAAGTCCAACTTATTACGCTACATTTAGCTAAAATCTTTTTGAATGCATTGACATATAAGGTCCTTACATATGAAATTGGCGTTTTGCCGTACTGGCAACTTTGATCTCAAATATCTTCTCTTTGGTTAGGAATTGCAAATTCAAATTTATACAGCTATTTACTCAAATATTTGTGTTTCGAAAATTATAATTCATTTGTTTTTTCCTGAATTGTTTTTTTTCTTTGCGTCACTCAGTTTACAAAATGGAAAACTTGAAATATTGCGTTATTTACGAGTACGAGTTCCACCGTGGCACCAGTGCTGCAGAAACGGCTCGAAGGATTAATGATGTGTATGGCGACGGTGCCGCAAAAGAAAACACAGTGCGTTTTTGGTTCAAACGTTTTCGTTCTGGAAATTTCGATCTGCAGAACAAGCCCGGTGGACGGCCGGAGACCAAAGTTGATAATGAAGAATTGAAGGCTATTGTGGAAGCGGATCCATCGCAAACCACGTCCGAGTTAGCTGCAGGCTGCGGTGTTAGTGATAAAACTGTTTTAATACACTTGAAGCAAATTGGGAAGGTGAAAAAGCTTGAAAGGTGGGTACCTCACGAATTGAGTGAAGCAAATCAACAAACGCGCGTTGACTGCTGCGTTGCATTACTCAACCGGCACAATAATGAAGGGATTTTGAATCGAATCATTACCTGTGATGAAAAGTGGATCCTGTATGATAATCGGAAGCGCTCATCGCAATGGCTGAACCCTGCCGAACCAGCCAAACCATGCCCCAAGCGAAAATTGACTCCAAAAAAGTTACTTGTGAGCGTTTGGTGGACTAGTGCTGGTGTCGTTCACTACAGCTTTCTTAAATCTGGCCAGACGATTACGGCAGATGTCTATTGTCAGCAACTGCAAACCATGATGGAAAAGCTAGCTGCTAAACAACCGAGGCTGGTTAATCGCTCTAGGCCACTGCTGCTTCATGATAACGCTAGACCACACACTGCACAACAGACGGCTACCAAATTAGAAGAGCTTCAATTGGAATGTCTAAGACATCCACCGTACTCTCCGGACCTTGCCCCAACAGATTACTATTTTTTTCGAAATTTGGATAACTTCTTGCAAGGGAAAAAATTCAACTCCGATGGGGCAGTCGAAACCGACTTCAAAGATTTTATTGATTCCTGTTCGAATGGTTTTTTTAGTAAAGGGATCGATGAACTACCTATGAGATGGCAAAAGTGCATAGATAGCAATGGTACATACTTTGATTAAATAAATATATTATATTAAAAAAAATCAACTTTATGTTCCTCCCAAACAAAACGCCAATTTCATATGTAAGGACCTAATATATTTGCATTTTATGTAAATATTGGCATTTTTAATATATTTTCAAAGACCCTTTATTTTTTCTTTATACACGTAACCTCACATATTTAAATACAAATGTAAGATTTAAATCAAACGATCACAATAAATAAAATTCAACAATTTAGATAAATTAAAAAATAGCCGGTCAGATTAATTAAAGGAAGAGACATATACAGACTGATCATCCCAGATTTGTGTTGCGCTCAAACCACGGATCGAAACAGGCAAGATGTTCCAAGTTAATCCTCATTTGTTACCCTCAGTGACGTATACTTGTTTAAGTGTGCGCGTTTCCTTATTTTGCCTACACAAATAACTTTGTGTCGGCAATCATTTAAAGTAGGTTAAGTCCCAATTAGTGCTGTCCAAAGGTAGAAACCCAATTTACGGAATGAATTCCCAATTAAACCCCGATATAATCCACCTACCCAAATAGATGCCTACAAACTACACAAGTTCTGGGTAGCAGAGTACTAAACTTTATGGGTTGGTTCCATATATTCTGGAAAGGTAAGAAATAAATATTAAGTAAGAAACTTGATAGTGGCAACTGGCGTTAAACTTTCTGTCGTTCTCAGATGGGGACTCGGTACTTCAAATAGATTGCCTATGCAATTTCCAAAAAATACAGCATTTTCCAAAAAAGTATGGTCGTGCATAAACATTATTATGTTTGTCTAACAGAAAATATTAGAAAGATTGTATAACATAATACAGATTTTCGTGATAAGCATTTTATGTTAATATAACTTATTAAATGAAATATTAGACGTATTTGGGTGGTATTTTCTGATGATGGAAGAGTTAAGAAGAATATCAAACGGCGTATAGTGATAGAAAACGAAGTCAAAACGAAGTACTTAAACATTTACACTCGAATCTGGCAGTATTATAATATGCTATGATGATAGTCCACAATAATATTTTAGTACTAACTTTAATGTATGTGAGTGAAACATGGACGTGAAAAAGACTAAAATGTGTCAAATGAATGCTGTAGAAATGCGTGCACTGAAAACAATACATGGTGGTAATATATAACAGAATGCGGAATGAAGTGATTAGGGATTAATGTAAACATAAAGCTGGTGTATTAAGTAAGATCAATAAGAGCTCCCTTAGATGATTTGGGCATGTAAAATGAATGAAGAAAGACTAACAAAATAAATATATAGTGTGAGTGAAAAGTGTTCTATGTGAGTGAAAGGTGTTCTAAAGGAAGACATATGAAAGTATGGTTGGATCAAATTAGTGATATTTTTAAAGAAGAAAACATAAAAAGTTAGAGAAATCGTAGAAATTGCATGGATTTAGAAGAGGTGAAGGATATATTAATCTGGCATTCTATCCTATCTGCCTATCCCGAGAGGGAAATTGTGTGATGGTATGTAAATATAAGTTTAATACAAATATTTTGGTCAATAAGTCTTAAAAAATTATGAATAAATAGGACTTCAAGATAAGGTTTTAAGAATGAAATGTTTTTTTATTGTTAATAATAATAAAAGGTACTAATTTCCAATCATTTCTACTCGTATACCATATAACATACTCGTAGACTGATGATTTTGAGGGATTCAAGAGTGATCTGAAGTTAACATTATTTGGCAGATGAAACAATACATTGAAACGTAAGCGCCTATTTATTTGCTTAGTAGTATGGTCCCCTTCAATTTATTAGAATTCATGATGAAAAAATATTGAAGAGCGTAGCCGAGAGACAATGTCTTGGGGCACATTCATCGAACCGTCTTGCACAGAACCATTTCAGTAAGCACATAACTTGCAGTTCGTCATTTAATGTATTGTCAATACTATCCCGCACGTAAAGAAGCAACAATACTAGCGCATGTCTAGCGTATGTGATTAATGTTACCAGATGAACTTTAAAACTTGAAGATAACTATCACATCAGGAATCGAAAATATAACCCCCGGGTAAAAGTCAAGCGTGTTACCAACTAGGCCACAGAATTCGAACCCCTGAGAGAACCATTGGTTACTAAAAGGAACGGAAAAAAATAAATGAATGTTAACTGTTTTAAATTATGAGCGAAGAGTAGTCCATCAGCCACGATCGATATCGAAGAAATGATTTTATCGATTAAATGGTTAGCGAATTATGAAAAATTATGGTTAATGAGACATCTTAAATATTACTTAACTCTTTTAAAAGTTTGAAAACTTTTAAGCTTTAAACTTCGAAAATAGTGATTCATGTCAGTGCCCAGCTTTCAACTAGTAAGTAAAACATTTTTTAACCACAAAGTTTATTTTATAGATAATAAATAACCCTACTATAAAAAAGGGATCTTACAGGTTCGACATATGGTTTGGCTCTAATTGCTACAGGACCGTCTAGGTATATTTATAACTTGACGTAAAAATTGCATTAAAGACCTAACTTTTCATCGGTTTATATGAATTGTCATAAAATGCAGGGGAGCCCAAAAGTCACTCTACCATTTTAAAAAGAAATAACATTTTTATTTCTTAATAATTCACATTTATTATTTTATAAACAGAAAACACAATTCTTGAAAATAATTTTTTTTTAGTTTTGTAAATTACATCCTATAAATAACTGCCATTTTGAGCGACGAGACCCACTTCCACCTAAACGGATTTGTTAACAAACAAAATATGCGATTTTGGGGGACAGAAAATCCAAGAATAGTCCACCAACGTAGTCTGCACCCATTAAAAGTAACGGTTTGGTGTGGTGTAACTGCTAAAGAGTTCTTGGACCTTATTTATTTGAAGATGAGGTAGAAAACCCCCTATCTGTCAATGGCGAAAGGTATCGAGAAATGCTAGAGAATTTCGTGCGTCCTGCAGTCGAGGAAACACCAGAGGTATGGTGGCAGCGAGATGGTGCTACTGCTCATACAGCTCGCCCAACAATTGAACTCTTAAGACAAATTTTTGGAAGAAAGATAATTTCGCGAAACTCTGAAATCAAGTGGCCGTCACGCTCACCTGAGTTAACTGCTCCAGACTTCTTTCTATGGTGGTATTTGAAGAGTATACCGTAACAATCCTCGAACCATTCAGCAATTGAAACCCAAAATACCTTAAAAAAATCCGTGAAGAAATTGAAGAAATAAGCCAAGAAACATTACGACAGGTGATGGTTCACGCCTTAGAAAGAGCACGTCAGTGTGAAGAGCAAAATGGCAATTATTTAAAGGATGTAATTTTCAAAACTAAATAAAATTTATATTCAAGAATTGTGACTTTTAAAAGATCTCTCAGAGAGCGTTTTTGTTTATTTGAATCATAAATCCAGCGCCACGGTGTGATTCGAGTTGGATTTTTTTATGTTCTCGTTGATTTTGTCCCTCTCAAACTTTCCAAGACTTCTAAAAAAATATTGAAATTTTGATATATTTTAGGTTTTATTTTTCCTGATTAATTTTGGGCCTCCTGAGCCATGGTCTGTCACAAGCTTATGTGTATGGTAGGTAGTATGCATGTACGTACTCCTTTTTGTATTTTTTAATGTTTATAGGCAAGTCATTTTAATGTTCATACGTTTTGTAACACGTTGATTGAGTATTCATGCGCACTTAAAATTCTAATTAGAATATCTAATTAGAATTAATTTTATTGCTACTATTTTAAATGTTCGATAAAATACCCTACATTATAATTAATTAATAAATTACTTGAATTATTAGTAATACGTATATGTTGTTAATATCCATATTAAGATTAACTGTCACACGTTTTAAGTTTGACTGTCATATGTTTTAAGTTTGACTGTCATATGTTTTAAGTTTGACTGTCAAATGTTTAAAAATAAAATATTTGACAAATGAGTACATTTTTATAGGGACCTAAACTAAATCTCACATACTCTCGACATACCACTAATTGATGTTAATAAAATGCGCTACAATTACTAGTCTGTTTGGCAAATTATTTATTTTGTGCATAACAAGTTATAGTAAACAGTTAAAAATAAAAATGATTCGTGATTTCACCTTATTTATGCACATGATCAGATCTAATGGAATATTTTTATGGCTTGTTTATTCACGACGGGTGTAATGCTATACTACGAGAGAGTCGTGAATTATTAAAATTTGAATTTTGGCGGGAAAAGAAGGATCGATAATCATTTACCAGAAAACGATTTGCTACGAAAATAAATTCAATTGTGTATTGTATTTACCTCTGACATGAGAGTTAATCGAGGCGTCTGAACGTGGAATGGGTTACATATAAAATTAAAGATGGAATTGCCAAGTTTCTCTATGATATTGAATATTCAAACGAACATATGATACTCGTATATATTTGAAAGATTCTACGTAGAAAACTCATTTTTGGCATATTACAGTACATATATCGAATAAGCCAGCCTCAAACTTGTGTGCAAAAATATCAAGTAAGTAAAACGTGTTTTTCACTGGTGTAACGCTTTAAAAAATAATAATTTGTCATATTTATTTAAATACCTCAAAATAGTTGCAGGTGGGCTGTGTTTTCTTTGAATATGCACACACGCTGATTCCAATCGCTACAAGTCATTCAATATTCCTCGTTACTTTTCCATCATCTAAAAAAATGCTACCCAAATAGCAGTTGACATTTTAAAATTTAATTTACATTTAATACATGTTTAATCAAATTAAATAAAAAAACTAATAATTTAAAGTTTAAACTTAATATAATGACAACAGGAACAATATTACTCAAGCTTACCTGTGAAGTGGGTCAGTTATACATTTAAAGTTTATTAAGATTAATTTTCAATGTATCCACCGAGATAAAGAAGAAATCAATATTGAGTAATTTATTTTGCAAAGTCATTCCGTGTGCGAATGGTGATGCTCGGTGAATACAGCACCGAAATCAATCTTTATTCATGATGACGTAAATAATTGTTCTGTACAGTAAACAAATAATGTTTTACCAATCATCAAAGGGTTTGCTATTTTTCCTGTTAGCAATTTCTATATGTATACGCATAATATGTATATAATTATATGTTAAGTAGACTCTTCTAATGCTGAAGGATTCAAGGATAAGAAACGCTTTATACAAATTAAAGTATGAACGTGTAAGTAGCTCGGAATACATCCGGAATCGAATCGATAAACTAGATGAAGAACGTTCGAATCGGACAATTTACATCGACGATGATACAGCATTGGACAAGTTATTCAAATTGATATCGAGCGTACCATCAACGACGGATGATATTAAGGTGAATTGATATTCTTGAGAAAGTTAACTCATGTGTGACGACACTTGTCAAGTCGGAATTTCGTGCAAAACATGATCTTATAGAAAAAATAATAGCACTTAGTTAATTAAAAAAAAAATCATTGTATAATATATAAAAATTGTCTCAAATACAGTTTATGATAAAATGTCAATTTATATAGCTCTGTTTATAGAGCAGACTCTTCAAATTTGATAAAAATAAATGACAATGATTAGACGCTAGTTACTGGTAATGAATGTATTTGATTCCTTGGCAAGGGAAACATGTTCTGTCGGTTGTCCCCTATCTGATTTTTCACAGCCAGTAACTGACCTTTCAAATAAAATTAGAAAGAATACTTGGCACTGATGGGCGTTGGATTGGAATAAGACTGGTGTATATAAGGGCTCTAGATATAAATCAATCCTACAAACTATCCCTTTAAAATCATGGTTTAATATAAAAATAATGAGAAAGGTGGAAGTTTCTGTCATGTGTCGTTTGTGGATGGACCACTGCGTGGTGGCTAGTCACCCTTACAGAATGGGTATTGTGGAGTCACAGCTGCGAGTGTGGTCTGGATGATGAAACTATATATCATGTATTTGTCAGTTGTCCTTTGCGAGACAAATTTGATTTACTAAAGGCCGTCTCTTTGCCGCCTTAAATGAATGTTGCGTTTCTTCTTTGTTCGTGGAACATTTTCACTTCTATATCGATTGTTAAATTTTATAATGGTAATCAACTAAAACTTGAAATAGTCTAGAATTGTAATTATTTAAAAAAATATAGTTTTATTATATTGACTCATATGATTGCATAATGACTTGAATTTTATGACACAAATCATCCTAGTTAAGGTGGATTGCCTAGTAATAAAAAAAGACGATAGTTTTCTAGCCCAAGTGTTGCGGGTTCGAGTTAGATTCCCTTTGATACGCAGATTTTTAATAAAGGGTTCCAGTATGATTTTTACTCGACGCTTGTTAAAATTCTTTTCTAGTTAATTAAAAATCACGGTGAAGAAAGTATAATATAATATGATTATGTTATGTATGTACCGATTGTATTACACATTTAAGAGGTGCATGGTCGCACGGTAACGCACTGGACTTCCGTGCGGAAGGTCGTCGGTTCGAACTCCGCGCTGTGCTACTCTCCTCGAACGACACAGGCAATTTTTCCACCTAGTGTTCGATGGCATAAGGATACCTTCGGTCATATCTATTCTTTAAAAAAAATGGAACAAAACACGTTATTTTTTTCGAAAATGGAACATTCGAAAATTTCTTTCGAAAATGGAACAAAACACGTTATTTTTCGGTGCTCCATACTTTTTTAATACCACAAAGGAAAACGTATGACACAAACCAAAAAAATATGTATTTTTACAGTGTATAGCTGATCATCACTGATGACGACCAAATCAAGACTTTGATTGACAATGATTAGTGTTCGATACAAGAAATATCTGAGAATATTGAAAACTGCCATCTTCCAGCATATGGTGCAATTTCGCTTAAGAATTTAATGCAAAATATTACCCAATATTTGCAAAGACCATTTCAGAGGTTTGTCATCGAACGCCCACTTCAGAATTTATATATAAAATATTGAGAAAAACGAGTTCTACTAGGAAACAACTTCTACGAGTATTTTTCAGTCAATGGTTTCATATTGTGTTGAAAGATAATAACCATAATTTAATATGTTTATTAAAGTTTGGATCCTTGATAAAATCTAATAATTAATTTCTTATAAACATTTTTTCGTAATTTAATAAGAGAGCGTGACAAATGTTACCAAGTTAAACCTTAACCTTACTTGGGTTTATTTTAAAACACACACGTATCATCACGCCATGTCCCTGGTGAAGTAGGTAGAGAGAAAATATCTCAATTCTTATATATCCAAGTTAACATATTTCGCAGTCTCCACATTCATATGTATCATATATCTCGTTATGCAAAATCTTACATAATTCATATTTCTCACTTCTTTTTTACAAAAATGGCCCACTTGATCCATTTAAGTTTTCCTCGGTCTACTAACTCCACGCATACCTTGCGATTCTTGAGTTGTATACTCGCTTAATCGTTCATTCTCTCCACATGCACAACCCATCATGACGTTCTTTTAATAGTTTATTTTAGTCTGTTTAATCATTTTGATTTTTTTTACTTAAGTCAATATATATGACCGAAGTCATATATGTATACCTATTCCCTCAAATACTAGTCAGGTAAAATGACTGTCATTCCAGAAGCGTAGCGTGAAGTTCGAACCTGCGACTTTCCGCATAGAAATATAGCGATTTGCCTAATATATTCATTAACCTAAATTTAATTGAAAATACTCGTAATTATTAAAATAACCAAAACAGAACATTGATTGCGAGTTTATAAACGATTGATTAATAATCGTTAGAAAATATTCGTCACAGGTCTTGCCTGGTGAAGTGGTTCTGAATGAATATTCAAAAAAATGTTTTCTTTTATATTACACTTATATGGTATACTCGAAGGTTTCCCTCCCCATTAGTTTTCTTTACTCATAAATACTTTATTGTGAATAATAATAAAAAATACCTTATAAATAAATACGTTTCTGGCGCTGAGATATCAAATAGCGAAAAATTATCATAAATTTACTCATTTGAGGGATAAAAAATTAGAAAAGTGGAAATAAAAATTCCTAACACAGATCCAATAGAAATGTGCGATAAAACTGAATGTTATTCCATGTAGATTTGTTGTGAGGAAATTATGTAAATATCTACAAGAAGTTTATAACGAATAAGATAATTGCCTTCGCTGTGCTGGGGAGGGTCGTTCCGAATGTATAGTGGTTACTATGTCGAAATAATTCAATTTTTAAACTTCAGGACAGAAAAAAGAGGATTAAACCGAACTTGTTTAGATTTCTAAAATTGTGAATAAGATATTATTTACTTAGTAATTATGAAAACATAATTTTTTTTTTATCGTAAATCAAAAGTAAATTTTATCATGGTTATAAATATTTACAACCAACGTGGTCTAGTTGACAAGACGTTTGACTTCCAGCCGAGGTTTTCGGGTTCAATATCCCATGAACCCCAAAAAACGTCCCCTCATTTAACAAATATGTATAATACTGTAAAATATTCGGAAAGTTGTATTGTATTACACTTTCGTTGTATACGGTACAGCCTGGCAAATTTATTACTGTAAAAATCTCTTCTAACCAATCATAAAGATGTTAAAGAGGGCTTCAGTAAAAACTAGATTGTAACCCTTTTTAAAATATATTGTATGACAACGGGAATCGAGCCCGTAACTCCCCGGCTAAATGACAAAATTCTTACCAAAAACGCTACGGAATGAGTTAGGGCATTTGATTTAAGGAGTAATTAAGAAAGATATTCTTATAAAAAAATATCGTTTCTCCTTTTTCGTTTTCTTTTATTTATTCACTGGTCCATTTCCTTTCTACTGTTCCATCGAAATATAATGTTCTTTATTAATTTATTTATGTTTAAATAATATATATCTTTCTGTATGCTGATTTAAGAATAAAAAAAAACGTTATCCATGATGTAACAAAGAGTTAAAAGTAAGAAAAACGTGATATTTTTTATTTCTTTTAGCAAAGAAAATATACGCATTAACCCTTCAAACTACCCTATTCCATAACTTATTGGTATTACTATTTTATTTATTTTTTTCTCAAAACAGGCTTAGCCCAATTACTTAATATAAGAGGTGTTAACATTAAAAATAAAGAAAAATTATATAGAATAAGAAAAAATTGTATAAAATAAAATATAATGTATATGCATACATACGAGTATATACACACAAACATACACATATATTCAAAGTCACTTAAGTACGTTGATGAGTGCTTTCTAACGCGCTCAATCTTAAACGAAAATTTACTTTTGCTTTTGGTAATGTGATATGAAATGTGTCAATATCCGAAGCAGTCCCGTTCAAAAGAGTTAAGGCCCTTCCAACAGGCGTAGCGGCTGGAAGACCCGTTCTTGCGTATGTTATTGAGAACAGTTCTTGACGGCGCAGTCTAGTGTAATTGTCAGGAACATTTAACGCTAATCTTTGTAGTAATGCTGGACAGCTCACAACTCCTCGAACGAGTTTGACAACGTATACCAGGAGACGCAGATCTCTTCTTACGCTCAAGGAGTTATACCCGAGCATGCCCAGCAGAAACTGAGTAGGATAAAGCCATGGATAGACACCAAACTCACTCATATAGAGATATCG
The DNA here is from genome assembly GCA_949825065.1 of Odontocerum albicorne. Lineage (NCBI taxonomy): Eukaryota > Metazoa > Arthropoda > Insecta > Trichoptera > Odontoceridae > Odontocerum > Odontocerum albicorne. The sequence continues at coordinate 15,957,487 of OX463852.1, read as the reverse complement.
TAGATATTTTTTTTGTACTATTGAGATTCATACCAAGCTAACATAACACTAGTTTTTTTTATTACGCAAATATTATATCAATTTTTTCAGCAACAACTAACATAAAAAAGTTTCAAGTAATCGAATTTATTTTAAGAAATTGATAAGAAAATACTAAAAAAATAACTACAGATATTCCAAAAAACAATTTTGTGATGAAAAGAAAATCTGAAAAAGAAGGTAGACGCGGTAAACAATGATTTTTTTTAAAACCATCTGAGTTGGCTGAGACGCATTTGGGAAATTTACGCATAATTTTAAAAGGCATCGTTATTTTTTATTCCTCTTTGCCTGCCTCAAAATTACGTAATTTTTGGCACACAAAAAAATATTATGTTTTTGATGGGATCATGTTTAAGACATTTTAAAAGGCAAACTGGAGATGTTTCGTTGAATATAAATGTCTTATTTCAATATTTATCTTCAATTTTGTGAAGAAATTGTAATTGAGGATCTGTGTTTATTCTATTCTGTAGGATGAAAATTAGCCGACCTACATTAGCTTAAAATGTGTCTAGGTTACTATATTTTTATATTAATGGATTTTTTATTTTATAAAACGTCTTTTAAATAAAAAAATAAAAAAAACACGTTTAATAATAATTGTTTTGTATTCTATATAAATTTCCGCCTAACGAAATGCTGCCGCGAATTTAACCAGCTGATCGTTTTGGAACAGTGATCTGCTTCCATGCCACGGTATATTTGGAATTTATTTGTCAAAACTGCGTGCTTGCTGAAGTGCAACAGCTTGCACCAATACACGTACAAGCGTTTTTTTTGCAAAATATGTCTGAAAATTATACTTGATCACTTGGGATAGCATATCTACTCGTACATACATAACATTATGCAATGTAACTTTTAGGGTAGACAGAGTGGATAGATCTTCGCACCTTTATATCCATGAACATAGCTTTCTCATCGTCCACATCCATACAGTTCGTCATACAATCTCTCCCGATTCTCATATTTTTTAGCTACCCCTCAGTAAAAATTTCGTCAACTGTCTCTTTCCACCCTTTCTTCGTCTTCCATTCATTCCAGATATATATACTCATTTTGTTAGTCTCTCACAAGTCATTATTTCAATATATGCACAGTAATGAAATATATAAAATTCGGATTTAATAAAAATTATGATTACTTACTGACTGAAAGGAGACAGTTACAGAAATGTATACTGTGGGAAAGGTTAGAATTGTAAGAAATAGAAGAACAAGACGTATGGATGTGGAAACGACAAAATCTGTGTGCGCAAATAGAAAAGCATCGAGATCTTTTATATATGTCTGCTCTAAAAGGGACACTGTAAGATGTTATACACATATGTGTGCCAGTGTCATTTTATTTAGTAGTAGGGTTTAGACATATATCACGAAAGTTAAGCTTTTAAATCAATATTTTTATACCTCATAATAAATCATACTTGTACTAAAACATCTATTGAGAGATTACAAAGGTTTATCATGGTCATACAAACTTTTTATTTAGAAAAATAACGAAATGAAAAAAAAAATCGATGTATAATGAGGCCAGATTTTGAGTGAAATAGTGTAAATTTTTTTCTGAGAGTTGTCAAATCTCATGAGCAATTAATTGCTGCTGAATCATGTGTGAATTTTGCGGTTGATAGTCGTCAGCTGTTCCAGTGTTCCAGAACAGGCCATAAACCAAGAGAGACGGCTGTTAAAGGTCGTTTATCTTGTGTAAAGTTATGTAATTATTTAAATAAATAAATAACAACGAATGAAATAAATTGAAGTACTGAACTTTTAATGAAAATTAAAATTGAAGGAAATTCCTGGTAACAAAAGTTTTAAACTCATTGAATGGTACAGAGAGCCTCTATTCTACATTTTGTGAAGAATTTTATTTATTTGATTTGAAGAATTTTTCTTCTCATGTTTTGAGGAATCTTTTCAGATTAGATCACACCACTTGGAAATAAGCCAACTAGAAATCCTCTCTATCTGCTCTTATTTGAGTCATGTTTAATAGTTTAATATAAAAAACACATCACAGTTTGGCATATTCCAATCTAAGACTTATGGAATTAAAAATACTAAAATAAAAATAAACTCATGATTTTCATATTCAACCCTCGACGGGGCAGTAGTTTTCCATCACGCAAGCATCTGAACGTAACCGCTAGTTTACATTTCATATAATATATTAAAAATATTCACCTCGTGTGGGCTACAATTTATAGGCGGGTAAATGCGATCATTATGCGGGGTGGCCTATGATTTGGGCTCCACCCCGAGGCTCGGTGTAATTCCGTACGTTGCCGGAAGAGGCGAATGTTATCGGTAGGGGGTCGGAATAACCCCTTGGGTTGAACTTATAGAGACTTGAACTTTTAGCCATGTGCAGGGTTATTATGGTTAAGTGAGCTTGATAGTGCATTTTTTTAAGTTTTAAAGATAGTTATAATTTAATGTATAGATTACAATGACCGAAATTTAAAAATTCTAACAGCTATAATGATAATTTCTAATTTTGACTCTATAATTGTGACGTTAAATCGTATCTTCTAGATAATTATAATAAACCAAACCACTTCATTCTTGCTTCGACATAATCATTCATTCATCCACATGGTATCCTTCGACATCTGGGAGATAATATTGTCTTGCACTTCAGTAACCGAGACTTAAGATCACACACTGAGTATGAAAGAAACTCAAAGTTGGTCATTGTATGTTATATGCTGGAAATACTAACGCACGAGACATATAAGCAATACCGTTCAATTCTAACCTGATGCTAATTCACAAAACTCGTGAAATAAAAAAACTTGCATATCTATTTGTAAATATCTCAATATAGAAAATATTTGTAAATATCTCAATATAAAAAATCAAATACATTCTCTTTTCTATTAACTACACTTCCTGCTGTTTCTTTTACTCTTCACCTTTCCTTTTCTCAAAATTTCATTAAGGTACTTAGCTCGACATTACTTTTCTTGTTCATTTTCTAATACGACTCCTTATCACGCTATCACTGTAAATCTGTTTAGTCAGAATTTCGTCACTCATCCGTTCAACATATCCAAACTTAACCAATGTGTTTCTTGTTCATCCTACTTTCAGACACAATCTTATAAATTCTCAATAACTTACATACTTTATTCTTTCATACATCGACACACTTTATATTTTTATCAATGTATGTTTTGCCCCACATCCACTCAGCATCTTTCATTAAATTTCCAAGTCGGCATTTCAATCCCATACACGAATTTTGACACTAACATTTTGACTATAGTGAACCACCATTTTGACAGATTTTAATATTGCATGATTTGATTTTATCTCGTTAAGTGCCCTATGTACTTTATTCTAATTGTAACTCTTCGTTCAATGTATTTCTACAATTTCCTTGAATAAATAGCTTTCTTACACAGTTAGAAGTGGAAAACTATAAAAAAGACTTTAATTTAAAAAAATATACAATATTTAAAAGAACTTGGACAGGAAATCAATCAAAATTATCACACGAAATAAATAATTTATAAGTAAACCAAGAATTAAAATCCTAATTTTCAGTGTTCGTTTCATGAACAGTTCCATCATGTCAGCAGGTCAGTGTTATTCACTAAACAAAACATATTAAAAAAGATAAAACACTCATTCCTCAGTCAATTCAGCCACCACCATCCTAAACTTGGACAGTGTTTAACTAAATATGTCTATATCGACATTAAGACAGGATGTTTAATGGCACATTAAAAACATGTGGTGCTAGATATATGAGGCACAAGAACAAGAAAAATCGATATAAAATATGAGTGATAAAAAATATGAGTTGAATAACGGGGCATTTTTTAGAAAAGTGAGAATATTTTTTATTTCTTTCCTTGAACAGTTAAGTGATTCGACATATTTAGAAAATATAATCAAAACAATTAACAGCCCCCTATTATAAAACGGAATTATGATGAAGTGTAGTTTATACACGGGCATGTGAATGTTACATATACTAGCAACATTGATTGATTAACTACCTAAGAAGACCTCCCCTCGTTACCTACATATAAAATGCTATTTTAATAATTGGTCTGTCTTTAAATCCGGGGGCTGCAGGTTGAATTCCCGTTGGTACCCATTAAAAAACAAGCGCTCTAGTCTTGTTTTAAAAAAAACCTCTTGCATATCTTTCTGATTGGTTATAAAGACTGCCGAATGATAATAATCCCAGTGGATTGCATTGTATATATGTTACGTTTTATTTAACATTTTATTTGATTATCAGTTATTAAGCGAATCGTCATTAATCTGCTTAATAAATGTATTGTCTTTGACGTGAGATTTTTTTATCTAATGGACGACTAAAATATTACTTAAATCAATTATAGTGAGATTTTGTGAAAAATTATAGAAAATAATATAATTTTATTTCTGCATATATGAAGAAATTATGTATTTCTTTATTTACGTTCGAATTTCGCTTATTTACAATTTTAACAAAATACAATTAAAATTCAAAGTGCGAGTGAATACAGAAAAAAAAAAACATTATGTTACCTGCTGTGTACAAAAATAATCAATGTACTATACTTCATCCAGGCATTTTTAATGGTGATGCTTACGTATACCTTAGCATATTGTATATTTTTCCTTCTTCATTACAGATTAAGAATAGCTTTTACATAAATGAAATCTTCACATTAATATGAACTAACCTTATTTTAAAAAAATATATCGAATCAAATCTTACGCATTGAACAAAATATTGTTCGAAATCAGTCTAACTTTGTGTACGTATTTTAAAAATTGCGTTCATAAGTAAACATTTTATACAACATCGTTTACGGAGAACGAAAACCAAAACCGTTCATTACTATTGTTTCTGAATAAAAAAAATATCGCAAGAAATAATAAACCTTATAACTATTAAATCTAACTTAATTTACAAAATTAAATTAGTAAAAATCTAAGTCATAATGCCGTCGGTGATTTAATATTTTATCCACTCAAGATATTGTGATTTATAGTGCTTCTCATTTTTCAAACCACATTACAAACTCATGTTCTTCTCTTTGCAAAATTAACAGTATGATAAATGGAGACAAAACCAAACTGGATAGCTTTTTAATTATAAACCTCTTGGGAAGCGATAACTTCTCCTCAAAACTTCCGACCAACATCCAACTTAGATTTGCTTTGATTCGGTCTAAGGATGAATGCCAACTCAAATTACGTTTTTAGATGTTTCGCTAAATCTGACATTTTATGGAGAAAAATTATGAATAATCACCGAGAACTTTTTGAACCAGTCTTAATTATCTGAAATTATCTCGGACGGAATCCGGTCTTGGGTGATAATTATCCAACTTCCTTTTCTTTACGTTTATGAATAACCGAAAGTCTAATTGAAGTTATTTTTTGTGAATATTCCAATCCAATCGATGATTAATTAGTTACCACGGTTGGAGATTTATTTTAAATCGAGATAATTTTTTTGAATGTTCTGGAAGTTTAAATACTCGTAAATTCTATGAAGAACATTTTCCAGTAACCTGTAGTAATTATTTCTCTGATTTATATACTTAATTATTGCTTCAACCTCCAAAGTGTTGTTTCTTGTTATACTTTTTCACTTAATTGTGCTATTGACTGATTATTTTATTTTTTATAAGTCATATTTATAACAATATTACATTTACCCGTCGTTCCAGGATCTATAAGCTAAATTAAAAAATGAAAGAAAAATAAAAATAATTATTATTAATCTCACCAATTATCCAAAAGTGTGCAATGTGACAAAATCCATTTGGAAAAAAATCATCAGCAATAAAAGTTAAGGACATATACCTAAAATAATAATAAAAATAAAAAAAATGAATAAAAAAGTAATTATTTTTTAATCAACACAAATTTAAAATAATGTAATTTTTATAACCTTTTGGTAAAATGTGTTTCAAAGAATTAGTTTGAAGGGCGCGGTTTTTTTTGCTTCGATTAAAAAACAGTACTTGGACCAGGTATCCCTGACATTTTAGATGTTTAATATATAATAATGAATTCCATATAACAGGAGAAATAAGTTTAACTAGAGATAAATTGAAAAAAACAGTGACCAAAAGAATTATTAGTGCCAAAAACATATTCTACCATGAACCTACAAAAACCTTAAAATAGTTATAAAATAAATATTTCAAACCCATAAAACGAAACGCCAAAGCGTACAAAGATGTTTTGCTTGCATTGCACTTGTGATAACGTATCAATCAACAATTCCCGGGACTAACGAACATATGGCGCCTCTAATAACAAATCCATACAATTTTCAGTTAGTACCAACCTTTAGAAGTTACGTGTCAAACTTTCATAACATTCCGACATTGTGTCATTGAGTTACAGTGGTTTTAGTGACATTGTTTTTTAATGAGAAAAAATACCGTTCAAACTCAGCAATGGCTTGAAAAGTGTTAACCGGGCTCTGCTCCGTCGAAAATAACCATTTGTCGGTGGTATGCTGATTTCAAATGCGGTCGTACAGACACAAATGATGCTGAGCGCTCTGGTCGTCCAAATGAGGCTGTTACACCAGAAAACATTAAAAAACCCTCAAAATCGTGATGGAAAATCGCAAAGTAAAGTTGCGTGAGATAGTTGACATCCTGAAAATATCATTTGGTAGTGTTTACATTATTTTGCACGAACATTTGGTCATGAAAAAACCTTTTTTTGAAATGGGTGCCGCGTTTGCTCACAATGGAACAGAAACAACAACGCATCGATGATTCAGAGCGCGGTTTGGCACTGTTTACGCGAAATAAACAGGAGTTTTTACATCGGTATTTGACAATGGATGAAACTTGGATCCACCACTATACTCCGGAATCAAATCGGCAGTCAGTTGAGCATAGAGCAGCCGGTGAAAGTCGTCCGAAGCGACCAAAAACTCAACAGTCGGCCGGGAAGGTTATGGCCTCCGTATTTTGAGATGGGCATGGTATAATATTCATCGATCGCCTTGAAAAGGAAAAAAAACCATCAATAGCGAATATCATATAGCGTTATTGGAGCGTATGAAGGCAGAAATTGCAAAAAAACTGCCCCATACGAAGAAGAAAAAAGTTATCTTTGATCAGGACAATGCTCCGTGTCACAAGTCGATGGTAACGATGGCCAAATTGCATGAGTTGAACGTCGAATTGCTTTCGCACCCACCATATTCTCCAGATTTGGCCCCCAGCGACTATTGGCTGTTCGTAGAGCTCAAAAAGATGCTCCAGGGAAAGAGATTTGGCTCCAATGAAGAAGTGATTGCCGAAACTAACGCCTATTTTGAAACCAAAGATAAACCGTTCTACACGGCTGGCATAGCAAAGTTAGGAAAGCGTTGGAATGAATGTATCGCTCTTGAAAGACACTATGTTGATGAATAAAGAAGAATTTTGGCAAGCAAATGTTGTGTTAGTAGTTAGTCCCGGGACTTATTGATCGATGTATTAAGAGTAATAAAAATTAATGAAATATACACAAAATTATTGACAACTTTATAAAGTTGAAAATTTCAGTTTACAAACTCACAAGTTTTATTATAATGAACGTGTAAATTCCACGAAAGTTAGCCAATTTAAATTTTATAGGGTTTCACGAAATTACATCTCTAATATTACAGAAATCTTGATTAAAATCTCCAAAACTCCGCTAGAAACACTTGAATTACCACGAAAACGGTCGGGAACCGTTCCGGAGTTGCAGCAGCAAATCCTCGAAGTATGCAGAAACATTTCGAGTATACCTGAAGGTTTAGCCTCAGCCAGTAAATTCTTGTTAAACTAACTGCCCCGCGTTACGTTGGGGGGAATTATCGGCCGAGTCCGTCATCGAGTCATTATGTATATTACTTTCTGGTCGATTAAGCTTATTTCTGAGATAAGGAAACAGTGGAGGACTGGATAAAATATATTAAACGAGTTTTTGAAATTAGTACACAATTCTATAATCTAATGATTAAATTGAATAATTACACGAATGTTGTTCATGTGATGAGAAGTTGTTGAAATAATGACGAGGCTGGAATAGAAAATAATAAAGATTTATTGAGTATATATAAAGATGCGAATGGAGGGATTGTGCATTTATTATATAAGAATATACAATACACTACACCTGAAGCCGAATGTGTTATTATATGTATTAAACATATCGGAAGATCTGCAAATGTTTCTATGTACTTACTTTACTTTTTCGGGTAGGCATAGATAAACGATATCCTTTTATTATCCCCGCACATAGTATTCGCTGCATTCATATTCAAATTTATCGTTATACTTGTTCAATTATTAAGCATCCCTTACCCATATACGGTTTTGTTTAACTGATACTTGATTTTCTAGTTTCTTGATAGTTTTGATATTTAAATTGAATACGAATGAAAACATGTCTAGATTTGTATAACATATGTATTTATAGTATGATTGGATGCTTTCACTGTTCTTTGTACCAATTGGATAAAGTTTTCGGAGTGTTTTACTGCGTGGTTTGGCTTATGATGTCGACGTTTCGCCGAGAGCTTGTTCGTACACAACTTGGCGAAGTTTGAAGATGGAAACTGCAACTCCTGAAACTGCAAGAACTGAAAAATCCCGATATGCATGTATACATTTACAGTCACAAAAATAACCCAATGTATTCTTGTGAAACTAGTGAGTTAAAAAAAATGAGGATTAAATATTTAGCACAATGAAAAAAGTTTGTAAGAACTGATAAATATTTTTTTTAAATGTACTCGTAGATTCCACTCTGTAAAAAAGGGCCTTCCCACCTCAAGGCGCGGCCCAAGCTTGCGGTACTTTGGCTAGGGGCGACGGGCCAGGCCCTCGGCACTTGCAGGCTTTCTTCACACCTTAACGGTCAATCGACTGTTATTAATATGGGGAAATAGCGTTTACTGCCGGTATACGGAAACTATGAGGCCCAGCTCTAATATAATGTGTGACGAAGTGAACATTGAAATTCTGCGCAGATAACGCAAACTTTTTCCTTCAGTATCATTTTAAAAGCATACTATGATATTTGTTAATGCCATACCTTGGCTTCAATGCATATTATATCTCTTAATTATGTAAGGAAAACGTTCTGAGAACAAAGGAGCTCGGTCTATTAATCCTCGAGCAAGTACGAAAATTAATCATATAAGATAACCAATAAAGCTGTGTTATTCGATACGACTATTATTATTTTAGATTAATCACTCAATCATTAAAGAGCTCGGGGTTAACACGCATCTATATGTGCTGTATGCAATAAGAATCTTACAATACTTTGAATACATAACGAGAGGGAAAAACGACAGCCTCGAAAGATCATTGTGACGGTAAGTTTTAATAGCAAAATGAGTAAAGGCCGATTTTTCATTTTATGGAACGATCAGGTGAAAAACCAACAGAGTGCTTATTTCAGGAGATACCACATAGGGCAATATATAGCTCGTGCTAGAGAAGAATGGTTAATAACCATGATGATCACGATACTCAGAATTGAAAAAACAAACAAGAAGAAAAAGAATACCCTAGTATATGTTATAGATACCCAATAATTAAATAGATACCCAATAAGTAAAAAAGTGGTTAATATTTGAAGTATAAAACGTTTTCGTTAAAAGGTTTTTAATAAATTGGTTTAAACTCGCAAACATTTGTAAATATACTTGGCGTATGTGAAAATACGAGTACATTGAATTAACTACAATCAATAACAATGTATTAAGTAATTGCTATTTTTATTATTTCCATGTTCCGATTTGAAGAATACTGTTTTATGTTAGCGAAAAAAATATAAAAAAGGTGTGTAAAACATTTCTCTGAATTTAATAACTTTTTTTAAATAGAGACCAGGTTTTTAAACTAGAATGCCCCAAAAAATCTAAAATCATTGAAAATAAAAAATACGTATTTTTTTATTTTTTATTCACTTCAATTTAAGTTTTATTGCAAATTGGAGAAAATATAGCCATACTTTTATTATCGAACACGTGCATAAAAGTAATCGATCCTTTTTTTGTCTTGAGAAATCAGCACACTGTACATAAAGAGAAAAATGAACAATATAGAACTATGAGAAATGTAAAATGTGGGCTGATTAGTGAGGGTAGACAAAGAAATAAATAAAAGACCGAGGCAGGATGTTTGGCTTAACGTCTGTCAAAACATATCCTTTGACGAGGTTCTTGTTTTATTGAATAAAAGGTAAAATGTCTCACGATCAAAGAGAATCTCAAAGCTACCTAGTTATTTCATCAATAGATTTCATTAAATAATAGACCATTTTAAGGCTTTCAACGCCTCTTTTAAAAATAAAAAAGGAAATATATGACTAAACGTTTTAATAGACAAGCTTTTTTGTTGCCTTAAAAAAATAGTCAAATATGTTTGAATTTTTTCCGTCATTGCGGTCCTGAAAGAAGGTAGCTGAGCGTGCCAAATATTTGTTCACATTACGGTCGTGAGTGCGGGTTATTAACTGGTTTTATTCGTTATGCCATCAATCAAATCAATTCAACATGACCATATTGGTTTTCACTTTTTTTTTCAATTTGGCTTCCAGTAGGAATCGAATCCACAACCCTCGAGTCAGAAGTGTTTTACCAATTAGGCTACAGAGGTTGACAAATCAGTATATTTTGTTGGCGCTGTGGCCTAATAATTACAATGCTTGCTAAGTACACAGGTTTTCAGGTTCGATTCTCGGAAGTTCCCGGACTGGTATTACTAGGAGCTATTTTAATTTAAACTTGTCATGCTTGATAGCTATTTAACTTAAATTTTCGAAGCGCTGTTGGAATAAAAGGTATGCGAAACAATACACCAAAAATGTTCTCAATTTTTTATTACTCAAAAAAAAATTTTTTTTACAAACACGAAATTATGTCCAGAAGTTAAAAGGACGAAGTGAATTAATTGACAATACAGCAACAGGGAAAGCGATTAATTTCATTACTCAAATATACTAAATATCTAATGTGAGCTGTTTGATATCACGAAAGTGTTAAATGACTAAGCAAAAATAAGATAAAATAAAACTTCAGAATAAAGCTTATGAAAGCAAAACGAGAAAATGGGTTGAAATAAAAATGTCTTGAGTTGTTATTAATACGTATTTAAATATATTATTGACTTCATTAAAATTCTTGGCATTAAAATAAAAATACAATATCATTTATGTTGATATATCAATACGAATATAAAGGTTTAATATACAACAATTAAGGTTATTTAAGTATCAATGAAGCATAAATATGATTGGAGATACGCAAATTTGTTATTTTGTGGTTGGTTGTGAAACTATTAGTTACATGTTGATAGTCAATTTAAATATTTAAACGACACTAATAGGACGCATTATAAAAGACGTTACTTTTAATGGCTAGATTCACATTAATTTAAAATATTTTATATTGTTTAGATACAATAAATTAAATTCATCTGCCTTGCGAAGAATTTTATCTTTATTAGAAAAACTTGAAAAAAAATAATGTTACAAGTATGTAAGTTATGTGTGATAACCCCGAATAATTGTCTTAAGGATTGCATTGTATTACACTTTCGTTGTTAACAGTACAGCCTGGATGGATTATTGCCACGTGGCAATCTCTTCCAACCAACCAGAAAGATTATTTTTTTAAAGAGGTCTTAAGTGAAAACCAGACTGGAATCCTTTTAAAAAAAATATGGGTTTCAGCGGAATTTGAATCTGTAACCTTCGAGCTGGGACACAGCCGTCTTGCCAACTAGGCCACGTAGGTCGTTGAATTCTGTGGTGATTAGCACAACGTGTGATTTTGAACTAGATATCTTCTGCGCAGGTTGATTGCACGGTCAGTTGCCTCTAATTTATAATTAGAAACTATTCACTTTCTAAACACTTTGCAAACGAAGGGAGATAAGTTTATAATGTACGAGTACGTCTGATTTTAGTTGGAATAGAATTGTTCGTCAAAAGTTGTTCTTCATAGCAAGTCGGATATGCACAATTAAGTGGGTATTCAGAGATGTACGTACGTACATATATGACAACAACCTTTTCTCGCCACATTCGTACTTGCTAAAATTTATAAGTTTTTTGGTTTAAAAATCTGCAGACATTGTGATATTATTGATAATGAAAAAAATATATATCTACATCGGGTTTAAAAAAAATTGATTCTTATAAAAAAAAACATGGTGCGTAGTAGTACCTAGGTACATGGTACAGATTTATAATTTGTTTAAATTAATTTAAACGGTACTGTTTTTATACTTAATTAACCACTTTCATCATATATTAATTTTCACTGTCCTCATTTTTTTCAATTAAGAATAGTAATAATTTTTTAAATTATTTTATGTTATAAAAAATGGTTTATTATTTTAGATACAAGAAAAAATTGATTAAGGTGGTATAAAAATGTTTTAAACGTGAAGCATTGACTATAAAAACGCTTAAGTTTAAATGAGACTACAGTAGGCTCGATTAACCGGGGTCACATAAACTGGGTTATGGATTAACTGGGGCAAAAAAAAACTATTTTTTTTAAAAACATTTCGATGTATTATGAAAAAAATCTATATTTTACTATCCCAATCCACAACACGGTTAATGCGAGCCCGGATAATCGAGAGTATCCTGTATGATATGCGTGAAATAAATAACGGTATATATCATATTTAGACATATCACAATAAAAGTTAAAATATGATGAATAATGAAATTTCAAAAGTTGGTAAATATTTTTATTAATTTCTTAGATTGTACGAAGAACAAAATTTTGTAAACTCAATTTTCCGATTTATTCTACAATTGTTTTTATACATATTTAATTTATGTGATTTGATAATAGCTTATGGAATAGAATATAGAGCAAATCTAACAAAAATAAAAGTCTACTCGGAACAAATCAAATGAAAACCTTCAAAGTCTTTGTAGACAAAACGATTAGAGATCAGAGCTAGAAACTTCTATATTCAATAAATATTGTAAGATGGAGTTGAAACCACGGAAGATACTGATGAGGAGTGCGTAAAAGATGGATAACGCTAACCTTACCTAACATGGTAATGCATAAAATATAAGCTGGCAGTAGTTCCCCAGAAAAACCTCCAAAAATATAGGACCATAATTGGGAGTCAATATCTAAAGAGAGGCAGTTCTTATGATAGCTTAAAAGAAAGCAAAATAACCTGTATTGAATAAAAAAGCTCATTACTAAATATGTGTATGTATTTACTTGACTATTTTTACAAAGTCTATAATACCTTCAGTTTCTAAACATGAGGTTTTTAAATTTTTAAACAAGTGGAAGGGATCTTTGCAAAACGTATGTAAGACCATCATACCTCAAAGAATAGAGTCTAGATCTGACGTATAGTGAGCTACAAAAATAGAAAGTAAGTTCAGAACAAATAAAATTCAAACTAGTAGCAGTGCATCAAAGCTTATAACTCCCTCGATCTTAACGAGGATCACTCCGTTGGATCTGGAGGTTCAGCGTCACGATTATCATTGTCGGTAAGGGCCAACCCGCAAGGATATGTAACGTCCGCCTATACCCCTTGCCAGGGATGACCCCTCTTTGAATTATCGAAGCCTGCCTAGAGGCTCAGTTGTCAATATCAATGATCTTCGTCCCCCGTGGGAAGAACTACTTAAAATAATAAAAAAAAGTGTTTTGCCTCAGGACCCACATCGGATCCCTGTGGGTGTATCCAAACTATTGGACTATACAATTTCTCTCTGAACATGGAAGTTTTAATGTCAAACTTCTCAGTTTCAATCTTGTCCCTTTGCTTTGTTGCATATTTTGCGCCAATCTGGATCAATTCTCACATCACATTTTGTGGTACTTCAAGGATAATTTCCGAAGAAATCTCAAACCAGCGTTAAATCGATTAATTTTTGGACCAAATAACTACCTACTCTCTGGTGATGTCAAAGAATAGTTTTACTATTACACATTCGAAAATTTATGTGGACTGTTTGAAATCCAAGTTTTAAGCTAGGTTATTTGAACTCAAGGCCTTAGTATATTCACTGCGCTGCGACTCTTTTTCCTTCTCCAGTAATGCCCCGTCTTTGCTACTATTATTTTTACACTTTGGTGTGTCACGACCAAAGCAATTCGTTCTCCATCACTACGTGACGTCGCACTCATAAAAATACAGAAGTTTTCGATCCTCTAGTGTTGATCGCGCTGGATGGTGACTTATTTTGTCTATCATAACAGGTGGAATCGAATGAACTGACAGTGCGTCAAATACCGCTGGTAGTCGTCCCTCAGAAAGACGTCTAAAAAGATAGATAGGAGTCACCATCTCAAGAGAGGCAGTAGCCACAGAACCTAACTTAAGAGAAAGAAGACGATTTGATTGTTCCTAAAAAACCTAATAGTAAAAATTATACTCTTATTTACGTACATTTATTTTAAGGAAAAATGGACAGCGAATTATTATCGCCCCTTTCACACTTTCCATAGTGGTTGTACTGCAAGGTTCAGGGTGGGTGGTAGGTCTGAAATTTCCACCAAGTTTGCATTGTCTCACTCCAAAAACTTCTCTCAACTTTTCATACATGTACATAGAAATTCGTGAATCGCTGAACAAAGATTCACGGTGGTACAAATTATTTGCGAATATAAACTAATTTTAATGGCGTTCACCAGAGAGAGAAAATTAGAAGAGAGTTCGTGAGAAGAGGAGTTGGAGAGAAGTTTAAAAAAGTTAGTTTAGCCGTTATGAACGTCGGGAGGAAATAATTCCTACTTCTCGGTCCTTATTAGTACGTTAACTTGCTCAAATAATATGCTCTATTGCTTTTCTTTGCTGGAAGATAAATAACGCGAATGGATGATAAGGCGGAATTTATGTAAACACTTTGAGAGGTCGTACTAAACGATCTTGAGTATGAAAAACTTTGTCGACCTCTAAAGTATTAAGTAAACAGACAATGAACTTGACTCATCAACTAGGACTATTTATAATATTACACATTTTCATAATCAATAAGTTTGATGGAAATGTGTGCATTGAGAAAAATATTCAGTGTGTCGATTTATGGCAGAATAAGAAATGTAATCACAAAAAATGCTGTATATACAATATATAAGAGCTAAAGCTGCTGATTTGTATATGTTGAACGGATAAGTGAGGAAATATTAACGAAACAAATTTATAATGGTAGAAGACGACCGAGAAAAACATTATTGGACCAAGTGAATGAAATTTTGAAAGAAGGAAACGTAAGGAGTAAGATGAACAAAATGTGCTTCATGAAAATATGTGTGAATATGGAGGAGGTGAAGAAAGTATGTTATGATTGGAAAGTTAAGTGCTTTATCCTCTCTCCCTGCCCTAAAAAGGAAATTATGTGATGGCATAAATTTGCAAACAGTAATCTTTTGTTCTTCTTCAATTACTCGTAGATCTTGCTATCGGTTTTTTCTGCATTATACGAGTATTATTTGTTCTTCAAACGTGGATTGCCACCAGTCTCCCTTTTGGGTAATATGTCTAATAGTCATATTCGATTTTCTCCACATGCTGGTACCAATATCTTATTCGTTACATATCTTACTTTATTGTGTCTCCTGTGTCACAGACTACTTATTTCAGTGTTACGTATTCCCTTTCAAAGTATTTTTTTTCCGGATATATATCGTAGGGTGTTCATCTTAGATATTATTAAAATGGCATTGATTCTGATGAAATAAACAATACAAATAAAATAAACTTGTTGATTCTGTGACGTGGAACGGTCTACCTCTATGTGTTAGATGTGTGGAAGCCGTGTGCAGATTTAGGGAGTACTTGACTTGCTTACATTCCTTTTTGGAGGTTTAAAACTCACAACAATTTAATCTCAATGTATTACTATCACATATCGGGTCTTCTATAAAGGTTTCCTTGTAGTTCATCTTCTTTTGGTAAGTTTTCTACGGTTTTCATACCAAATATGTTTGTTAAACACATGCAAATACGGAGGAGTACCCCCCAAATTAATGGCCGCAGCCACCACCTAGCAGAAAACATTTTTATTATTTTTTTGTAATATTTTTAATCTGTAAAATTCCCAAGTTAGAGCGCCATTAGGGATAGTCTGGTCTCTACACGGTCCTATATGAATTGTTATATTATTATAAATATTATTAAAAAAATGAACTCAAGTCTTAATGCAGAGCAAATGACATTTTGTTTGAAGAAGTTTGGGTAGAGGGACGGGAAAAAGGAACATAATAAATTGTTTCTTTACAAGCTTTAAAAGATTGCACTTTGGTGCTGAGGACTGAAAGATAATATGAAAATTTAAAAAAAAACTTGACCTTTAAAAAGACTCGTAAATAATAAGTAAATACAATTTATTTTTAAGATTAGTTCAAAATAAATCTCCAGAATATTTATCAAATTTGTGTAAAAAAAACATCGATGTGACTAAACTCTTTATTGTAAATTCTGCAGGTTTAAAAATTATTTCCGTGAATTTCGTTGATGAAAAATTAGATCAATAAAACCTTTAGCTGCTTTTAAAATATTTTCATAGTGGTTGTTCTTCAACATCAAAGATCTGCTTTGGATACATAAGCGGTAGCTCATGAATTGAAAGACTCTTCAAAAAGTCTTTGATGTTAGCGGAAAATTCAAAAAGTTAGTTAAAATATAAGATGACAACGATCAAATATATAATAAAACTTTACAGACAAAAGATGATACCTACATAGTATCATCATCATCAACATGTTCGAATTGGGGTAAGCAGACAAAAAAAAACGGATCTCTACTTGGATAGTATTATTGCATTACACTTTCAGTGTACACAGTAAAACCTGGCGGATTTATTGTCATGTAGCATTCTCTTTAAATTAACCAGAAATATGTTAATTAATACATTATTTAGAGCATCTTATTAAAAATATTTATGTAAGTCTTAGAAAAAGGATACAGTCAATTTTTAAAACCATTTTTTTACACATAAGTCAGCTGTGTTCCTTTTGGTGGTCTTTTAAAATTAATTAAAAAAAAGCACAAAGAACATGTATGGGCTTCGCCCCATGTCAAGACATTTGAACCAACGTACACATGGCAACATACTGAATCGGTTAATTTTTCCCTTCCTGTGCTAAAAAAATCCGCGCGTTCCGATGCTGTGTATTCAATACACATGTAAAAATGAGCGATTTAAAATCGAAAAAAATAAGAATATTCATAGTCAATCGCTTAAATTAATTAAATTTAAAGTCAAAAGTTATAATAATTGAAATTTAATTGCTGAAAACATGAAAAAAATATCGACCAACGTTCACAAAAGGACGAAGCGAGCACCTCAAACGAATGCCCGAAAGCTACTGAAGCGAGAGAAGCGAGTGAACTGAGATTCTATTTCTTGCGTTCCCATATACCGAAGTAGAGTGAGAGTGAGACGTGAATAGCGTCGCTTCCTCACCCATAGCGTTTTTTAGAATGAATACGCCTACGTCACACACTGGCACACGTTTGATTGCATTGGTGAATTTATTACCGATTTTCACAAAATATTTCTGATGTGGCCGATAAGTGCTAATTATTATTATTAATATTATTTTTTTTATTCAATGCGTAAATGTATTACGGAGGAATATCTAAAATCTGAACCCAGTATTTATTATATTTATAGAGATATTAAAGATTTTAGAAGCAATGTGTACTACGAGTAGTTACACAATACAGGGAAGGAAGGGTTAAAGATGCCTTAAGTGAAAATCAGTCTAAAACCTTATTTGAAAAAAAATGGGTACTAATGGAAATGGAACCCGTTACCCCCGGGTTCGAACACAGACGTATAACTTACAAGGACGTAGAGTACTTTATTCGATCTTGGTATACATCTTTAATATCTTCAACATCCATACGCTTCGTCATCCATACTTTCTTATTATAAAGGATTTTTACTCTTCCGTGTTTCAGAATTTGTTAGTATCACGTTTATCTAGGTCCCAAACTTGTACATATGTCATCATTCATTCTTTCTAAGTATCCCAAATTTGTAAATATTTCATCATTCATTCTTTCCAAGTATCCGAACATCTCAATACATCTTTTTTTATCTTAACATGAAACATACTAGTAGTAGTTCAAACCATATTCTTTCCTAATGTTTCCATAGCTCATTCTGTTATTCAATTTTTTTCCACACATAATACTCGTTGAAAGTTGTATTTCGAATAGAAATCGAGAAAAAAATTTGCGCATCATGTATATTTTTTCAATATTGAGAGAATAAGTTGTAAATTAATTCAAAATTAAAACAAACATATATTATGCATCTAAAAAATGGAGAGCAGAGTAGGTAGACCGAGATAATTTGAGTATTTTTTTATTAAGAAGAAAAGTATAAAGAATATAAGAGCAAACTATGACGAAATGTGCGGATGGGAATGAAACATAAGCCTTCTGGTTCATAAGATCTATCCTTTCTTTTTATCCCCTAGATCATGGTGAGATAGATACTCGATATAAAATATAAACAATAAAAGAAAATTCACAAAACAACTTTATCTAGACGACATATGTGACCTAGTTGATAAGACATCTGTATTTCAACCCGGAGATTCAATTCCTGTCGGAACCCAACTTATTTTTGAGAATTCTAGTCTGGTTATCACTTAAAGCCTTTAAAATAAACCTTCTGGTTGGTCCGAAGAGACAGCTACATGAGAATAAATACGCCAGTTTGTACTGTATGCAACGAAAGTATGACATGATAAAAGATCTTGGTATAGTTCCTTTGTTAATCCATATTAAAAGATCACATGTACTTAAAATGCCAGATGAACGTTTGCACGTACAATCGACGTCTCCAGAAGGAAGGTATCCTGTTCAAATGCACCGCACAGTTTTTCCATAGGCAAATTATATGGAAAAACTGTGCGGTGACATGTTAGTCTTGAAATGGAATATAATTGGCGCATGGCAATGTCTGATACCAGAACTATGTACGAATTATGGGATCCTTAATATGTTAGGATAAGGGTATGAAAATAAATATTAAATGTAACTTTCATATTCTAGTGGTTAAAACGACCAGCTTCAAGAATATTTACTTCTTGAAGCTAGGCTGTCATAACAAGCTATTTCCATACTCAGAGATGAAACATATTTCCGGTTGATTAAAAAAAAATTACAATTGGTAAAACGCTCACTGGATTATATTGCTATAAAAGTTAAGCTAAATAGAAAAAAAACAATATCTGTTAAGCACATAATAACTGAAATATTTTACTTACTCAACGAGTTGCGCCCCTTTGATTAGCAAAATGAGAAATGTGGGATTTTACCTGTAACAAAAAAAAACGTAAAACGTTATTTTTTTATTTTTTTATTTATTTCACACATGACAAGAAATATACATAATTTGCGAAAAAACAACAGATAATTTAATTTAGACACACCATTTTAATGGATCTGGGTTTGTTGCCTTTCATTTGTCGTGTCCCCAGTAAACTAGGCTTTGGCATGTATTTCACTGAGGACATATAGCATAAATAAATAAATCGATACTTCTTCCCGATTTTTGATTATATAAAACCTCGTTGCACATTCTCATTAACCTGACAAACAGTGACACTCAATTATATATGTATACATCACGCGAAATCAAACTCCTCACACTTCATCACTCCAGATAGACCAAAACATTCATCCCACAATATACCGCACATAATCATAAAAAATATATATAAAAATATAAAACAATAAAAAACACCACACTCAAGAGCTCACACAAACCCTTTCCACAAGTCATTTATCTTGCAAGCCCAAATACTCAAACTCCTGTCGCAATAACGACCAATATCAAATTATAAAAATCAATATCTTTAAATTTATTGACATTGATTATTAAATTATATTTTTTTCCTTTAATAAAGTATTAAAACTTTTCAATATTATACACGGAACTTTTTATAATTTACTAACGAAAATTGCACGTTGTAAGTGTGAGAATGAAACAATTAGGTAACTCCATGCCTGGTTTGCTGGATATTTTTAATATGGATGTTGTTGAGTTCAAGAGGGTCCCTTTTCAGAATTTCTCATTCTACAGTCATGACTGGTAAACTGGTTATTCAATTTTTTTTTTAGTTTAATTCATCTTGTATTTTCTTGATTATGTTTGTTTTTTTATGTTCCAATGTTGTATTATCATACATAGATGTTGATATTTTACCTTTTGTCATGAAAATGTTGCTAATGTTTGTACAGGTTTTGATATATACATATTTTGAATAAATAAATAAATAGTCCATGTCTGATTCTGTTTTGATATGTGATTTTCTCTAAATAAACGACGGATTAAGCAAATAATGGTTTGAATAAATATCAGCTTTGCATATTTTATGTTAAATTGTGAAATGGATAATTTTATTGTCGATATGCTTATTAGTAAATTTCTTTAAATGAAATTTTACGAGTTCTTGGTATATTTGAAGAATTAATAAAAATCTTCACAAAAATTAATAAAGAAATTTAAAATTTCCATACTTAAATCACGAATAATTTAAATGTTATTCGTTTAAAAAATAAATTGGAATCAAAGAAACTTAAAGAAATAAAGGTATAATACATATATCTTTCGTTTATATGCTTAAAGATTTCTTGTAAAAGCAGCATTATTTGGAAAAAATATGGCACCTTTCCTAAAAGGATATAATTACAATGGGTTTTCAAACAAAAGTTTCAAATGGAAAATAAAAGGACCAATCGCGAGATATTTAAGACCATAATTGTAAGCGTCACGTGGGTGTAAGAGGGTGTGAAAATGGCTTAAAAACCACCCCCTAGTCCGGTAATTAAATTCACAATATAATTTCGAGCGAATTAGGACCCAGCTCCGCCCCTTTCAAAGAACAATTCTCGATTCAGAGCCAGCCCAAGGAAGCAATTACGCCCTCTTGAGAATAACAAAAGGATAAGAGCAGAAGGTGAGAATAAAACGATGAAAGAAAGGATAAAGTTGTTCGTTGGAATATTTCAGGTCGTAATTTGCACAGGTCTCGACTTAATTGATACAGAACCGACGAATAATGGAGGATTTCACCCGAAAACGATTTGAAAAGGTGTTGTTGAGGCTAAGACATTGAAACCTGAGAATGTTTAAGACCTTTCGTTTGACTGATTCAAGAGTCGTTCTCATTGAAAATCCCTGACAGTTTAGATTTAAAGTATAACTATGGGGAAAAATCAGATGATTATCAAAATGATTTAAATTAACTTTAAACTATGAAGTTCAAGATAAATTTCGAAGAATTACTCAGTTCCATAAACAGTAACAACTTGATTAATCCAATTTGTGTTTAATGTATTTACTATTTTATTCACTTGAATAGTTAAGTCAACATTCATATACCTATGTTATTTAGTACAAAAATATAATATTCATTTGATTGCTCTTAAAAGTGTTCACTAGAACATACCTAAGATGACTTCAAGCAATAGGGCTAACCAATTTATCTTCGACCATGAGAGTTTTAATGACATAATTTTTAGTTTTATCTAAAGGTAAAGCTAAAAAGTACTATTATTTTCCCTCCGGCCGGTGGAGGAGGCCTCATCACTAAGTGGTATCCCACTCATAATAATAAAATAGATTTCGATCTTCTAGTATAGATCACGCTAGATGGTGACTTTTTTGTCCCCCATAACAGTGTGAGTGGTAGTGGGATCGAGCTGGAACTACGCGTTGGTTTGGTTCCAAAAATAATTTTAAAAAAAAATCTAGCTGATGAAGAACCAGAAGCAGGAGAACAATATTTGAGTTCAATTTACGATTAAAATTATCGGTTACTGTGAAGATCAAAATGTCACATCAGTATAACAAATCTTCTCGTTTTATTCTTACAGTAAATACATAGCTACCATCTCGACGTTTCCCTGCTATGGTAGGCAGTAGAGGATAGAGCGCTAATATTTTCTATCTCGATATATTGGGTGTTAACATAAGTTGTGTCCGTTTTTTTTTTTCAATTAAAAGATTTTACGTCATTCGAAAGAAAATTTTCTGCTCTATAAGGTATTGTGTTTGCTTTTACGTTACATATATTATTTTATTTGATTACAAGCCTTCAAAATGGAATGTCAAGTAGACGAAAATGAGCATTTTCGACACCTTCTGTTCGCATTCAATCGAGGGAATAAAGCTGCCAAAGCTGCTCGCGATATTTACGAAGTGTACGGTGAAGATGCTAAAAATTAAAGGACAGCTCATTGATGATTTTTGCGTTTCAAAGACGGTAATTTCGACCTGAAAAACATGGAGCGTTCCGAACGACCAGTGGACTTTGATGATGACCGCTTAAACCATATTATTCATGAAGATCCCCTTCAAACCACCGTCGAATTGGCTGAGCAGATTAATTGCAGTCACATGACTGTATACCGCCATCTTACATCAATGGAAAAAGTCCAGAAGTTCGGCGCTTGGGTTCCACATGTTTTGAGTGAAAACAACAAAAATCAACGTTCGACAATTTCTGCTGGTTTGCTCGCGCGTCATCGAGCTACGCACGACCAAAAGCAAAGGTTCATTTATCGTATCATTACTGGTGATGAAAAATGGTTTGAAGATGGTGATGAAAAATTTTTGAAGGGGATCTTCATGAATAATATGGTTTAAGCGGTCCTCAACAAGTCCACTGGTCGTCCGGAAGGCTCCATGCCTTTCAGGTCGAAATTACCGTCTTTCAAACGCAAAAACCATCGACAAGCTGTCCTTTCATTCATATAATCTTCACCGTACACTTCGCAAATATCGAGCAGCTTTGGCAGCTTTATTCCCTCGATTGAACGCGAACAGAAGGAGGTGTCGAAAATGCTCACTTTCGTCTACTTGACATTCCATTTTGAAGGCTTGTAATCAAATAAAATAATATATGTAACGTAAAAGTATAACCGTTACCATTTTGTTTAACTTTTGGTGCTCATTTTTAAATTGGAAAAAAAAAACGGACACTACTTATGTTAACACCTAATATACTATGCGTATCCAGAAAGTAAGTGTACTGAGGCTCTCACGACAGGATGGATTTTATTTTCGACATGTTGGCTACACTTCCGTGTAGCCTGACCCTTCCCCTCCGCAACGAGACCGGTTCGAGGTCAGTACGTTGAGAAGTGTCGACGCGACAACACGTTTCGTGAAAAATGTCAATCCAATCTCCCGCCAAGTGCGAAATACGCGGCGTCATCCGTTATCTCGTTTGGAAGGGAAAACCTCCGGTTGAGGTTTATAATGAGGTGAAAACTGCATATGGTGATAAAGCTATGAATCGTACGAGTGTGTACAAGTGGTGTCGCGAGTTTAAAAACGGTCACGTCACACCTCTTCACCCTCCGCCAAAAAGTTCAAAACCACAATTTCAGCCAAGAAAATCATGGCATCCGTGTTTTGGGACTGTCAAGGCATAATTTTAATTGAATATATGTCTCAAGGGGAAACCATCAACTCTGCAAGATACTGTGAGACCCTAAAAAAATTGCGGAGGGCGATTCAGAACAAGAGGAGAGGCATGCTGACAAAGGGAGTCTGCCTGCTGCACGACAATGCCAGACCACACACGGCCAACGCCACGAAGGAACTGCTCGCCTCGTTTAAATGGGATGTCTTAACCATCCCGCGCATTCCCCTGACCTAGCACCTTCAGATTACTATCTCTTTACCTCCCTGAAGCTGCACATGGGTGGAAAAAGGTTTTTAACCGACGAGGAGGTAAAGGAGGAGGTGGAGAAGTGGACGGAGGGGTTGGCGGGAAACTACTTCGAGGAAGGTATCAAAAAGTTGATACCCCGCTTCACCACCTGCATTGAGAGGAATGGCGACTATGTCGAAAAATAGCTTACATATGTACTACGGTAACCTCGTAATTTTTTTGTTTAAATAAAAAAAATTGTAACCTACAAAAATTCATTACACTTATTTTCTGGATATACCTCGTATATTTCAACTCTTCCACGTCCATAGACGTTCTCATACAGCTTTTACGATTTCTCTTATTTTTTATATTTCGTTCTTTTAAAATGTCGCACACTTGATCTAATCATACTTTCCTTGGTCTTCTAGCACGTCTTTCACTCAAATATTCACAGCATATTTATTTTATTAGTCTTTCTTCAGTCGTTCATTCCACTTGCTCATGGTTTGAGTGATCTTTTTCATCTTACTTAACACAACCTTAAGTTTACATACACCCCTAATCGCTTTATTTCATTAAAGTGATTTCCTTAAAAAAACTACAACAATTAAAATTATGCTATTTTTATTTATGGACTAGATGGAAGTTATATACACTCAAGCAAAACTATATTACTTCATAAGCAACGTAATTCCAAGTTATAGCATATCTTGACATGCCGAGGAAGATTTCAGCTAGCGTTTGCGTTATAAAATCACTTCCAATATTAGCATAACGGATGGGATTGCGGTCGACTCAGGCGTTTCCGAGCTTTATTCACCGAGGATGGAAACACATCTTAATTATTTACTGACATCGGCAATTGCTTAAGTTTATTCTCATTTACTGTGGGATGGGGTCATTTTCTCAGAGGATTTATTACAAAAATACCAATGGAGTTATCAGGGTTCCGTTTGGGTTCTGTAAAAGGTTTATTATTTTTACAAGAGAGCGATTGAATTGTTAAAACAAATATATTAAATCTTTCGATTTTAGTCCGTTTCGTTTATAAATAGATTTGTTTCCTTTATGAATTAAATTGAATCTATTGTTTGATTAATTCTGTAATTACGGTAGTATTTTTTTCAGATGAAGTATTTCTAACAGCATGTAGCGATAGGAGTCAAAGTCAATGAGGTACTAAACCATTTGTAATCGAACCGGACAATATCAAAATATGCTAAGATGATAGTCCACAACAGTGTTATAGTACCAACTTTGATGTATAGGAGTGAAACGTGTTAAAATACTGAAAAGATCCGAATGTGGGTGGAAGGCGTGGAAGAGGAAGACCAAGGAAAGTATGAATGGATCAAGTAAGTAATATTTTAAAATAAGGAAATGTTAGATGTAAGAGAAATTAGACGGTAGTGTAAACGGAGGTATGATAAGTCAATAACACGGGAATTGTGAACGAAAAGGCTTGATAATCAATGTTGCAAAATCTAGAGTCATGGCAACTTAAAAGGGTGAAATAAAAGTAATGGAACATTTGGGTGACCAACGAATGATTAAAACGATTTGAAAAACTCTGATACATGAGAAGTATATTCTCAGACAATTAAATTCAATTGCCTCTAGTCACAAGCTAAAGACGGGGGATGATATGAGAGGCTTCTTCGAATAGGAGATGGCGTTCGTTCACAACCTAACCTCGTTTACAAAAGACTTCACAAGCTTCTAGAAACAAATACTGACCCTCATGAGGAATGTGGTTCAGGTAGAGCGAGATCTTTAATCTAGAGTAGACAACCTTAAAGCAAAGACGATAAGAAACACTATCCCGTTTAATGGAATTACGGAGCATGAGAGTGTATCCTTTAAGGAGGCAATCCTAGCCTGCGCTCGAACCAATGTAGGAATGGAGCTGTGTGAGAACATCATCAGCTGTTTTCGCCTGGGATGGCAGACAACGGGCAGTACCCTATTGTAGTTAGCTTCTGAAGTCCTTTAAGGCGGCGAGGGTTATTTTTAATGAAAATAAAAGCCTCAAAGAAAGTAGGCACTTATTACCAAGTCCTTGAGCCGGAACCACTAAAAGGTTTTCAAGGAAACTCGTAGATTATATATTTTTCCACACAGTTGTTGGACCAGAAATTGAAAAATTATAGTTCGCCACCATGAAAAACTTTCCACCTTACAAGCATGCACGAGCTGAGTGATGTTAAGGGAGCTATCAAAGTATTCTTCGATTAAGAAACCGATACGAGAATATGACAGGACTCTAAAATGGGAAAGCATACTAATTCCAAATTTTGGAAGATATTTCTGTTACTCATTTTGTGTTTTTGATAAAAATAATAAACTGTTAATACCAACTATCAACTTTTACGTATTATTATGTCGTAGATAATAATATGCCGGTTTTCATTAAGGCAATTTTGTCTGATCAAGAATCCCGCTTAACGTCTTAAGTCTAACTTTTTTTTTTACTTTGTTATCCTTTTTTCTTATGCCAGATTCTTATAAAAAAATATGCTACTGTCACTGTATCTTCCTATTTTTCGTTTTGTGTTTACATTTTTCTTCTTCTTTAGTCTCTCGCCTTTTAATCTACATTGGTTTTTTTTATTCTCTTTATCATGTAGAGCTCCTGTCAATTTTTTTTGTGTTTAATAAAACTTTTATTGATTTTTTAAACTTGTATTTCTACGTTTTGAAATTCGAATACTATATACGTATAAGATTTTTCTGCAAATTGATATTTACAAATTAATATTTTATGTGACTGTCACTGTATATCTACAAATAAATTTTTTATATGATTATATTGCTCTATTATTTAATAATTTTCATTGCATATTTAACATCTCCATTATTATTTGTATGTATCGTTATATATTTTTTAATACTATTTTTTAAATACTTACTGCAAATGCTGAATAAAGAAGGACTTCCCCATCACGACATATTTCCTATTCCCCGTCTACATCTATACATATTCTAATTTAGCTTCTTCTGTTTCTCTTACTTCTTAACGCATTAATATTTATAATATCAGGATAATGTTTATATTATTATATTGTTAGTTTGAGGTGCATTGCTACAAGATTGAATCGTGCATTCAATTTTCAGACATGCGTCGAATTTTTCAATTTTTTTTTGAGGAAAAAAAACGATTTTTTTAGAACATGAAATCATTTTTCTTTATTACGAGTATATAAAATCTATATTATGAAATCAAACATCTACGTTATTCTATCGATACCGTGCCTTTAATTGCAACATTAGACGACGATGATAAAGATATTTCATAATTTATCTAAATAATTTGCCAATTTAATATAATGTGGACACGATTTTAGTCATAATTATTTTCAATTATTGTAATCAAGTGTCTAAATTCACTATAATGAAAATCTTGATTAGTCAATACGTGTATGTTATTAATATCTTTAAAATCATTTTTTCTATGACTTACGGGTATTTTTTTTTAGTTAAGTTTAAAATCAGTATTGTCAACTAAAAAACACAATGCCGTGTACACTTCAAAGAATCCATTCTCATAAATAGTTTTGCCCATTTAGTCTTCCTTACTTTTGAAAATCAAATGATAACACAAAAAAAAAACTTGCGGATATTCCATATCACACAGGTCTAACAGGAATTTCTTGGAGCGATTTTGTAGAAACTTCGGCATAGGTTCGGCGCAACACTTGAAACTTCTCCAGGATAATTAAGTGTAAGACTGAGAACTTTATCTGTTCGCCTTATTTATTTTCCATTTTAATTGTTTGTTTTGTTTCACTTTGTCGAATGGAGAGGCAAGATATTGTACGAGCAGCCTTCTTTCTTTGTTGTCACGCCCCGGGTATGAGAGTAAATTAAAACAATAGACTGAAAACGAAACGGCACTGGAAAACACTGGCGTTGCGAAATTTTTAATAATAAATATAAAATAAAATTATTTTTTTAATTACGTAAAAAATGCGAAAAATAAGTAAGAATAATAACCAGTGATTATTTAATTGGCACTGTATCATTCTTATTTCTTATAATAAGGATTGATGGATAATGAAATATTCTCAATATTTTGTATGGTAAACTGAAACTAAATAATCTTTAAAAACTGCTCACCTCGATGGTGCTTTTTTTTTATATATTTTGTTTGAAATAAAACTAAATACTGGAAAATAATATTTTCGGTTTTAGTTACGAGATTGTATTGACATTAAACACAAATAACATTTGTTACGGAATCTTCCTTAGTTTTCAACAATATTGTTCCATTTCAAGACTAAGGGCCTAATTCAAAGTCTAACCGAAATATTAAATACTTATTTCTATGTTTATCATTAAATGTTGTAATTTGTATTTAAATTCGGACGTCTTAATTTCTTAAATAAAAAAAAATTTCAAGATTAAGTATTTAGTGTTAAGGTCATCCTTAAAGTTTGTGACCTAATTTAACTCTGAAGGAAGCCTTGAAAAGCTATTTTTTTATATTTTGTGTTATGAAGATAAAAATAGTTTATAATCAACGTGATAGGAATAAGTTTCAGACCATATCCCGAATAATCATAAAATATAAAGTACAAGTTTTAAAAACGGTTCTGCAATTTATTTGGGAAAAATTTTCAAACACATTATGATACTTGAGACAAATCCACTCGTTATAATTCAATATTTGTGATAATAGTGCTCTTAAAAACCGCAATGCGTCAAATTATAAGCGATTTTTGGATAATGTCTAATAGTTTGAAGTGTTCGCTTTAAAACGGTGTAGTCATTGATAATCTTATTTTAACAACTGTCATCTCAAAAACGCTTAAAGATAGGATAATTTATCAAGCAGTAAAACTTAAAATAAATACGAAAAAAACCTCAACTTGAAAGTCATTTTGGAGATAATTCGCTGAGAACTAAACCCGGGATGCCTGGGTACTAAGTTATTACATTGAGTTACTGGTCCACGTTATTGACAAAGGTCGTTGCATTTATATTTTAATAACATTGAGAAAACATCGTTGATAATCGAATGAAACCCGATGGTATTATTTGGGGAACCTACGCATCGTTAAAAGGGCAAATAATATTGATGTCAATAACCGATCTTATAAATGTATGTTTCAACCACCCACAACAAAGCGACTGTGAACAACGACCTTTCATATACTTTTAAGATAAATCGAGTTTTACGATTGAAAGCTGATACTTTATTTGAAAACAATAAAATCAACAGACTTAAATTTATACATTTTGCGCCGCCATTGGATAAAACTTTACATAGGTGTGCAAATTTATAGGGAATAAATTTAAAATTTAATTAATTTCATACATACACACATATTGGGTGAAGGTAAAATTGTTGGTACTTTTCGAAGTTGAATAGAAAATATATTTCCCATCAAAGTGAATGACGAGCGCGTATAATTTGTAAATTGAATTTGAATAAGTTATTATGAATCGAATTTATTGAAGTTGTATTTATATATTCGAATAATATATTCACATACGAGAACAGATATACGAAGGAAAATTTATTATATATTGTATTATATAAGGTTAAAGGAAATTTAGGTATATTGACATTAAGTCCTTAAGTGTATTGGAAATGTGTAAGCTGAGAATAAATAATATGTGGTGGGATGCAATGAGCCCAAACTACAATATATACGAGTACAATCTCAGTTTTGGTTGAAAATGTGTTTTAACTGTTATCAAAATCAGAATAATTAAGTTTGTATTACTAGAAAATTTCTCAAAGTACATAACTATTTCGGAAAAATAAAAATGATTGTACCTTGGTTAATTAATTAGGATAAAAATTTAGAATATCATAAACATCAGAAAAAAATACCTTGAATTTAACGATACCATATAACAAAAATTTAAATATACAATATATGTACATGTAAAACCGCAAAGTGATTGTCATAGGGTTGCCCTCACTCAGCAGTAGGTAGAAAAAGGGCAGATTAAGATATTAGGGGTACCCATAAGCAATGTCGTTTTTGTTGATGCGCCATATTTAAAATAGTCTCCTTCAGTCTGTTAGGCAGTAAGAACGTGTTATAAGTTTCTCTTGTGTAACGGCTACCTGATCGTGGCCTCGAGACAAAAAAAACGGTTTATTTTATCCCCCTGAAGACAATGGAAGAGACGTGTCCGTCGGAACAACATCTGCGGAGCTGTATACTTTTTCAATATCATTTGAAAAAGAAAGCGACAGTGGTTACGAAGGATATCTGCGAGATTTACGGTAACATATTGAATGTCAGGAAATGCCAACGATGGTTCAAAAAAATTTAATCTGGTGATTTGTGTTTGGAAAACGAGCAGCCTCGAAGTGGACGACCCGTCCAGGCGGATGAAGCAGCCCTGACGTCTGCAATCGAAGACGATCCGATGCTTACCATTGAAAAATTATCGGAAAAGGTCAGAATATCCTGGTCCAGTACTCAGATGATCCTAAAAAAGTTGGGCAAGATTAAAAAATAAGGTTATTGGGTCCCACACGCATTGACCGACCGCAAAATGGGACAACGGCTCAGCATCAGCAGATTATTGCAAGAAAAAGAACAATTAAGCCCATTTCTTTGTGACTTAGTGACTGGTGATGAGAAATGGGTTTTCTGTTCAAACGTTACGAAAAAAAAACAAGGGTTAAAACGCAGACAAAAGGCTGTTTCAATCCCTAAACGGTCATTGCATTCTAAAAAAGTGATATTGTGTGTATGGTGGGATTCTAAAGGAATAATTTACTTCGAAATATTGCCAGAAGGTCGGACAGTGTCGGCAGAGTTATACTGTCAACAGTTGGATATATTGAATGAAGCATTGCACCAAAAGAGGCCAGCTTTGGTGAATAGATGCACCATTAGTCTTCAGCACGATAACGCGCGACCTCATGTTGCGAAATTGACGCGTGAAAAACTTCAGGATCTTGGTTGGGTCACCCTGTTGCATCCTCCATACTCGCCGGATCTCGCACCATCTGATTTTCACTTATTTCGTTATATGGAACATTTTCTAAGAGATCAAAAATTTTATTCCTTAGAAGAGGTGAATACAGCCCTTTTAGACTATTTTCAGTCAAAACCCGCTGAATTTTACAAGAAGAGCATGGATGATTTGAAAGAAAGGTGGCAGAAGGTTATAGATAATATGGGGAATTATTTTGTATAAGAAAAGTCAAATTAAGTAAAAGAAAAATTGTTTTGAATTTCATTGAAAATAACGACGTTACTTATGGGAAATCCTAATATATTAAATACAATTTTTTGTAGTGGTCATTTAAAATAATATAAAAGCGCTCTCGTGTGAAGTCCCTTAAATATTTTATAGATGATTTGTGTATATTTCATAATAAATTACTGTGTTGTTCTTATACGAAGTTAAATGCGAAACTTTTGATAAAAGAGATTATTTAGTTTATGCTTAACAGATCTTGCATATTTTTTTAACTTTCTGGAAAGTCATTTTAGAATAATAAATTGCTTTGTTACTCCACTAATTACAGTAACCCTCAGTGACAGTGTAACTATATCTTATCTCAAGGATATTTGAAGAGAAATTTGAGATAGAAGGTGGAAACATGTGTCGAGGGGATTAATGAAATTTGGAATGACAGATAAATTTATTGTTGAATATAAATAATTCAAATTTAGTTTACTAGATAAAAAAAGCTAAAAATAACATTAGTTCACTTTTTAAATATTTTTAGACAATTGATGACCAACATGCCCCAGTTGGCAAGACGTCTGCCTTTCAGCCCGGGGGTTTTGAGTATGATTCCTATTGGTACCATTCTTTTTTTAAAAGGGTAAAAGACTAGTTTTCACTTCAGGTTTCTTAAAATAAATTGCCGTAATAGAAGCCTTGGAAGATATTGCCGTAATAGGAAACGAAAGTATAATAAGCACTAAAATTAAATCGATGGCATATTTCGACTTATGGTTACGCCGATGGTTAAATCAATAAAACTTAAAGGTTTAAATGAATATGAAAAAAGAGTTCAAATTTATTTTATTGTAACACGTACATGTAACACATGTATGCTAGATCACTCGCAACCCGTTGGGTTCTAGTTTAGTCTATATGGGTTGAAATGACTGATTCATTGAAATAATTTTAAACATGCAAAAAATCTAATATTATTATATATATTCTAACGCTTGTTAAATTAAAATAAGGGCATAAATAAAATGGTTTGAAATTTAAATTGTTTCTTGTTATTGCAACAATATCCCGTAATAATGTATTGTAGAAATGAAGTTAAATTCAGTCCCATCACTTCATTAACCACCGGATCGTCGATCCGCGTTGAACAATGCACAATCGGTGCAGGAAGTGCACTCTACTGAACAATAATTATTCTGAACTCCTTGAAGGGATTTCAATAGGACATTAAACCGTCCGTAACAAATTATTTCAACAAATAAAAAAAACATCACTGAAAATCGTCATAACTTACTTGTCAACATAAAAATCTCCGCTAGAATAGAAATGCTGTATACGTATTAAAGAAAATAAATTTTAAATTTATTGGAAGATTAAAGCAAGTGCCTAAAAATTTTTTTTTGAAATATAAAGAAATATTTGTGGTCTCTTAACAATAATGGTAAAAATAGTTTGCGTAACATAATTGAGAAAATCACATTTTGGATAAAAAAACTGAAATCCAAAATAAAGTTTCCAAATGGGTTCTAACTTGGTAAAAGCTAGAAGTCCAATATATTTACTTTTATAAAAAAATATTAAAATTAAAAGCAATTACTTAGTAAAAATATAAAATTATTATTTTTCATATTATTAATTTATTAAAATCAGAAGGTATAGATATTGTGCTTATAACGGAAACTTGGTTAAAACCTGTATCTCGTGTGAGAGGCACCGGTGGCTTCACCATCTATAGATCGGATCGCGTTTCCGGTAGAGGTGGAGGCACCGCGATCCTCATCCGAGACACTATCCATCATACCCAACTTCTCACGCCCGCCCTGACAAACTTGGAGGCTACTGCCATCAGCCTCAAGGTTGACAGGGAGACAGTCACAATTGTGGCAGCATATTGTACCGGCTATCGTTCACTTCTGGAAAAGGACATCGAGGCAGTGCTGGCCTTGGGGCCCAAGGTCATCATGGCCGGGGACTTCAATGCCAAGCACCGTTACTGGAACTGCTTGAGAGCTAACCCGAACGGAACGACGTTGTACAATTATATGGAAAACCACAACTGTCAAATACTCTATCCAAATCAACATACCTGTTTCACCAACCCCCGTAGCCCTTCTACACTGGACATTGCCGTAGTCAAAAACTACCCTAACATCTCTGGCTTGACTGCTCTAGAAGCTCTCTCGTCAGACCACCTCCCAGTCTACTTCACATTGGGAGTGAGGCCGATTGCTAGCCTCAGGGAGCAGTACGACTACGCCAATGCTGACTGGAAGGGTTACAAAGCCTACCTCCACAACCAGCTCTGCCTATCACCAGAAACTCTGGTGAGCCCACAGGACATCGATACCGCGATAGATACCATCTCCCCCTTCATCCATAATGCCCGTGATGAAAATGTTCCCCTCAAAATTGTCACTCCATACAAAATAACTCTTACTCCTCATATCAAACTCCTTATATCTCTAAAAAACAAACAAAGACAGACCTACAGACGTACACTAGACAAACGTGACAAAACACTTCTAAACGTCCTCCAAGATGAAATCAAAAAAGAAATTCGCCTACTTAAAAACCAGCTATGGCAGAGAAAATTGGCAGCTCTAGAACCGGGTAACGGTACTCTCTGGCGAGTCGTCAAGGGTATCAAGTGCTCGTCTCAAAGCATACCACCTCTGCGCACAGCCTCAGGGTTGGCTGTTTCTGGCAGTGACAAGGCTAATGCCATGGCGGACGCTTATGAGAATACGTACTCAATCACTTCCGACCTTGGAAATGTTGATGTCAATAAAGCTGTCGAGGACACTCTCACCAGCTTTGCTTACTCCCCGACCAACCAAAACGAGGTGCAACTTTGCACCCCGTCCGAAATTGGTCGTATCCTTGACAGACTTAAAACACGAAAAGCACCCGGTCCCGACAATATACACAATAGCCTTCTTAAACAGTTACCACTCAAAGCGAGGATTTTTCTTACTAAAATAATAAATGCCTCACTCCTTAATGGCTATTTTCCGAGTATTTGGAAAGTAGCCAATATTGTTCCTATCCACAAGCCAAATAAACCTACCGAAAATCCAACTAGCTACAGGCCCATCAGCCTTCTTCCAGGTCTTGGCAAGATCCTTGAGAGAGTGGTTGCCTCAAGGCTAGTGTTCCATCACGAATCCAATAATATATTCCCTCATGAGCAATTTGGATTTAGAACAAGACACAACACGGTCCAGCAACTTACCCGTGTCGTGGAAGACGTGTCGATGGGCTTCAATAGGAACAGAAGTACTGGCATGGTACTGCTGGACCTCGAGAAGGCTTTTGATACTGTCTGGCATGATGGCCTTCTTCACAAACTTCTCCTCACTGGCACTCCACTCTATCTCGTGAAACTACTTCAATCCTACCTTTCCAATAGAAGTTTCACAGTCACCACTCATCATTCTACGTCATCCGCCAGGCCCATCCCTATGGGTGTCCCCCAAGGCAGTATACTTGGACCATGTCTATTTAACATTTACACACACGACATTCCTACTCCCCCAAACTGTAAACTCGCACTCTTTGCTGACGATGCGGCATGCTACGCATCGTCACTCAAGGTGGATCGAGCTGGTCGCCGTCTTCAGATTGCTCTTGAGATCCTTGAGAAATACTACCAGGACTGGAGGCTCAAAATCAATGACGCCAAAACTGAGGCCATCATGTTCTCCCGAAAAATCAAGGAAAGAGTGCCGTCGATGCCCTTATTTATCGGTGGTTGCCTGGTTGAGTGGCAGGACGTGGTTAAATACCTCGGCCTGCACCTTGACCGGCGACTGACGTGGAAAACCCATTTGAATACCATCAGACAGAAGGGTCACAAGGGCATAGGGGCTATCAGTTCGATATTTCATCGACGCAGCTTCCTTTCACCCAAAAATAAGCTCCTCCTCTATAAAACCCTTATTCGTCCTATCTTGACCTATGCTGCACCCGTTTGGGGTAGTGTGAGCAACACGGATCACCTGAAACTCCAGAGAGTGCAGAACAAGGCATTCAAGATATCTTTTAACACCCATCCCAGAACAAATCTTACCCGACTTCACGCTGAACAGCGAGAAGAAACCCTACAACACCACATTCTCGCTTGGACCGTGAAGTTCTATAAAAGCCAACAAAATCACAGAAATCCCTTAGTCACTGCCCTGGGGGCTTACGAGAGTAAATCCGACCTACCCTTCCGTTATAAGCACAAGCTCCCGAAGCATTATCTGTTGCCTGACTAGTCCACCTACAGTATTAGCTGGGACGACCAAGGTCTGAGTGAATGTGATGGAATACAAGTAGCCTGAACGAGTGGACTTGTTTTTGCTGAATAATTAGTGTAAGAATTGTTATCTAGTTATAAGTAGTATGTAGGTGTTAATTATTTCTAAGATCTCATATATTAAGATTGAATAAATAAAATTAAATGATATGTAGGAAAATAAGATTAAATAAGTTCATAAATTATAACATATAATTAAGATTAGTTAAGTGATAAATTTGTATATAGGTATAGCCTTGACAAATGTTTGTATAATAATTTACTTGTTTAATAAAAAAAATAAAAAAAGATAAAAGGGAAACAAAAAAACTGCTGGAAAATGTTTTAATTTGTAATTCATAAATGACCATGTAAAAGCAAACTATTGAATGTATTTTCTAGAGTTCATTATTCAACGTCCTTTATGCACAAACCCAACAAAATAGCTTTCAGAAAATGGAAGATGTATTCTGATTATTCTCCGAAACGCGTTGACAGCTAAGCTTAATAGTAATTTGGGTGTCCATTCCAGAAGCAACAAGCTTGACAACTCATTTAAGAACACGTTATTGGTCCACACGAGAAATATTACAAAGTGAATACAAATGCGATTGTGTGGAAATGTTAAACGTATAATATTAAAACTGTATTTGTTCGAAGGCAAAAATGAGATCCTTTTGCTGAATGGAAGTATTTAACAAGTATATAAATTAGTCCGATTGAAAATAAGGAATAGACTTCTGAGAACTAAAAACGAACCCGACAACTTATAAACTACTAGTTAGAAGTTGTACTACAGTAAAGGGGTGACAAAATGAAGCAGTTATATCAAAAGGAACTAACCGTTTGAAAAGGTAAAAATTTAAAGTTTTATAATAATAAAAACCTTTTGTTGTAATTTTTAAATTTGTAATACAAGGAGTGGCTTTATGAACCAAAAAGAGAAGGTAGAATTATTTTGATTCGTCTTGAAAAGGTATAAGCTGCATTGAAATGCGATACAGCGCGGCGGTGCAAGGGGGATGAATAAAAAGTTAGGTGTGAGAAAGAGATAGTGATGAACTATTGTGTCGGGACCCTATATTGGATTTTGAATGCAGTGTGTTTTGTAGGGGTGGTAAATTAAAAAAAAAAGTAATTTAAGTTGTTTATGAGGATATTTCTGAGTTTTTGATTTAATATTGTCGTAGTCAAAGGAAACCAAACATTAAATAAAAAAAGGAAAAAGATTTGAAATAAAATATCACCGCATGAGCGTGGAATATAAATTGCCTGATTCATATATTTTTAAATGTTTACTAAGTATATGTTTCCCTGTTGTTCTATATTTCCTTACCATCTTTTTATCAGTAACCATATTGGTATTTTAAATACACATTAATTAGCATACTTTTAAGGAAAAATTATCCCAAAACATAAATGGAAAAAGAAATACCCTTTTAAAATATTATTGTATTATACGTTCATTGTTCACAGAAAAAAAATATAGAGTTTGTTGCCATGTGGATATTTCTTCCAGCCAACCAGAAAAAAATTCAACAAGTCTGAAGTAAAAATCAGACTGAAACCATTTAAAAAAATCTGAATACTATCGGTAATCGAACTCGCAGCCTTCGAATTGGGGCGCATTAGGCGTCTCACAACACGAGCACATTGTTTATGAAATTATAAAAGTCAAATTAGCTCTAAATAAATTCAGACGTAATTAATTATATTGTTAAGTTTGAATTAGGATTACAACAAAAATACAAAATAAACTATTCACCAGACGAGTGGCGTGGGTAAAATAAATTCAATATGGTTGGCAAAGAAAAGCCCTGATGGGATACTCAAAGGTTGGCATCTCTGATTAGCGATCGTTTTATATTTATTTGTTATTATACGTAAAAAACATAGGAAAATATCATCTTTGTATTGTTGTATTTCCCTTTCACAGTTTACAATATAACCTGACGGGGCTTTTGTTACATGACAATCTCTTTCAACCAACACGAAAGGTGTTAAAATAATCTTAAGTAAAAAATATAGCGAAACTCTTTTTCAAAAATCTCGATATCAACGGGAAACATACCATAACCCCTGATTTGGGAGACTGAATAAATTCAGGTGGAATGTAATACTGGAAGATACGTCCAAAACAAGGAATCTAATAATGAATAACAGGTCTGCTTTTCACTAGACCAGTGTCATTGGTTATGGATTATGTATGTTACTTGGATTTATGAGCAGATTTCTCGATTATTACATCAAATAACGAGTTCATAATAAATACAGTTGGTTGAGAAAGACTAATTTAGAGTAATAAAAACATAATTAATTTCAAGGGAAGAAAAAACTACAAAGACACTTGGTAGATCTTCCGATATGTGATAGCTATGCATTCGGTTTTAGGTGTAGTGTAGTGTATTTGTGTAGTGTTCATATATAATCATAAATTATGATAAAATCTTCAAAAAAAGGTTGTCTTCAAATGTTTCCTAAAGCTGCATACGCTACCTTAAATCTTTCCGTTAAATAAGAGGTATTAGCAGCAGTAACTGCATTTCTTTCGATGTACTCGGAATCGAACAAAATGCAATTACCCACCCTTAAACAAATATTTTTAGACTAAAAATGAATTAATTCACTAAACGCAGATTTCAATAAAGAATTGTAAAGGTTGACAAGAGATTCTAAATGATCCATTTGACCTCATTTGTGGAGAATATAAAAACTAATTACCCCTGCCTTTGATTAGTGGCTAAAAGTAAGACATTCACAAGTTTGCTTCGTCTTTTAAAAAGAGCTCGATAGACATTGCTCATTCAGACTCTTTTGCGTGCTTGTAAATAATCTTAAGCATTGTGTCCTAAATTAAACTATCAAATCGTAAGTTTTTCTAAATGAATATTTTATTTTATTCGAGAAATAAACAAATTTAATGTATATTTATTTAAATATGTCATGTTTTCTTAGATTAATGTTTAATAATTACATATAATAAATAAATTATTAATAAGTCTAAATCTAAGGCCAAATGACCTTTCGGCGAATGTAAATTGAACAATTTAATGTGAAATATTGCTAAATTATGCTAAACACAGGGTTTGAATCTTAAACAAGAGAAAGGTCGCATTATTAAAACGGAAAGATTGGCAATTCAAAGTATGTTGTTATGCAGAAAAGGTTATAAAGTGCTGGCTGTAACCAATGGGCTAAGTTTTATGAATGCTAAACTGAGATTTTAAGATTTTTCAACGTGTTAACTGTCTAGTTGAGGTAGGTTGAGTGAATCGGCTGGTTGACCCTAAAGCACAGAATATATTTACTCTCAAGTGTAAGTAGGCTGTTAAAATGGAAATACAGTCAAACCTCGGGTCACGAACAAATCGGCTTACGAACACAATTTCTGAACAAATTTTGACTCTACCTGCGTACAATGCCTCGGCTCACGAATTAGTTGTAACGGCACATTGCGGAATTACACCTTAGTTGTTCTCAGATGCGCGCGTTGTGAACATTGTTTG
>OX463852.1:15898188-15918650 GCA_949825065.1 Odontocerum albicorne | reverse complement strand
GTATTCACTAACATTCTATCTTAGAGTGATGGGGAAGAGAGCTCGTGTGACGAGACTTATGAATTTGAACAAGTAAAAGTCTATAGGCGTGGATAGAAAGATGTAGAATTGTTTTCATTATGCCTATGGTATGTAATGAATGCAAGACTCCCACATTATAAACTGGGTTCATTTTAAGCGCATAATTAAACATTAAACGTACAACCAAATATAAAATTTCTGATCCATAAACTAATAAATGTATTATAAAATGTATGGATATGGAAGAGGCAAAGGTTGTTACTGTGAACAGAGAGGTGTGGAAAAACTGTCCTCTTTGCCTATCTCCAAACGTAAATTCCATGATGGAATACATTTCTATGGCGTTTCGGTAAAGTGGTACAAGTCATCAATTACTTATTTGTCAGTTTGAAGTTTTGCAGCACTTGTATTCCTGAAATACAGACCTCAGGTAAATTTTAAAGGTAAACTTTGAATACATAAATTATTTATGTATTCAAAGTTTACCTTTAAAATTTACCTGAGGTCTGTATTTCAGGAATACAAGTGTTGCAAAACTTCAAACTGACAAATAAGTAATTGATGACTTGTACCTCTTTACCAAAACGCCATAGATTTTATTCGTTTACATAAAAAAGTAAGTGTATTCATACAAAGTATATGAAATTTTAAGTGGACACTCATTTATATGGATTTATTGGGTTTCATTTGGCACGTCCCCAGTAAACTAGGCTTTTGTCTGTATCTTACTGAGGATATATAAACATGAATAAAATAGGTTGATGCTAACGATTTGTTGATTAATTATTCAATACCTTTGTCATGAATTTTCAACAACTTTGAAACAAGTTGTGAAACCTGATAATAAGTATATATCACGTGGATCAACCCTTGGTGTACTTCAACATTTATGACAAATCTAAAATAATGTATGAAAAAAAATTAATTGAGCATTTGAAGGGCCGTCTTTGCAACCCTGTTCCTATATTTTTTTGTTTTATATTTTTCCTCATACACATTCAACTATACCTTGATCCTTTCACACAGATTTCTGCCAAGTTTTTTAGTTCTTTGTTTGCAAAATGTATTGAAAAGGTAGTGCTTAATACAAAATCTACCTGAGATTTTGTAAGGACTATTGCAGTAAAACGACCAAAAATGTTATGGGTTGAGTACGGATGTTTGAAGAACAATAATATATTTGATATGATCCTTTCTGTGTTGAATTATATTTTGTTTGTTTACCATTACA
The DNA here is from genome assembly GCA_949825065.1 of Odontocerum albicorne. Classification (NCBI taxonomy): domain Eukaryota; kingdom Metazoa; phylum Arthropoda; class Insecta; order Trichoptera; family Odontoceridae; genus Odontocerum; species Odontocerum albicorne. Next base: position 15,917,398 of record OX463852.1, on the reverse strand, counting down.
AGTGTTTGTTTATGACACCGATGAAATCACATCTCATGTTATTTTGTTTACATATGGATAAGGTTTCGAGTTCTAATAAATAAAAGGAAGATTGCAAACAATCTTAAGTTCATGCCCATATATGTAGAATCACTCAGTTTCTTTAATAAAAAATACTAGAGTGGACCGAAATTCAAGTATATTCGATATCTTCTTTTGTATACTTCCAGGTTCGTTGGTTCTGTGAGCATGTTTTTTTTTGGTAAGGTACTCTTCAATTTATTGGAATTAGTAATTCGGACATATTGAAAAGCGTTGAAAGGAGACAATGTTGTCTTCGGCATCAGTGATTTATATTCAATTATTTTACATTTGATACAGGTGTAACAAAATTAAATCAAATAAATAAAAAGTGATTAAAAGTCTCAATATAATATAATGACAAGAAGAACAATAATATTTCCATGTTAAGTGGCTTAGTTGTGGCTGCAAAATTTTAAAGTCTAAATATAATACACTGACAAAAAGAACAATAATGCTTCCATGTGAAGTGGCTCAGTTATGGCTGTAAAATTTATTAAGCAGTTCAATCCTTAATTTATCCACCAATATGTGGAAGATATCGGCATCGGAAAAGTCATTCAATAAGGTCGTTCCGTGTATGAAACGTGGCGTTTTTAACGGTTCAGTTCGGGAATACAGTACAGAAAACAATCATAGTAGTCGATCCTTGGAGTTTAAAACAACTGGAATATGCACGGAAATCACGGTTCGTCATTGCAAGTGTTTAGCAGCACTATCGTAAGTGAAGAAGCAACAACACTCTCACACGTACTCGGTGCATGCGAGTATTGCTACTTGACGAACGTGTTTATTAGACTGATATTCTATTTTTGGAACCATCGGGAATAAAACCCGATACCCTCAAATGTAAGAAAGTTAATAATCGTTTTACTAACCATGCCACAGTTGACCGGGTTAAGTGTTCTACTCGCGACGGTACCTAAAAAAATATCCCAGTCTAGTTTAAATGCTCGTCTGGCAACAATAATCGTATGCGCTATATATATCAGAGTGGTGATGCCTATCCACGTGTGGTAGTATTCTAAACACGTACGATGGCGAACTGTGAGTTTCGTGCCTACTTCGGTGGTTCTCAACCCGAAATTGCGATTGTTGAGTCTATGTAAAGAAAATATTATTTCACAGCCACACTCTCAATATGTCAGTATCACCAATTCGGATTTGTTAAGGGGTAATAAATAAATAAATCAAAATCATTAATTTCACTGTAGGCGAGTATTTTTCTCAAAAGATCTTAATCAAAAACATATTCAAACAAATTATCTATTTATTTCAGTAATTAGTGTGAGTTGAAATTAAACCGAAATAAACTCCTAGCGGATTCCAAATAGATTTATCAAACCGTATGTCGTAATAATTTTCAGTTTAGCTATGTTAAAATATTATTTAAAAAAAAATCATGAATCTTATTTTTATTTAATTAGACATTCCATTTAGAGTACGATTTGTGTCAATAACAATTTAAAAGGAAGGAGAGAGTGTAAGAATAAAGATGAAACTAGTGTAGTACTAAATATTTATAAAGTTTTGGACAATAAATTCAGATATCTTACAATAAATTAATGGGGAATGAAGTGCAAGTAGGTGTGATATGTTAAATCGAGAGGGTACATTTATGATTGAGAAATGTTAGTTTTATAACTAACCTCGATACAGTGCAAAAAAGTTAAAACTGTTTATGGTTATAACATAAAGTTTAGTATTTTTTAACATCTTTTATGTTCAAAGCAGTAACGTATTATTTAAAATTATAAATGACATACGATTTTGTCATATATCTTGACATATTAATATCAATCAGCTGTCATGTTTGTGAAAATAAAAGTTAAAAATGGTAACTATATAATTTCAGTTTTGAAAGAAAACGAGTTTTTGCTATTTTTCAAATAACTGTCATCGAATTTATATTATCTCAAAAAGGGAACCTCTGAAATCATAATACTTTTTCATGTACGATAAAAAAATACCTTATTGGGAAGATTATTCTTTCTCAACTGTGAAAGGCATTGAACTGGTTGAATGTTAAAAATAGACGCCAAATTCACATACTGTCTCTATTGTATAATATCCTTAACTGTCCCGCCGCACCCTCTTATCTCGCCGAAAATTTTCAGCGTCTTTCCAATCATGGATTAGCGCTACGCTCAAACAGAGATTGTTTATTGGCCTTTCCAGTTCATCGCTCTTCTTTCTTTACGTTGTCCTTTACTGTCCATTCAGTGAGACTCTGGAATCAGTTACAAACCAATATAAGACTCGCTCCGTCCTTGGCATGCTTTAAGAAGCGACTGAAAAAACTCTTAATTTCTAGTCAGTAAAATAACGTGTTTCATTCCTGATTTTTCTTTTCCTTTCCTCTCCACCATCCTTTCCTTTCCTTTTGATTGAGGATATCTCACTTTATATGAAAAATAATGTTCGGGTGATTGTCCATCTTTGTGGGATTCGTGGGCATGTTCTCACGTATATGTTTATGGATTTCGTGGGGATGGATAGTCATTTGAATGATTTATGCGACCACGTAACTTGCTTCATTTACTTTTGTCTGGTTGGTTGGAAGAGATTGCCACCTGGCAATAAGCCCATCAGATTGTATTGCAATAAAAGTGTTAAATAAATAAATAAAATAAATGTTAATTAATGTGTCAGAAAAACAACAAAATATCTTTCAATATATATTCTTCGCTCTTGAGAAGAGTTACTAACTAAACGGCGCTTCATAAATTTTCCTTTTATAATATTATTATAATATTTTTAACGCATTCATATACAGATTACGTTTATTATTATTTTAAATTTAATACAACTATTCCGCATAATAAGTGTTTGCACCTCAAGTTCATATCGAAAGATGATCAGATATCCAAAGAAATGGCATTGTGCTGCAGAGGCTGGTTGCTGCAATTCAATGAAATTCTTCGCACATCTGAGTGTGATTTAATATTATGGTTCGTGTTGAAATTTGAGATTTGAATCTCGTACCGAATCGTCGCCCGAATGCAACAAGCCCGCCTTGCGAGAGATATGCGTCGGGATAAGGGATACGCGGGAGAATGCGAGATATGGAAAAGCTCAAGATTGAGAGGAAGAAACAATTAATAAATATAATTCATCGTTTTTAAATTCACATGTCAGATTTTTATTCACTCAATTTATTGTTGTACTGACGCTTCGGGGCTCTTTAAATACAGTTTTAAAATGCTTTTGGGGTGATAGGTGTTATGAAACGTTAAATAAGATCTTTATTCTAAGGTATATTTTGCAAATCTGCTCAAAAGTAAACAAATTAAATAATTCCAGCATATTTTTAACTCTACGTAAGTGCTTAACTTTTCCGCCAACCCCTTATATCACGTCAAAAACGATAAAAAAATCTCTGATCACGGTTTCACGCTACGTTTAGCAAATATTGTATGTACATACACAAAAAAGTGAAATACAATTAAATTATGTATTAAACATATAAAATGCAAGTGTTTGTCACTTTTTGGGTTTCCTCATATTTTTTTCAAATTTATTTGACCCTTTGAATTGAAGCAAAGTGTTAAACAAAACCTAAAAAAATTAAACAAAATAAAAATAATGTATTTTACTATGGTTGACAATTTGGCAATATCTGACAAACAATTAAATTGTTATTTTTTACTGGGAATAGTATTTTTACACAATCAAAATATGTGTAATTATTGCCCAGATACATATGTTATATAGGAAGAAGTACCATTTTTTTTAAATCAAATATCTCAGAAGCAGTAAAAGTTAGTTACCAATTTGCACCAGAAACCCGACGATATCTAGTATACTTACACCAAAACAGAAACGTTTTCAATCTCAAAATTAAAAAGAAAATTCAATCAACAAGATTGTATCTCAACAAGGTTAATAAAGTTGTTTATCGGAGTATCTTTATTAAAGGCGAATTTCATTAAAGTATTTTATTTAAATGATAAAATCAAGGAATTAAAGAAGATATATATCTGTAGTGTATCCATCAAAATAGAGAAACAGCCCTCTATTCTCTATTTTGTAGCCATGGCAGGTCAATAAAGATAGCAGATGTCAAACAGCAGCTGCTGCCGGCAAACGGAATTTTATCCGGTCTAGACACATCTCAGTTTTGTTAACAGTTAGTTTTGTTCATACACAGAATGTTTACACAGACAAGAGTGCACTCAAAGAAAATAGAAATGTTAAATTTTGTAATTTATTTTTAACAAACACTGTTTATTCCACTTTTTTATGACGGTATAACCCTACCGGTTTCAAGGCTTTCACCTCATCTTCAGGGGAGCGCAAAGATTTACTAAAACTTTATTTGCCATTCAAACAATTATAAGATATTAAAATAAAATTTAAAAAATTAAACTGTTTTATCCCCTTGAATACATGTATAATATTTAACCCAACTAGTAACAAGTCATATGCGACTCATCTTTAGGAGTATTCCGAACCAATAGTTAGTTCGTAATACTCCTGAAGATGACTCGCATGACTTGAAACTAGTTGGGTTAAATATATATTTTTAAGTGTTTTAAACAGTGTTTAAATTTTTGTATTATATTTGAATAAACACGAGTTTCTACAATGTTAACACTAAAACTCTAAAAAGATTAATTGCAAGATACTATATTACAATTTTAATGTAGACATTGTTGAGTACAGGAGGGTCCTTAAGCATTTTTCCAATTTAAACAGGTTATGGGTTGTTCCATTTTATATTTATCGGATAAAATCAAAATTCGTTAAGATGAAAGTCTACAATATTATTTTGGTGCCAACTTTGACGTATGTGAGTGAAACGTGGACGTGGAAAAAGACTGATAGGAGCCGAATAAATGCTGTAGAAATGCGTGCACTGAGAATAATACATACAGTGAGAATGTAAGACAGAATACGGAATAAAGTGATAAAGGATGAATGTGCACTCAAGGCTGATGTGTTAAGTAAGATGAAGAAGAGCGCGCTGAGATGGTTTAGGCATGTGGAACGAATGAATGAAAAAAGATTAACAAAACAAATAGTTCAAATGTGAGTGGAAGGCGTGTTAGAGGTAGACCAAGGAAAGTATGATTGGATCAAGATACTGATATTATAAAAGAAGGAAATGTAAGAAGTCAGAGAAATTGCAGGACTTGTATGAGGTGTATACATGTAAAAGAAGCGAAGGATGTTTGTCGAGGTATGAAAGACGACCTCCGTGGCCTGGTGGTAAGACACTTGTCTGCCGATCCGGAGGTTGCGGGTTCGTCCCCGCTGGAACCCATTTTTTTTATAGGATTCCAGTCTGGTTAACATTTAGGGCCTATAAAAACATATTTTTGGTTGGTTGGAAGAGATTGGCACATGGCAATATCGCCAGGTTAAAAAAAACAAGTTTTTAAGTAGATTCGATCTTATTTTTACCTTTCTATCCTTATACTCAACTTGAATATGTTCGTTTTGTAATATTTTCAGTTGGAGTGCCCTTGTAAATGGTTTGCCCTGTTAACTGCGCTCTATAGGTATCCTTTTATTATTGATAAGACGCTTGTCTTTTGAGTCGCGGGCTGCAGGTTTTATTCTCGTAGGTACTTCCAGTCTGGTTTTCACTTTATAACGCCTTTCTTGTTGGTTAGAAAAGATTGCCATCTGACAATAAAAACGTCTGGTTGTACTCTATGAAACTTAAGTGTTGTTTAATATTATGATTTTATACTATTTTTTTTTGCAAATAAGATTTATGAAATTGGAATAATTGATAAACATGAATTGCTATAAATAATTATTGTGGTATGGAACAAGATGGTTCATAATTAACTTTTTCACGTGTGATTTTTTTAATTCTTTATTTGCGATTTATTTGTTTTGCATTTATCATCTTAACACTTGTATCCCGATCCCGTTTTTAACGTGATCTACTAGATTTGCATTGATTCCCGGTTCCGTGTTTTCATTTGATCGAAACCTCTTTAAAAATTCGTATTACATCTGGCATCTAGCAAATAAGTTTGAAAATAATTCTACTTTTAAACGATAATACCCTGATTTATGATTCCTAATTTCAAGCAGAGTTTAAGCTCAACTAGTTTATTAGTAGCCGATCCTCAAATCAATTCAAAAGCAGACGATCCTCGAGTCAATTCAAAAAGCTACTAGTCCTGCGTCGCTAAGACCAGTTTATTGTGTGCATATGCAAATGCACTTCGACAAGTATTTTTTTGTAACTCGATAGTGTTCTTATGATATTGAAGTCATAACGTGGAGCTTCATATGGTGAAACTAGCGTAAAGCGTTGGGTAGGACATCTTTACCGCAAACCGGACGTTTCTATAAATACATATTCTTTCCACCGATATGAAGAGGCGTTAGAGAAATGACTAGATCATCGTGTCTCAACCTTTTTAGCATTGCGACCTACCGAAAGAAAAAAATAAGATCTCGTGACTCCCCTGCGAAAACTCAATATCTTGTTGATACATGTATATAGTATGTGGCCGTACAAATGTTATACTTATGTTATGACGATAAACTTAATCAGGGAAGGATATCCACTGTTAAATATCACTAACTAAATACAGGAATCATCTGTTATCGCTTGAAAACTATTTTTGATGAAAAACAAACACAACCACCATATTGATTAATTTCTTTTCCACAAAATGTCAATCCGTACAACTGGTAACCAGCTAAGTTACGTTTTCTTCCTAAGTTTGATTATAATTATATCATTTCAGTTACCTACTGCATAGTATCACTCGCTATACAATATAATTTGGAGTAAATAATGTACAATTATTTGGACCGTAATTTACTAAAGTAAATATTTTCCCTCTTTTCATGAAATATGTTATTTACTTGTAAGTTATGTTTACTTATTACCCATGTAATTTATTTTTATTTTCAAGACCCCTTCTGATATTTTACCGTAACCCCATTGGTAGTCGTGACCCACAGGTTGAGAAACGATGGGCTAGATGGTATAATTAAAGATAAAATTGTGCACACATTCGCATTGGGCGCAACCTCATGGCAGAAGGATGCTGCTGATCGATAAAAATGATAAGAAATGCTTTTGGAGTAGAAACCTTCTTCAGTTAGTTTTAATGGTGGCCGACAATGGTGGAAAAATATTATCAAATATAGGTAATGTTTTTTGACAACCAAATATTTAATAATATTTTTGGCATCACTCTGAGGATGAAGACTGCAACGTTTTCGAAATATTGGCTATCGTTTGAGCTAACTTAATACGGCAACAACTCCGAAAAACATTTTAAACTTGTGGAAAACAGCCATAAAACTCTTCGAGCCTATCTAACTGGTGACAAATCAAAAAATTAAAAAAAAACCGTACCGGATCATAGTTCTCTTGATAATTATGTTGATCATGTTAAATTATAGTGAGAATATCCATCGGTCTATTTTATCAAATAAAAATTACAAATTTGCGAGACATGTTCTGATTGGAGTGCTTTTTTACAAAATCACTCCGCATGACAACTCAATTCCGTTAAACCGCCTCCATACAAAACAGTCGCGTGACTGTTCAACATGTGGTAGCTACAAATTCTTGTCAGAAATCGGTTGTAATTATTTCTGGACAAAAACTCAAGCACATTTATTTATTAGGTAGAAAAAAACATTTTCTACAACGAATTCAATGTAGCTTCTAGACATTTCACGCTTAATTGGATAATTATTTTAATGTTGTTGACATTTTGTGGTAACCAAAATATATCTCTAAAGCAAAGTGGTGAAATATTTTTATTTACAATCTGATAAATATTTATATTTGTTTTAAAGTATATGGTAGATAAAGGAAAGGATCGTAATATTTTCGATGGAATAACATAATTAATTATGATTATTTACTATAAAAGTATATTGGAAAAAAGTATGAGAAAAACATTATGAATAATTGTGGATTCCATTGAACCACATAGTACTCGTAGATTAAGATCCTCGACTTAAATATGTACATTTTTTAAAGAAATGGTAAAAAATTCATAAAAAAGCTTCAAAATTAGCATAAAAGAAATAATATTTCAAAATTATAAAAAATATATTAATAACTACAATACGAAAATGCAAACGAAATCAGCAAATAACATTTTTTTACATATTAAGAAACTTCCATTTATTTTTATCGGAGGTAATTCAAAATTAGTCAGGTATTGAAATATGGTGAAAAATTACATAGAAAAACAACAAGATTTCAGAATAAATAAAACAATTTCAACTCTCACTTATCTACACCAAGAATCGGATACTATTCCTTAATAAGTTTTTTCTCGTACCTAATTAAATTCATTCAAAAGTAAATACCCGCCTTGAAATATTATTTCCAACGGTAGTTTGTTTATTTTTGCATTATTCACAAACATATTTCCTTCAAAGAGAGTCGCTGACAAAATGTTTTATTCCTTTTCAAACTGATAAAATAGAATACGAAAAATAGTCAATGTCGAGTAGACAAAGTGCTGTCATCATATATAATTTAAAATAAGCAAATAGTTTTCATATTGATATAATAAATATTTAAACAAGTCTTACCTTTTCTATGCCTGAAGTGGTGTTTTATCTTTGGAGACAACGAACAGCAAGGCTGCTCATAGTAAAAGTGCCAGGAATTCTCGTAGTCCGATGGTGAAAACACTGTAGCCACATTCGTGAAGGCATTGTTGTTCTGCCACCCAAGTCCAAGGGCTTTAGTCCAACTGACCCTCATCAACAGTATTGAAGATAGAAGTACCAACAGCTTCATTGAAACCTCCATGTTTATTTATTTTATCACTAAACTCACAACAATAAAGACAAAACACAAACAACACTACGTAAATATCGGTCCATTTGTTTGCATATTTTTTAAATAAAATAAACACAAAAAAAGAGAAAAAAAAAACGGCAAAAAATGTCTCTTAATCGGTTTGTCTTTCACATCTCGTTGTTTTGATCCGCTTTTGGAAGCTGCAAAAAGAAATAAATATATTTGTTTTTTTTTCTTTTGATATTATTTTCAGTTGTAAGGCGATTGATGTCATAGATTCTTAGAATTTAGGTATCCTAAACGGATTAGAAAGAAATATCATGTTGATACCAACGATTTTTTATTTTGATGTAAAACATAATTGGATTGAAGACTGTTGTCATAAAATTACTGTTCATAATTACTTAATGGTTAAATTTGTCCTTATTATTTATAATGTACTTATCAATATAACAACGTAAAATTGTGGAGAGATTGACATTTGACGAAGTAAGGCATCTTATAAGATCAAAGTTAATGCGTTAAAAATTAATTAACAATTTACTTCAATAAATCACACAATCTTGACAGACCATACCCAAAAGTACGAGGCAAGGAGACTTAACTTCCAAAACGATCAACAAGTTTGACTTGCTACAACATTTCATTAGACAAGTTTTAATAGCGATATTTTTGTGTTAGCGCTATTAGAATGTATGATATGCAATAGAAAAATATAAATTCAGATGTAAAATGGTCTAAACGTAAACCTCGAACCCGTGGCGCACGCTTCCTTAGCATGTATGATAACCGCAAGATCACAGTCGCCGACCTTAAATGAGAACTGCACGAAGCCAAAATATTTTTTATAAGAGTTTCAAATATTCGTATTTAACGAAACCCCTACAAATATTAAGGTGGTTGGGAGCATTTTATTTCATAGAAAGCCTTATATATACTCGTATATTAAGAATAAACATTAATTTTTATGCGTGTATGGAAAATTATGTTAGTAAAAAATTACGATTCATTTATACGTAAGCTAAGATTTATTTTATAAGGTTTCAGGTAGTAACGTAAATATGATATAATATTAGCTCAATACAAAAATACTTCATTACAATAATTGCTATTAGTCAGCGATACCTAATTAAATGATTACTGATATAATCAAAATGATTACCGATATAATAAAAATGGTTACCAATATAATTAAATGACTATCTATATGATCAACACATTCGAATTCGAAAAAGATAAATAAAAACAAAAGGTATTTATAAATTTATTTGTACAAATAGTTAGATGAAAATCAAATAACACAAGTGCTATATTTCTAGAACTGTTGAAAATACATCAAATAGGTATTATCGGAAGTCGAAGAATCATAGCAGTCTTATCGAAGTGAAGTAGGAAAAAAAGAACGACAATTGAAAAAAATTGACCACAATGTCATCATGAATGTCTTCGAGATATCTTTATTAGGGTAGGCACAAACTATAGATCTCCACTTCTATCTATTGTGGTATTGACCCTCAGTGTTCTGGCTTGTTATGTGCGCCATTTCGTGTGTACTTTGACAGAAGATTGTATAAATCACGTTGGTTTTTTTATATTTATGAATATTATTGTAGCGTCTTGTATATTAGTATTCACTACCAAATGATTATGTTTTTTAAATATTGTTATTAGTTGAAATCGACTGTAAATGAATAAATAAGTAGTCAAAGTTTATTATTTTGTCATAAAACAATAGATATACAGTCAGTAGTCCCATTATGCACTTTTATTACGTAAAAACAATGGATACGAGTATGTAGTCAATATTCCAAGTATGAGATTTTATCACGGTGAAACTTTTTTTTGCTATGTGATGCGTTTTAATAAGGTGTTTGATTGCTTTTTTCATTTGAAATTTGTTTTTTTTTTGTTTAATTTTTGTAATTGATTTTTTATAAATGCTGCAGACAAATACTAAAACTAGATAAAGCTAATCTACAGTCTTAGTATATGCTTTTATCACGTTAAAACAATGGTTGTCTCGTCAGTATTCACAGTTATTTCTTTTATCACATTAACACAATTGATGCTTTAGTCAATAGTTTCTTGGTTGTGCTTTTATTGCAACAAAACGATGGATATTTACTCAAAAGTTTCAGCATTGCTATAATAAAATATTGGATAACCAGTCAATCATCCCTGGGTATTTATTCGATTCTATTATCTAATAATTTTATACAATTCGACAAAACTTTAAATGAAAGATTTGGCTTAGTACGCCTATAAATGTGCATGACATTTTATTCTAAAATACACCAAAGAAAACTTGAGACAATACTTTGTCGCGTAAATTTAGCTAAAGCTCTAGAAATAGTGGTCGTTAGTCAAGTGACACGAGTGCTTAAAAATGCATTATGTATCACTTTTCCGCTACATGAGTGGCCGCGTTATGCAGGTTGCAGCATTAGTAATGCATGCACTTTACTAAATGTGCAAAATTACTCTAACAGAAGTGCAAACATTTCAATATAATGGATTTATTTAAAATTTATGTTCAGTGACAGGTAATTGTGATATGGCAACATTAATCACAGTTCAATGAATGAATAATTAATATTTATATTTTTAGTTACGTGAATCATAAAATTAAATAAATAAATCTAATTACAGCGTTCTCCTTTTAAACAAAAAGGTTCTTCATTACTATATTGTGGATTTAGATAAACCATCGTAAGAAGCATTATAATTTTCGTTATTATTTTATGCATGTATTACATATTTAAAAGAACTTGACTAACTAAAATGGGATAAATGTTATTTATTTCTAAAAATATTGCAAAATATATAAATGACAAGTTTAGTACCAAACGGTAAAATCTTAAAACCAGCTATTTTTCTCATCCTTTTTGTACTTTATATACTACTTCCTTAAAATTTCAATAATTATTATAAAAGTTTGGTGTAGTAAAAATCTTCTGGGAACTTTAGTAACTCAATAATTAAATTTATAATAATTTTCAAGAGATTCAAGATCTTATAATTTTTTTTTTTTAAATATGATAAGATACTCTTGAAAATGTATCTTTTATATCTGCGTAGGAAGAATAAGGTTTAGTGTAGAATAGCATTTCTTAACCTTTTTGTTGTCAACGATATTGAAATAATGCTGTTTGTCTGTCGACCAACATGCAAGATTATTTCTTTCATCACTGGCTGATTTGTATGTACAATAGTTTATTATTGGAGTTAATACTGGTAAAGTTAATGTAAAATAACCGAATATTTTTGTGAAATTTGTGATTTATTGTGAGGTAAATACGATGCGACCATTTACTAGTTTAAGAATTGTAGTAACTACACAGTGGGTCATTATTTGTGCGTTAAATAATTTTCAGATCAATGTTTTCTGAAAGGTTAATCAAGTTTCAAGTATCCGAAAGAAACTGCGCTTACAGAATATGGGTCTGTGGAGTTGGACTATTTCCTCTGCGAATTCGAAGAGGTTGAGATAATAAACCACATAGTGAACTACTTTTTGAAATTCCTGCAGATCTAAAAGGCTTCCAGCAACTAATACTCAATGAAACATTCCATTTGAAGATAGTAGACTGAATGTGAAAGTCACACAAAGAGGGAGAGTAAATTTTGAATAAAATCAAGAAATTTTAATCATAATACCTTGAGCACTGAAAGGTTACCAAGAAATTGACTGGGCGTTGCAGATACTTAGAAACAATGAAGCAACAGAGAGATTGGTTTCTTGTCTATTATTTTGTATAATCAGAGGCACAAGAGCTACTTAATAAGCTTGGGTCGGTTATATCCACAGAACAGGCCACTAATAAATTAGTTAAATTCAAGAGTAAGACCACAGGACTGGTGGATATTCATAGATTAAGGATTCTACAAGCACAGAATTGTGAGAATGTTCGTGGAGATCAAAGTTCGTCAAATGTTTTAATCATGCATTATTTGTTGTATTTTATGTAACAATAACATCAAATAAAATGAAAAATACAAGAAAAAATTAAATGTATGAAAGTGTTAAATAATAAAAGGAATAATAATTTATCATGATCTTCATGAAAAAGCTCTGATAAGGTTATATACAAATAATGAAAGAAAAATGTATACAGATCCGTTTAGTGAATATACTCTCCTTAAGGGTGGTCTTGGGATTTGAATGGGATGTTTTAATATGAAAAACACGTAATAATTATAATAATAAAAGCGCACTTTAAATATTTATTTTGATAATCGAAACCACTATTGCGAACACATTAAGAATATTGTAAAATAAATCTTTATAAGTTAAATGCAAGGATAGGAAGGTAGTAGCTGCGGCCATTAAGGTACTTTCCCGCATCTGCACATATTTAGAAAAACTCATTTGGTAAGAAAACCGCAGTAACCTAACCAATGGAAGACGAACTACAAATAAATCTTTGTAGGTCTTTCGATATACTCGTATCCTCGTATGATAGTAACATATTTGGATTTAGGTTTAGAGTAGTGTATGTGTGTATTGTTAATACGTAATCATATATTTTGACAAGACCTCCCAAAAAGATTGATTTCAAATACTTCCTAAAGTTACACACACCACCCATATCACTGACACTTAGAGGAAGACCACTCCCCCACTAAAACCCTTTATAATCTTCTGCCGTCTTTGATCGATCCAGAACAGTCATTTATTCGATGAAGGTAACATCGACCTCAAAATTTTACTCGTTTCCGAAAGAAGTTACAAAAAATCATCAACAAGCAGAACCATCAATTTCCATATTGAATTTATTTATCTTCATACAGAATATATCAAGATAAGAAAATTCATTCAACAAGGTAGTTCCGTGCTCGAGCGGTGTCACTCTTAATAGTTCAGTACGTGAATACGGTACCGATAACAATCTTTACTCACAATGGCGAAAATAATTGTCGGACAGAATTATGACAAAGAAAGATGAAACAAAATTTGACTTGAAAACTCCAGAAAAAATTGTGAATTGTGAATAGTTATACAAATTTCCTACATATAAAGTAGAAATAACGTAATAAAATTGTTTTTCTTTATTAAATGGCATTCAAGGAATTATTCAAAAATCTTATACATAAGAATAAGTCTTCCTTTGTTTGTAAAACGTATTTAAAGAGATTATTTTAAATTCAATGAATGATTTTATATCGAAAGCTTTTGTATGCTAATGATGCTTTGTACAGTCAGTCTAGTTGAACTTTTTATGGTAAAGCTTTTAACTTATAAATTCAAAACGTTTAGAATATAATAGAATAGAAACCTAAATTTTACATAATACTGTCTTTCTTGTTATATCTTCTTTTTAGGGAAATTATTGATTTGCGTAGTAAATTTATAGTAAACTAAATTTTGTTGATAATTCGGTATGTATAAAATCCATTACATAATTTTATATAAATTTCTTTATGTGAATCTTACGGATGAATGTGGGCTTAAAGTTAATGTGTAAAGTAGGATGAAAAAGAGCATATTGATGTTGTTTGGAAATGTTAAACAGATAGGTGCCGAAATACTAAACATATTTATAATGTACACATGAAACGTAGTCGTGGTAACGGACGACCCAGGAAAGTAAGGATAGACCAAGGGAATGGAATATTAAAAAAAAGGAAAGGTTAGGAGGAATGTTTGAGAAGATGCATGGATGTACAGGAGGCAATGGAAGTTTGCCATTATATCAAAGTTTGGCGCTCAGTCTTGTGATACACTCCACTCCACCTAAAGTCAAATGTGTTACTATCACGTATCGGAAGATCTATAAAAGTTTATTTGCAGTTCGTCTACCCATGGTAAGCTTTCTGCGGTTTTCTATATAAATATTTCTAGACATATTCAGACGGTGGGAAGACATGGCCGCAGTCACCACCTTACACAATTTTTTTTTTAAATATTTTTAATCTGTCAATACTACTGGGTTCGAATCCCGAGTTAGAGCGCCCTTGAGGATATACTGCTCTCTAAATGGCGCAACACAAATTGTTTTTTTATTTTTATTATTTTCTGCCTTCTCTGTCTACTCCAACAGTATGATAACGTGGTGTTACGTATTTATTACTTCACATTTTCTGTCAAAATTATTGGTTTCCTTTTAAGGTTTGTAAATAGAAAAACTTAAATGTTGGAATTTCAACTCAATAAATATAATTATTATGCCAAAAGGTATTCTGCAGAGAAATCGTACGAGTTTCATGAGGAATCATACGATGTAAAGATGAAATATATGCATCGCGATAGGAACGTCTGGCGGTTTATCCTCTTTGCCTACCCCGACACTATACATGCTTGTTTGCATGCATGGCTTCATTTATTTGAATAATTAATTCAATCATTCAACTCATTTTATATTTAAACATAACTAAAAGTTTTTTTTCTGGGTTGGATTCTTCTTGGATACCTATACGAATATAAATAGTTCACATATAAGTTATGCGATTTGCTAGGAAATATATTATAATACTCATAATTAAATTCGACATTTCAATGTTATAAAAATACAAATGGATCATAAATGAGTACAGAAAATGTTTTAACAACTAAATAATGCATTATTCAGAGTGTTGCTCGTTAACCATACCAAAAGGGTTTAACAATGTTTTTAAAATTCAAGCCACGGACATAACCCACGTCGAATTGAATACAGGACATAAATAACAATATAATACAATGCAAAAATATAATATAACAAAAAAAAACATACTGAAAAGGATACCGCATCGTTTTCAAAACAGGAATTACAAAAGGCAAACGACATCCAGTCCACAGCTTCCGTCGCCCGTTTTTTAGGCCTAAAATACCAAAGAAAGATGGAATTTTAGGCCTAAAATACCGTAAAACGATGATGGTATGTTATTGTTTTTTAAAAGAGGTCAAATCCTGCAATAAAAGTTTCGAATAGCCATACTTATTAATGGAATAATCCTGTTTTTATTTTTGGTGGAATACATTTTTATGTTTGTGTAATTTTCGTACAGCAAATCTTTATGGGGAGATTTTGGGTAGTTAATTATTGTTTTTAAGAGCGGGCAAAAGCTTTTAAAGGGCATTAAATGGGTTTAATTAATGAATCTGGGTATTCGGATATTTTTCATTGTAAATTTTTATTTTTATATGTTTAAAATGCATTAGAGTTTTCTCTTTGCTGCTAAATTTTTGAATAAAAATCTGATATCTAAATATATTAATTTCATAATTCAACAAATATTTAATACATTTTCTTCAATATTTTAACTAAATGATTTTTAACTAGATGATTCAGATATAATAATCTACATTATTTTTTGCTACAGTTAATTGCGTACATTTTTTTATACATTAGTAGAATCCGACATATACCTATATAGACGACCTACGTGGCCTAGTTGGTAAGCCACTTGTCTCCTAGCCCGGAGGTTACGGGTTTGATCATTGGATCCCAGATTTTTATTTAAGATTCCAGTCTGGTTTTCACTTAAGACCTTACATCTTTCTGGTTGGCTGGAAGATATTGCCACGTAGCAATAAGTCCGTTAGGTTGTAATGTATACAACGAACGTGTAATTAAACACAATATATACTGAAAAATATCATATTTTGTTTGCTTTAATATTTTTAAGATCGGTTTGTCTGGGCTTGAATAGAATGAAAACTTATGCATTACATATTTATTTTACTGGTTTGATATTTATGCGTATACAGTATTGAGGAAACTAAATTAGAAAATACAAAAAAAAAACAAAAAATATCCTTTGTGGGTGGGATCCTTTTTAAATTTATATCTACAATCAATTTATTAAGTAATATTTATCTGTACATAAAACTCCACCTGATGTCAAATATGCTACTATCACATATCGGTATATTTGTGATTGTAACATATTCGGAAGATATAAACATAGGAAGATATAAAACGGTAGATATGTGATTGTAACATATTCGGAAGATATAAACATAGGAAGGTATAAAACGGTAGATATGTGATTGTAACATATTCGGAAGATATAAACATAGGAAGATATAAAACGGTAAATATGTGATTGTAACATATTCGGAAGATATAAACACAGGAAGATATAAAACGGTAGATATGTGATTGTAACATATTCGGAAGATATAAACACAGGAAGATATAAAACGGTAGATATGTGATTGTAACATATTCGGAAGATATAAACATAGGAAGATATAAAACGGTAGATATGTGATTGTAACATATTCGGAAGATATAAACATAGGAAGATATAAAACGGTAGATATGTGATTGTAACATATTCGGAAGATATAAACATAGGAAGATATAAAACGGTTTTTTTTATAATTCTTCTTACTTTGGTAAGTTTTCTGTAACTCTCATATCAAATGTGTTTTTCAACAACCATGCAGATGGAGATGAGTACCGATCAAGTGGCCGCAGCCCCCACCTTGCTAACCTCGCACTCGAATTATTTTAATTTTTCTAATATTTTCAATATTTCAGTAATAAAAGGTTCGATTATCAAATTAAATTATTACATTATTTCACATAAACTCGAACCGGACAGCACCAAAATTTAAAATTAAAGTCCACAGCAGCAAGTACCAACTTTGATGAATGTAAGTAAATCGTGGATGTGGGAAAAGACTGAAAGGAGCCGAATAAATACTGTTGAAATGCGTACACTGAGAATAATACATGATATGACAATATATGATAGAATATGGTATGAAATGATTAGGAACGAATGTGAATTTAACGCTGAAGTATTAAGTAAGATGAAGATGAGCACTCTGAGATGGTTTGGACATATAGATCAAATGAATGAAGAACGACTTAAAAAAACAAACACTTAGAGCAAATATGAGTGAAATACGTAGTAGAGGATGAGCTAGGAAAGTATGGTTGGGTCATGTAAATGATATTTTGAAAGTAGGAAAAATAGAAAGTTCGACAAATCGTAGGATTTGTAACAAAAGGAGTATGAATGTAGAACAGTGTGCGTCAAGATATGAAAGCCAGCCGCTATGTCTTTTCTGCTTGCCCCGACAGGGAAATGCTGTAATGGTATGTATGTATACCTACGAGTATATTACTTCATCCCACATTTATATGCACTTAAAGCTTTTTATTTACTAAGAATTAAAAAAAACTAGTTACAGCCCGTGAAATATTCACTGAAGTAAAACAAATTCTACATTTATGAAAATATATATTCATAAATGTAAAATTTGTTTATATATATATATATATATATATATATATATATATATATATATATATATATATATATATATATATATATATATATATATATATATATATATATATATATATATATATATATATATATATATATATATATATATATATATATATATATATATATATATATATATATATATATATATATATATATATATATATATATATATATATATATATATATATATATATATATATATATATATATATATATATATATATATATATATATATATATATATATATATATATATATATATATATATATATATATATATATATATATATATATATATATATATATATATATATATATATATATATATATATATATATATATATATATATGTTTATTTTAGGTTTTCAGTTACTTCGCGAACTGTAAATATTGGATTCTGACATCAGATCTACCTGGAGATCCATCAGCAGCTTCCTTACAGCATTTTTTTGGCCTGGATGACTCTTTAGTAACATAGTTCTCTATTTTGGATATACAGGAGACGGTATCTATTTTAATTGGTATTTTGTGGGCTTATGACCACCTTTGAAGGCTGAGTTAAGTGCTCACTTTATGCCTAGGCAACATTCCTCATTATACCATAGATTCATCTCTATACATCATTTAAATGTTTTTATTCTTAGTGCAGACAAGATGGTTTTTAGTCTTTATGCCATTTGTTGACGAACAATGGTAAGATTTTTTATTAACAGATGTTGAGGAAACCTCTTTATTCTGTCAATACCTCATCATTGTTTGTTATACAAGCCGGATATTTTTTTGGCTTTTGACAAAGCCCATTACACTTCTGTACTTACTTCATACATCATTCATCTCTATACATCATCTTACCATTGTTCGTCAACAAATGGCATAAAGACTAAAAACCATCTTATCTGCACTAAGAATAAAAACATTTAAATGATGTATAGAGATGAATCTATGGTATAATGAGGAATGTTGCCTAGGCATAAAGTGAGCACTTAACTCAGCCTTCAAAGGTGGTCATAAGCCCACAAAATACCAATTAAAATAGATACCGTCTCCTGTATATCCAAAATAGAGAACTATGTTACTAAAGAGTCATCCAGGCCAAAAAAAATGCTGTAAGGAAGCTGCTGATGGATCTCCAGGTAGATCTGATGTCAGAATCCAATATTTACAGTTCGCGAA
>OX463852.1:15718188-15895688 GCA_949825065.1 Odontocerum albicorne | reverse complement strand
GGGCATATTTAACTATGAGTATAAATAAACATTAAATAAACGAAATAATTTATTTCATATATATTTTACTCGTTGAATAATAAAATAAGCATATCGTTTAATGGAAATGAGCAATATTTAATTAGCAAATATTATATAACGATTTAATTAAACATTCCTGTAAATATAAGTTTTTGATAAAATAATAGTTTATATTCATTTTAACGATTTCCGCGGCCTAGTTGGTAAGATGCTGGTCTCTCTAATGAATGTTTCGAAGGGTTAAATTCCATAAAAGAAATAAAAAAAAGGACTCAGTATGTTTAAGACTAGTTCATCTGGTAACAATACTAGCACGCGCAAGACCTGTACGAGTATGGTAGCATGTCTAAGTATTGGGTGTTAACATAAGTGATGTCCGTTTTTTTCCAATTTAAAAATGAGCACCAAAAGTAAAATAAAATGGTTAAGGTTATACGTCATTCAAAAGAAGATTTTCTGCTCTACAAGATATTGTGTTTGTTTTTCCGTTACATGTATTATTTTATTTGATTACAAGCCTTCAAAATGAAATGTCAAATAGACGAAAGTGAGCATTTTCGACACCTCCAGTGGACATCGATAAGGACCGTTTAAACCATATTATGCATGAAGATCCCTTTCAAACCACCAGAGAATTGGCTGAGCAGATGAATTGTAGTCGCATGACTGTATACCGCCATCTTAAATCAATGGGAAAAGTCCAGAAGTTCGGCGCTTGGGTTCCACATGTTTTGAGTGAAAACAACAAAAATCAACGTTCGACAATTTCTGCTAGTTTGCTCGCGCGTCATCGAGCTACGCGTGACCACAAGCAAAGGTTCCTTTACCGCATCATTACTGGTGATGAAAAATGGTTTGAAAATGATGATGAAAAATGTTTGAAAGGGATCTTCATGAATAATATGGTTTAAACGATCCTCATTGAAGTCCACTGGTTGTCCGGAACGCTTAATGTCTTTCAGGTCGAAATTACCGTCTTTGAAACGCAAAAAACCATCGACGAGCTGTCATTTAACTCATAGCATCTTCACCGTACACTTTGCAAATATCGCGAGCAACTTTGGCAGCTTTATTCCCTCGATTGAACGCGAATAGAAGGAGGTGTCGAAAATGCTCACTTTCGTCTACTTGACATTTCATTTTGAAGGCTTGTAATCAAATAAAATAATATATATAACGTAAAAGCAAATACAATATCTTGTAGAGCAGAAAATTTTCTTTCGAATGACGTATAACCGTAACCATTTTGTTTTACTTTTGGTGCTCATTTTTAAATTTGGAAAAAAACGGACACAACTTTCAATATGTTAACACCTAATATTTCCGACATATAAAATAGTGAACTGAAAATTATTTGCTTACTTCAGTGATAACTTAGGATAAAGACAGTTTTATCTCCAGGCCACGTTCTTTATTATGTCCGCATCATCAATTCGGATATTTTAAGGGGTACTATACGAAGGAATGAATTTATCATCGCAAATTATACCGTAACACAAATAAAATAATCAACCCCTCGACTATGTTATCAGTACTTTCCGCACTACATAAAACATATTTGGACGATTCCGGTTTTTGGATTTAAACTTTTCCCCATCCAGGTATCATAAATCAGCGGTCCGCGGCTGGCGAGGGCCCGCGGGCCGCACGCGTAGCGCGTGCCACAGATAAGCGCCCCTGTTGACAGTTCCCTGTTTTGCGGCCACATAACATCTCGTCGCTTTGTTGCGGACGTACGTCCTGCGCAGCGACACGATAATATATCTTTTTAATTTATACATGTTAAATATCGCTGTGCGTGGAAATTCAAAAGCGTTTTTAATGCGTTAAGATGGGTTCAAAAAACCACGTCAGCAGTTTCTGTGAAGTTTTCATTTTCCATTTCCAAAATCAACA
Organism: Odontocerum albicorne; assembly: GCA_949825065.1. Lineage (NCBI taxonomy): Eukaryota > Metazoa > Arthropoda > Insecta > Trichoptera > Odontoceridae > Odontocerum > Odontocerum albicorne. The sequence continues at coordinate 15,893,771 of OX463852.1, read as the reverse complement.
AGATTTTTTTTCATATGGAAATAAAAATTAATAATTTAAACTAGCATACACAAAATAAACAATAAATACTGTACGAATAGAAATAGTTGGATTTGAATTTAAGACTACATATTATACATACCTATACGCCGATTCCCCATCGGAATGAATAGAGGACAGAGAACCTCTATATCTACAATATATATTTTCTTACACAGCTCCTACGATTTCTCTGACATTTCGATTTCCTCCTTTCAAAATATCATTCCCCTTACATTCTTCAGGCTTCCTCTATCACGCAGTCCACTAACATTTGTACTATATATTTGTTTGTAGTTTTTCATTCATTAGTTCTAGATGATCTAACTATCTCTAAGTGCATGTCTTCATGTTATTAAAAAATGTTAGCATTTAGAATGGAGATAACATATATCGAGAGTTAAGAAAGATATTATATTACATACACAAAACACGGACGTCTGGATAAATTGCACACCGTTAGAACACGAGGAAAATACTAACTTATCACAAATGATATTTTATATTTTGTTAGAAATATTTTGGACTTTTCATCATCTAGAGTAGTAGCAGAGAACTTTATAGTTATTCCAGGAACTAGACTTATAATATAGAGTTTATTGTGGTTATTTACTATCTAGAATAACAGCACAGAGATGTTTAAGGTATTCAACCATCTGGAAAAATAACGGTTTTTTTGTAGTTATTCCAAAATCTAGAATAAAAGTAAAGAGTTAGTTATAAGTTTTTTGACCAGCTAAAATGATAAAAGTTTCGTTTAGTTTTTTCGCCATTTAGAATAATAGCAGTGTTTTTTTAAGTTCCTCCACCATGTAAAATAGAGTTTGTAATTTATTTTATCAAACACTGTTTATTCCACTTTTTGTAACGGTATAACCCTACCGGTTTCATAACCCTACCACTTTCCCCTCATCATCATGGGAGCACAAACAAGACACCCCTGATGAAAAGGTGAAAGCCTTGAAACCGGTAGAGTTATACTGTTACAAAAAGTGGAATAAACAGTGTTTGATAAAAACAAATTACAATGTCTTGAAACCTCCACAATATTAATGCCTAACTATAAACAACATACAATATATGTATGGTTTCTCTAGGTGCACCATTATTAATGGAGATTAATCATTCTAATTAAAATTCGAATACATATTTTTTATAAAATCTTTCATGAATTAAAACAATTTAATGTATCCAGGATGGGCCTGTTGGTTGGAAATTATTGTTCAGTAATAAAACCACAAGCATGTTTAAACGCGTACACACAAGAATAAATAAAATAAAGCAGTTATTTTTTATTTCTTCTGCGATCAAGAGCTAGAGCGTTTTGTATAAACGCAAGATAAAACATTAATACTTTTTGATTTAATGACACTTTATTGTAGGCTTCAACGCTGTTGGTCCGTAAAGATACACCCCTAACTAATTACTATTCGTTACATCCATAGATAAACAACAGAATAATGCTGAATACAAATAAAATAGGTGAAAATTTAATGCACCTTTATATAATAAACATGATATTCCCAACGAAAGGGATAACAAAGATAGCAATAAAGGCAAACCTCCAGGGCAAATAATATCCAAACAATTTATTACAATCAAGGGAGAGGTAATGAAATGAAGGGCAATAACATTTGCATGAGGTGCTTGCAACAGTTTCAATGCAAGTCTAATCATAATATTAACACAATCCGAAAGGGGGATTCTAGTATAGAATAATACAACACAATGATATCTTCTAATCGGCTCTCGCTGAGAACGGTCTTAAATATAAGGTCTATAGACAGAACACTTCATTAGACTTGATAGAGTCATTGACAAGATACAAAAGAAGGGTATGTACCAAAGGTTCCAAACATACATTTTAACACAATACAGTATTCATTTCCGATTGAGTATTGTAAAAGAGATATAGATTGTTCCTACTTCGGCAAGATATCTATAATAGCAAAAAAGGTCTAAGCCGTATATTTACTGCACTACGAGTCATTTACATGTCCCTTAATGTCGGACTTGAAGTCCGCCGTCGTTACGATTCTTTTCATACTTAGATATTTCGCCACTAATAATTTCCGAAGGGAACTCCACTCACCCTTACATTTGGATATCACTCATCATCTTCGGACCGATTGGCTACTCCGATCTAGTGGTGTGAAAGTATATTTGTGCCGAATTCGATTTCTTTATGAACGTACAGGCAACTTGCTGGGATGTTTGAACTTCAGACTTTAAGCCCTTTTAAAGTATATTTACTGCGCAACGATACATTTTCCTCATTCCGTGATGTCGGACCTGAAGTCCGTTGTCAATACTATTCTTTTTACATTCAGATGTGTCACCACCGGAGAAGGAGTCTCTTTGGGGAGGTCCTTCTTTCACATTACGTAACGTTGTGCCATAAATATGAAGAAGATTTCAATTTTCTAGTGTAGATCGCGCTGGATGGGGCTTATTTTGTCCCCCGTAACAGCGTGGGTGGTGGTGGAATCAATCTGAACTGAATTGTAAATAAATATAAGAAAAATTACACAATTATTTGTAATAGCATATTTAAGAGATAGAAAAATGTATTTTATGTAATAGAAGAATTTAAACCTCAAGCATGCTTTAAGCATTTACTGCTCCGACAAATCACGGAAATAACATGAATAAAAGTTATCTATAAAATCGATTTGAACAATATATAAATGAAGTTCATTCAAACAAGCCATCCCTGTTTTTATTGGTTTATTCAAAATAAAATTCCTTTGCCTCGAACGTAAATGTTCGCGTAATAAATGCTTTTTTTTATCGTATATTCAATTTATATTATAGGCATTCGTATATATTTAAGAAACGATGAACAATATTCACCAAAAATTCTCATGTAATGTGGAAAACATCTACGCACTCCGCAATAATCAACGTAATATTGCGTACTAAATACTTCACCAGTACATTTAAAATGGCGCCCAAGGCTATACACAAAACGTAATTCCTGCTTCTTCTAACCTCACCCACATCGTACAGACTTGGTTCTTGATTACCACTTGAAACTTTGGATGTTTTCTCTCTCTTTGAAAACCCGAAATTTCCCCGTTTTCTAAGCGCTCAAAGTTTCCACGAGAAGCGTTAAATACGCTACCATAATAATTTCCCGCCGAATAACTTTCCCGCGCAAAGAGAAATCAAGATGGGAGCTTAATTATAATTTTGGAGACCCCGGCGTCGTGCATTTATGTGCAATCAAATCATTGGCGACATATTTTGGACGAATAAAGGGATATAAACTTTAAGCGCTGTATAAAATTAACAATTTACCATGTTTTATATAAGAAACAAGTGTTGTTTTATCATTTTCGGTGGCTAACAAATTGAGAAACTTTAAGTTTAATGTCATTCGTACGAACATTTAGAAAAAAACTTTTTTTTTCTTTCACCGTCAGTATTATCCGCCATTGATGACTTCGATCTCTAAACGAAGCTATTTTTCTAGTTAGTAAGACGTCTGTCTTTCAGCCTGGGGGTTACGGATTAGATTCTCGTTGAACCCGATTTTTTTAAATGAATTGCAGTATGATTTTTACTTGAGGCCACTTTGAATATATTTCTGGTTAGTCGGAAGAGATTGCTATATAGCAATATAACCGCAAGGTTGTCCTAAAATAGAGTTCTGAAAATTGTTCATTCAAATTTATCCAACGGCGTTAAAAAACTTAAATTTCATAAAAATTTAATTTATCATAAATTATAAAATAGAGCTATAAAAAATGAATAGTCAGAGATTTGTGATCCCGCAGTTAAATAACCCGTACAAATAGTTCAATTGGAAGATATAAACTCAAAAGAGATTCAAGCCACAATACATTTTTCTTTTAAATTCATTTGACTTGGTTGGATATTTTTTGCAAAAATTCGTTCAATTCATCAAGCAATACAACCGGAGTAGAATAAATAATATTCCGGTTAAAGATTTAACTCGCTGATAATCAATATTTAAGATGGATTAGATTACCAGCACAACAGACTCTGTGCTTCGGGAAGGCAATGAACTTTGTGAATCGTGTTTTTGTAATGGTTTTTTAACGATCCGTTTAAGTCGATAATCTGGGATGTGTTTTATGTGTGGAGATATTTAAAACGTTTGTATAAAGAATATAGTTGCACACATTTTATGATCTACTCTATTAGTTACCGACATAAAAAAACAATACTTTTTGAAGTTGTTTTTTTAAATGCAAACGTTTATAAACTACGTTGTTACAAGAGTGAATTATAATCACAATTACTCAGATCTATCCGAAGTGGAAAAACAGTAAAATCTAAAAACAAATGTCGCTCCAATAGTAACATTACATTATTGTTTATAATAGATTTTTTTTTTCCATTTATGTAAATAAAGTGAGGCCGCACGTTGTAATAATTCAATTATAAATTGTTATTTGTTTTTATCCACGTTCTGATATGTCGAGTAAATATTAGCGGCGAGAGAAGATTTTATAGTTTTGACGTTCAGCTGACAAAGTATGTGTTGGGGCGATACTTTTGTGTTTAATCTGGTTTTTTATTTGAGAAATTGATGTAATGTATGTTTATATGAGTAGTTACTTACTACCTCGTGAATATTTGTTGGAATATTGTTATATCCGACGTATATGTATTTGATTTATTTTTAATCTGAAAATGTTACGCAGTTCTAGGAAGAGCAAAATACTCGATTTTTCGGATGTAAATTTTTTTAAAAATTTTTATGACATACATAAATTTTTTGACTGTCCTCAAGCATAATTTATGTTAATTCAGAAACGGGTTGATTATTTAGTTTATACGAATAATTTATAAAATATTCTATCAAAATTTTGCAATTCAATTTAATATAATGACACAGCCTCCGTGGCCAAGTTGGTAAGACATCTGTCTTTTAGCCCGGAGATCATGGATCGATTCCCATTGGCACCAATTTTTTTTAATACATTGAATTGATAGTACATATAATGAATTCCGTTAATCCATATATATGTTAGGGTAGATATGACAGAGCGCTGAACTATTCTATCACGATATACATATTTCGCTAATTCCACATTCATACATCTTCTCACATAAACCTTTCGATTTACCCGACTTAAACACTTTCGTTCTATAAAAAATTCAGTGCAAAATTTGTTTTTCTTGGTATGTTGGACGACACCTATTATACTCGTATGTATATTTTTTCTCAACTTTTGATTACCAATTCGCTATACATGTTCAAACTACCTAACAATATTATTTTTTCATTCTTGTTACCTCACTCACTGGATCATATTTATCGTCGCATAAACCTTTCGATTTACCCGACTTAAACACTTTCGTTCTATAAAAAATTCAGTGCAAAATTTGTTTTTCTTGGTATGTTGGACGACACCTATTATACTCGTATGTATATTTTTTCTCAACTTTTGATTACCAATTCGCTATACATGTTCAAACTACCTAACAATATTATTTTTTCATTCTTATTGTTACCTCACTCACTGGATCATATTTATCGTCGCTCATTTTGTGATTGGGGATAAATGCATTACAAATTACGTCACACATTTATCCTCAATCAATGTTACGCTATACATTCTCCTCAGTTCGCCCTATATATTTGTTCATTTTTTTTCAACGTCCACGTTTCATTCCAATTCGTCAAAGTTATCACCAATATATTTTGTGAACCATAGTATTAGCACATTACACTTCCGTTCGAGAATTTTTATTTGAGTGTCCCATTAACTTTGTTTCCTTCGACACTCCATCGCATACATCAATAATCATGCTAGTCATAAAAAATGAGGTGAATGTATAAATCCTTTTTAAATTAACAAATTTGAGTTATGTTTTCAGAAGTGTTCTTAAAACATCACAAATAAACGGTGCCAAAAAATATGTTATTCTTGTTAATTTCGATAAAGATATACGCTTTTGAAATTAAATTATGAAGCCTTATTTGAAATTTAAAATACACTGTAGACCTGATTAAAATTAAGGCATAACTTTCATTAACTTAACTGTAAAATCAACAAATTTAATATGAATTGAAATTACGAAATGTTTCAATTGTATTGTATTATACTTTTGCTGTATATAATTCAACCTGGAGGGTTTATTCCTAATGTCAATATCTCTCAACCAACCAGAATAGTATTAAACATGCCTTAAGTGAAAACCAGACTGGAACCTTTGTTTAAAAAACTTATGTGCCAACGAAAATGGAATCTCCAACTTTCGAGTTGTAGGGTAAATGTGTTACTAATAAGGTCATCAGGAAGTGCTCAGTATTAAAAAACTTTTTTATTGCATAATACAAAAAAAAAAGAATAAAATTCTAAGGAAATTTCTGTGCATTGAATTTAATACCTACGTTAGCGAAAGGAATTATTTCCTTGTATCAATAAATCAAAAGCTTAGTGTATCTGATATACACCTAAATAAAATGAAACATAAAATATACATCTACTTTATTTTGAAAATAGCACACTACATTTGCTTCTTTAAAAATGGGGGTTGCATAAATGGTTTCAGGTTAAACTCACCAAAAATAGGAAAAAGGAAAAGCCGAAGCGGTTTGAAAAAGGATTACCAAACTTCAAGGAAGTGGGAGAGAACGAAAAAAGAAACGAAAGGAAAAAAAACCTTAAGCGACTTTCTTCTGCGGAGAGCGAGGGGAGATGTTGCATAGAAAGGAGATGTATAATGGCCAAATAAGAGAGAGGAAGTGAAGTTTTGCGTATTCTTTGTTTATTTACACAGGGCATGTCAGAATACTCACGTTGTGTACTCGTAAGTGTCAAAATGGGAAGGTGAAAGAATATATGTCCAGGAGCGATGGATACAGTATATACTAGTATTATAATACAGGGTGGTTATGGAAACCGCATGGTTTTCAGAACAGAATTAACAATGTAAAAAATAGCTTAAATATTTGTTTCTTGTTATAAAACATAAGGGTATAAATTGCCAGTTGAGTAAATAACTTCATCTCACTCATTTTTTAAACAGCACATTTGTCAAATATCATCCGTCAACTAACCTACACAGCTTCAGTTTGTCACACAAATTTCGCATTGCTGCTTACACCTTGTTGTTTGGTATAGCTGTAATTTCTTCCTGTATAGTGGTCTTCAGTTTGTTAATGTCCCTAGGTATATCAATGTACACTAACCCCAAAAAAACATTTCTCGAACCACTGTTATGAATGCTCTGACATTTTAGTCAATTGCATCGTTTCTCAACCTTTAGATCGCGATCCCTTGGGGGGCATGGTGACATATCAGGGGGTTACGAAAATAAAAATTACTTGCGTGTATAAAAATAAAACAATATATGTTTTGATAAAAAAAACGCAAGTCGTTATTATAAATTGTTTATTCTAATATTTACCTCTGTACATCTTTAATATTATATAGTTAGTGATAGTGTGTAGAACTTAGCTTAAGTAATGTAATATAAACAAACTTAGAAATACTTGTAAAAGGTTACCAAGCTAGTTTGTGGCTCTACATTTTTTTTATAAAAAAATAAATTAATCAGTGTTGATGGTTGCGTTTGTTTTTCGTTGAAAAGTTTATTCATGCGTGAATCTACGTAAGTAAGAAAAAAACGCAAATCGTTTTGAAGCGATAACAGACAATTTTCTATTGAGTTTTCAATGTTACCACCATAGACAAAAATCCTTTGTAAAAAGGACTTTTCATCTAAGTACCATTGAAAACATGTGCATACATGAACAATATATTAGTTTTTGCAGGGGATCGCGAAGACTTAATTTTTTTGTGTTTTGGAGGGTAAAAATGTTGAGAAACAATGGTTTATTTTATTGTTTTGAAATTATACGTAGGCCTTTATTTCTTTATAAGCGAATGGACAAGTTATCACGGTGACTTCTGCTCCATCCAAGATATTAAGGAACTTTCTTGCTCTAGAATTAAATATATACATCGTCGTAGAATCGAACTCCATAGTATGTGGTTTCAGCAAGACACGCAAACAGTCCATGCTGCTAGACTATCCATGGCGGTGGTTCTAGATTTTTTTCCAAGTCATGTTATTTTCAGAGCAGAGCAATTAATTGAATAATTGAGAGTAATTGATTTGATAATTTGCAAATAATTTTGAAAAGAAACTTAAATATAATAAGCAAGTCTAACAAAACCTCTGATTTTTTTGAAGACTTTATAATATTTCTGAAAAACGGATGATAAAAATTTCATTACGTAATATGCTTGTACGTTCTTTGTTTTTCAAGGATTTCTAATAAAAAAAAAACAAAATAGGAGACGAAAGTTTTTTCCAGGAGGGCTCAAGAACCTTTTTTGTTTCGAGCATAACATAAGCATTTCGAGCATAAAAATAGAAAATTTATAAAATTAATAAAATTTTTTTTAGCAATATGTGTTACTTTCTAAAAAAATGCGTTAAGTATTGTTATTTTATTTTGTTAAAATCAAATAGAGGATAGTTGTAGAGGGTGACCAAGATAAGCATAGTTGCATCAAGTGAATATATTGAAAGAAAGAAATGTAAAAATTCAGAGAAGTAGTAGAGTTTATGCGAGGTGTATGGATGTAGATGAAGCGAGTGATATGTGAGTTAAAATTGGGTCGGTTGGCATTTAGAATGCATTGCGAAATGTTTTCAATTATAAAATTATTTTATCATATTTACAAAATAACATACAAGTTTCAAAAGTATAAAAACATACCACTTTTCGAAACAACTTTTTGGCATTGATAACTTGTAGATATTTGTTAAATTATTATCTCTATGTATTATTTTATTAATCTTCACATAGGTTAAGAAACCAAAACTAATAAGAACTCAAGAAGGTTAAGAAACAAAGCCTTAAATTATGGTAAAAAAGATTTAAAAAATGGATATAACTAACGATTAATTCTAAACATGGAGCATTAGAAGCGTTGAAACGTAAGATTCAATTCAAGAAGAAAAAAAATTTGCGCATACAGATCATAAACCGCCAGTTCTTTATCCATTATTCAGGGAAGCGAAACTCGAGATAATTCGAAAGCGTGGAAAAATGCACCACGTCAGTCGAAATATGCACAGTATAGGTAGATGCAGCTATTATGCGATGCAAGAGACGAAGGCTGTTGTGGAAAATAGCCTTTGTGGAACGGCGCTCACAACTCTTGGAATTCCGGTGGAATTCACGGCAAATGTTGGAGAAACTTCTCCTGAATAAGTGGAAACAAATGTGTTCAGTTTGTTTCCAGGTTCTTGGATAATTGTTTCATTGGCGTGAAAGAAGAGAAAGGTGGAAAGATTATTTGTTCAAATATATAATATATATATTTGAAATGAACAACATTATTAGAAAAAGTAAGTATTAATAAAAACAATGCATTATTAAACCGTAAGGATTTGAGTCAAACTATTTATTTTTGAATTCATCATTATTAACAATCTTTATTACATTTAACTAATCGGTACAATTTCGGTGCTGATTTCCTTCGGAGAATTTATCTTTATAATATTTTTAGTACACTAAAACGAGTAAAAATTATAAGAAAAATATGAAAATGTTTTCATACTTCATGGGGAAAATAGTAATTGTACATTAATTATATAAACGAGTGTAATTTGATATTTGTTATTAGTGATTTGATTTGCAGAAATGAACGTATTTTCGCATATTGCAATGGGTAAACATTGTTTCCTTTCAGAGCATAACATACATTCTTATATATGATACATAGAATATGTTTTTTTTTATTTTTAACTTATTTTTTTAATTTAAGACGGCCGCGTTATGTACAAAAATTAAATTTAAATCATAAAACTTATACAAAAAAATGTAAAAATATTAAACAAAATTCAAATAACAATAACACTTGTTCGAATCTCAAAATACGTAATATCAAAAATAAAATCAATACAAACGTGAAAAACGCCAAAACATGAACACAAAATCAAAACAAAAAAATATTTTCTCAAAACGGAATCAACAACAGAAAAAAAGTATGGCCAAGTGCAAAACGAAAATAAATGTGTCAAAAAATGTCGAACACGAATATACGAGTAAACGTGCGAAATACACAGTTTGACTAAAGAATTAAAAATGCCATCACGCCATGTTTTTTTTGGGAGGACATAATTCCTATCTACGCGCATAGCTTCCACTTCATCCACATCCATAAGTTTTGTCATTCATGCTCTACTGTTTATCATACTCCGAACCTTTCCCTCAGTTAAAATTTCTCCAACTATCTTCTCCTACTCTTACCTCAATCTTCATTTTCTTCGCTCTTCATTAATTTCATACATATAAATAAGTTTTGTAAGTCGTTTAACTCATTCACTCGACGTGGCCACACCATCTCAAGATTCTTAATTTTACTTATGTTTTAACATCCGTCTCAACAGTTATCTCTTACCCGATCTCTATACGAGTAAAACATTGATATACCAGATATTTTATGCAAAGTGCACATTCCAACCGCATTTATTCTGCTGTTATCACAATTTTGTAATGCCCAGGCTTCAATTCCTAATATTTAATTATCAAACGTAAAAAGAAAGATGATTAAACTGACAGAATCAAATTCAATAAAATGCATATGAAAACTAATAAATTCTTACATGAAAAGGTTTCAATTAAAATGAATTTATAAAGGGAACCAAGTCTTAGAGAGAAATAAATTAATTTATTCGCTTTCAAAAACAGGAAGTACTTTAAAAACACATCTCATCATTGAAAATAAATAATGTTTCAAGATGAGTTTTTTTTAAGGTTCACCATAAAATTGTTTTTTTTTGTCATCAATCAAACCGTTACGTGTGGATACCTCATTTCTCAAAAGACATTTCGAACTTAAAAATCGATTATAGCATATCGAAAAAAGCCATTGAAGCAAGTTTGTAGCTTGAAAGAAGTCCGTTGTTAATTTTTGTTGGCGTTGTCGCTAAAAAAATTATTAAAAAAAGCAAGTTGGTGATAATTCGAGAAAATTCCATTTTTTCGTCCAATAAGTTTGGTATAAATAGATCAAATATATTTTTAAAGACTCTGTCACAGATATGTCTTATTTATAGGACATTACAAAGATTAAAATGTTTAAATCAAAGAATACCGTCAAACCAATAAAAAAATTTGGATAAATAATAACTGTTATAAAATAAATGTATAAAAATAATTTTCTTATTTGATTAATGTGATATTATTTGAAATTTTGATAGCCAGTACTTAGTATAAAAATATATGTTTGTTCCGTATTCCGTATTCTCAATGAATTGAATCAACCCAATAATGCTCATAACTGCGAACATTCAAATTTGGGCGAATAACATTTAAAGAAGAAAAAAATAACTATTCGTACACCAAAATAATTCAAACACAATTCGGAAGAATATTTGAAGAAATCGAGGGACGTTATACTTTTGATTTATTTTTCTTTGTTTCATAAAATTGGATTTCTTGTGCGTTTTAACCAGAGGATAAGGCAATTCTGTATCTTTATCTATTTCGTCTAATTAAAAATATGTGGAAAAAAAATAAAACAATTTCAAGGATTTTTATGAACTGACATTGAACAAGGCTGCAAGTATTGAAGGGTTTTGTATGGTTTGGTAAATAGGTAATAATAAAGCCACTCTGGAAATTATTACTTTGTTGACAAACTAGATACATGCATCGGGAAATCTGAGATGAAATAATTTATTGAAAAATTAAATTAAGACGTGAGAAAAACACTCAACAAATAAACACCGGAAAAATCTGAAGATCATCTGGAATAGCTTAGGTGATAAACAGAAATATAATATCCTACAAATACCACAAGTATAAGTTATAATGGCTCAATTAAGAAATAACAGATACGGAATCTTCTTGAACGTAACAAAATATATAATATATTGAATCACATATAATGGCTTGATTAAGAAATAACAGATACGGAATCTTCTTGAACGCAACAAAATATATAATATATTGAATCACATATAATGGCTTGATTAAGAAATAACAGATACGGAATCTTCTTGAACGTAACAAAATATATAATATATTGAATCACATATAATGGCTTGATTAAGAAATAACAGATACGGAATCTTCTTGAACGTAACAAAATATATAATATATTGAATCACATATAATGGCTTGATTAAGAAATAACAGATACGGAACCTTCTTGAACGTAACAAAATATATATTGAATCACATATAATGGCTTGATTAAGAAATAACAGATACGGAACCTTCTTGAACGTAACAAAATATATATTGAATCACATATTTCGCCAACCACGTGAATAATTATTTAAACTTTAAGTTATAATGATATATCAATATACAATGTTGTTAAAAGTACATTGAAAGAGTAGCACTATTAAAGTAGCATGCTACTGAAGTAATTAAACTGTAATAACTTTTCAACTACTTTTGGATGAAATCGCAATTTTTACTTCGTTATTTAGCAACTGTCAAAATATAATTCATACAAATAAAGTAAATCGATTTAAACCGAGCAATTTTATAAGAGATACTTGAGGATTTTTTGGCCTGCGAAACACTAACGGTACTTCATAAAAAAAAGCTTACAAAACCAAAGTTCATAGTTCTTTGTCTTGACAGAAAAAAAAGAAAGTATTGTAAATAAACGCTAATTTTATTGACCATCACAAAGAATGGGCAAATCTGAGAGTTTTAATGAAATCTACCGATTTATTAAGTGATTTTGTATTGAACTGGATAACTTAAGTAGTAAACGGTGTAAGATTTGCAGATATTTGTTTCCAAAATAGATAAGATAAACTATTTGACTCTGGCAAAATTGGTTTCCGCCTTTGTAAAGTAATCAAGATGGTTTGTCAAATGCCGTACAAGTTTACTGACGTAAATATAAGTTTCAATGTAAATGTGAATTAATTATATGAATGGTCTCGAAATTAATTAGAATAACTAAGACGATATTGAAATAAGATTTTTTTGTTCCTTAAGATAAAAGTGTAAATAAATATCTTATTTATTTCAGTCATTCGAAAATAATATTGACTCGGGAATTTAATGACTTAACGTATAGTTCACTTCTGTGTTCGTATTTATACGTAATATGAGACTTTATATTTGTATCATCTAAACTAATATAATTTTGATTAATCAAATTTCAATTATTTATTAAACTAAGAAACATAATTACCTTGGGGGCTTAGTGCTAAATGGAAATATCTTCCAACAAACCAAATATCGAGTAATAATAAATGGTCATAAATTTTCTTTTAATTAAAGAGGATTTGTTCAATATTAAATAAATAAATGAAGAATAATTATCATCTAAACTAAAAAATAAAATATCGAGTAAATCCCATTTCAAATATTTATTTATTGAAACATCATTATCTTGAGGGATCAATACTAGGTAAACATATCTTGTAACAAACCTGATAAGAAGGAATAAAGAAAGGAATTAAATGGTTACAAAATTATTTTCATCAAAGTTTATTTCTTTTGAAAATGCATAATATATATGAGAGTTTAATGGTAGATATAATATCTGTAAACGAACCTGTTAAAAAAATAAAATGGTTTCAAAAAAAAAATTATTTGTGGCTTATTTGTTATAAATATATTGAAAAATTGTAATACGTAAATTGCTTATATTTGAAGAAAAGATTTTTATATGAAACAATAATCAAATAATTTTAGAATTGATTTCCCTTCGTCCTGCTCATTAAACACCCAAATAAATAAATCAATATCTAAAACAAAATATAGGAAAATAATTAAGAAAAAGTTAAAACCAATACAAGAACTCCATTGAAATCCAGAATGTAATAGTATAATGGTAAAGAAATAATGTCCTATGGAAGTTCAAAATATCTACTTAACGCGTTTCAGATAGATTTATTCGATGCAGGTGTTAGCAGAGGAAGTAAGTAATTACCAGTTCGTGTTTCATGACTTGAGTCCAAAAAGTTGATTAGACGTTGAAATTTCATATACGAACGCTTTAAAACGATCCGAGTTTTTTATAAGTAACAATAAACTGACGAATCAATTATTCTTAAATAAAGAAGTCATTTCATATTTTAACTGCTTGAGCTTGTTCTTCTAATAGGTGTCATTAACTATCCCATTGCAGGTATCAAACAACAAAATATACGTGTAACGCATCAATGGTGCGGTTGCAATTGGATTTTACGGTCAGAATATGAAGCAAGCAATCAAAGGCGATACTGTCGAGAGTATGTGGATAGAATGTGCAGTGACAGATTCCCATACATACACAGCAAACGAAGTTTCCGCAGGACATTACATGCAAGGAAAACCAATTAAAAGGTGGAGAGACAGCAGGCGTTCTACTACCTATGATTGGTTTTCGTAACAGAACAGATCCAAGATATACGAGTATACCAAGAAGAAAAAGATTCAGTGTGAAAGACACGTGAAAATTGTATTTCGTTCCTCTCAAGCATTCAAACAATTTATCTAGTAGGTGTCAAAATAACAATATACATATATTTCGATAAAACAAACTCTACATACTTGAAGATATATGCTGGTACGATGAAACGAACCAAACCGGGATTTGAATTGGAGGTTCTTTGTCCATGTTCCTTTTATACTTATTTGTCTCGGGTGATAAATGTATCTCAGTTAAGAATCATTCAGCAAGAAGAAAAAAAAAAATCAACGAAGTGAAAAAAAATAGAAATATATATTTCCACTTTGGTAGCCGGCATATTATTCTGTAACATTTTTTCCTTTTGCACTAAAAGGATATCACCGAAGTTAATCTACTATATGACGAACAGCTTTTAAACGCTGCCAATTAATTAATCTTAGCAACAGTCAAACGTTTCGTGTTCCCATTAAATACGAACATATATTCTGAGGAACTGGTTAATCACGTTCTTTGGTATATGGTCTCACAGTGGCCTAACTACTGAATTAACAACAAGAAATATTTTTTATCGAAATGTTTTGAGCTAGTCAATAATAGTTTAGAGAACAAACTCTCTTCAAAGGCGCTCTAGCTCGAGACTCGAACCCACTTTCATTGATAGATTAAAATTAATAAAACAATGTAAATAAGTTAAATGTAATATAAAAAAGGAGTAGCTAGGACCATTAGATTAAGTATATCCCCGCATATGTGCATATGTTCGATTATGGTAACGCAAAATTAATATTATGTATAAAAAATCCTCGTGACGCCACTGGTTCAGGGCAGAATGGAAATATTAATCATTTGACTTCATGATATCTTAATCAAGGCAGGGGCCGCTCGTTGTGTATTCACAATTAACAAACTTTTATATAATTACTAATCAGAGGCGGCGTTTCTCACGACAAAAAATTAAATTGATCCAACGATAGCGCCCAAAACAATGAGTTGTTATAAACAAAGATTTTAAACGGAAGATAAAACTTGAAAATATTAAGTATAATCATGGTAGTTCGGGAATTTTGGACTTGACTTTGTGTGAGGTTTTCGATATCGTTGTATTTTATGAACTACGAATACATGATAGAGAGGAATTTTTATTTAGGTTCCGTCCCATTAAGCCTTTGGCTTTATTAAAGTTTGACTTCCCATCGATTATGACACTAAGTACACATTATTATCTTCGCCATGGCTTTACACCCTGCGAAGTCCCTGTCCACCTTAAGAAGATTTCTCCATTTCGATATGCGCTCTCAGTCATAGATTCCCAGGACTTCGAGATCCTCTTGCACTCATCCAACTATCACCTTCGTAATCTGTTTATAGTAAAAATAATACAAGAACAACTTATATAGCGCCGTTTAAACAGCAAACTCCCTTCTAGAAATTACTGTTTTTGATATACACATATAAGTTCAGTGTTAGGATAGGAAGGTAGTAGCTGTGACCATTAAATAAGATACTTTCCCGCATCTGCATATGTTCAGAAAAATAGATTTATTGATATATGCTCATTCTTTTTTCTATTATGGTAAAATTCAAGGTGTTTAGAGGTTTGTTCTCGTGTTTTCGCTGTATGTGGCCAGCTTACAACATTAGCCAGGTTATTAAATAATTATCCCATATTTTTTAACTCGCCCGTACACTTTCCTCAGAACTTTCGTTCAAATATCAACAACACTTAGCGTTTACATCTGGAATCCACATTTTAAAATAACATATGTTATAAAAGATACATTAAAAGATAAAAATACTTTATTATTTTTTATTAAAAACACACAATTATTTAAATAAATAACGTAAGCACAAACAATCACTTACTTAACTAAAATTCCTCTCGAAGAGAATACCATGAATTTTAATTTGAAGACAACAGATGCTCAAATGATGTTGAGGAACATATGTATGGCTACGTTAACATAGAAAGCAGACACCATGGTTCAGAAATGATCAAAACTGTCAACAAGTTGCAAATTTTCCGAAGATCAGCGGAATAAGCCATCTTTGAAATCTATTATTCATATCACGTAAATGACGAAAGCCATGGACGGGTTAATTTTAAAGATGTGATCCAAACAAAAGCAAGACTTAATTGAAACTGAAAAACACCACATAAGACCAGTGGTATGAGCTCCAAAAAGATGGACGGATGATGATTCGAGATTAGAAATGTGAAGAGGTGTTCGGTAAAAGCAGTCAAGAAGTCGATTGATCCAGGTTTATGATAAATATATAAATGCAAATAAGTGTGTGTGGAAGATCAGAGAACTCGAAATAGTTGAAATGGATTTCACAAATCATTTAAGATGACCAAAATATAAATCTTAATCTTTTTCTACGTTTATTATATCTTACGATCTATTTTCATGGGCATGGTCTGCTAGCCGTCTGTCAGTCTTTAATGTGAGATGCCTGGAAGTCGTTTACCAGGGCATGTGTGCCATGAACAGCAATATACATGAGGTGTTATTTATCCGTCTTCTTTATATGCTGGTACCGATATTTAATTCGTTACTTACATCATAAGGCTATATCTTCTGTGTCATAGACTATTATTCATTCAGTTAAGCTAGAAACGAAAAAGTGATATATAAAAGTACGCTTTGGTATGTTTAGCGTTTTAACTTTCACATTAAAATATTTTTCAATAGAAATTTTTTCAAAGTTTTAAGCAAGATACATGTGAAGAGAGTATTGTGTATGGAAAATGTATATTCTATTACCGACTATTGTGATTGACAGAGTTACAATATACTTTGACAGAAAGACCGCCTCGAGCCCGGGACACCACAAATTCCTGAACACTGGGAAACCCGTTAAGGTCTATGGCTATATCTATGGTACACACAGATGGAGAGATACCAACCTCATGAAGAACGATAAGCATAAATAATCGTTTTGAAATATCAAATACTATGAGAGTATCATATGCCTTTAAGGCACAGTTCACAACTATCTAAATTTGTGGGCATGTCGTCTATATTATAATGAATCAAATTTTAATTGTAAACAAAATGGATGGATTTGAATAAAACTCATCAAAAAATGCCGCATTTAGCAAACCTTATCTAAATGACACCTATTAAAATGCTGCATTTAGTAATAGTTTGATTCATAATTTCACATATAAACTGATGTTACAACTAGAAATACTGCTTTTTAATTTTATTGTTTGCTTCTTGAGCCGTACATAATTTTTAAGACATAAACTGATATTAAAAAACATATATAATATTAAATAAAAAATATTCTTTCCGGTTTTCAAAAGACGATTATTTTTTTCAAAACAAATATACAGTGCAAATGTGGATGACATGTGTGGTAGAAAATAATCAAGGGAAGTATTATTGGATCAAGTGAATAATATTTTGAAAGAAGGAAATGTAAAAATTTATAGAAATCGTAGGGGCGGTATGAGAAGGTGCGTGGATGTGTAAGAGGCGAAATATGTCTATCGAGATAGACAAGTCTGGCGCTCTGTCCTCTCGGCCTACCCCAGAAAAAAACACGGCATGGTGGTATGTATGCACTTATTTTTTTAATAAAAACAATATTTTAAGAAAAAAAATTATCTGTCAAGGCGACCAATAACTTAAAAAAACGTTTATCTCCAAGTTAGATAAAATATTTCTATATTATTTATAGTTAAGGCATTAACATTGTGGAGGTTTGTAGGTAAATACATTGTAATTTGTTTTATCAAACACTGTTTATTCCACTTTATGTAATGGTATAATCCTACCGGTTTCAAAGTTTACACCCCATCATCAGGGGAGCGCAAATAAGACAGACAAGACAGAGCACAAATAAAATATTTGTTTTTGAAAAAGTGATTCTTGGTAAAGAAGTCAACGAACCAGAAAGATTTTTTTAAAATTGAAATATATCAATAAATCGTAGAAAACAATGATTAGACGCTTTTTATATACAACAAACAAAAATGTATCTGTATAGAGAAACACAAACAGTGTTTAAAGCAAAACCACCATCGTGCGTTTATAATGCAGATTTCTCGCGGTTGAAATTATATTGACCGTGTGAACCAGGCTTTAACTACAACAAGATATCCCTAATGCTCACCGAAAAAATAAAAAAAATATTTACACTGAACGCGGCTAAAAATACCGTGTATTTTTTTTCCAAGTCACTTCCCCGCTTTAATCGATCTGAACCGCTCTCCAAACTCCATGTTAATGACCCTACGTTAATCATCAAAACTTTAAGGAGCTCCCTTCAAAAATTATACTAAACAAACTTGGCGGCGCTAAAGGTTAAACGGTTCTCAAAATATCAAGTTCGTGAAAAAATATACAATGGTTTGTTGCATAATTATTGCATAAAGGACAAGAAAGCAATTAAGCTACAGAGAAAACGTTAACTTGCCAATTTAATAAGAATTATACGAGTTGAAACGTTGACATATTAAATCGGTATGTCGACATAGTTTTAACTAGCTTCATACCTTGAGGAGAGGCGTTATATAACTTAATTGATTTTTCCAGTTTAGTTAAAATTTTATACATTTTATAACTTTATACAAAATACTAATTTCAACCGATTTTTTTAACAAATTTACAATGTTTTTGGTATTAATGAATAAACTTTATGGCGGTCCGCAACAGTATTTAAGTACAATGTATGTACCTACTTCGATGTATGGGAGTGAAACATGGGCTTGAAAAATACGGAAGGGAGCTGAATAAACATACAGTGGAAGGCGTAGTATGTAGTATGTTGGTGCCCACTTGATATATGGAGGTGAAACTTGGACTTGAAAGAAGAAGAATAAGAATGAGATTTATGCTGTGGAGATGATATAAGGATACGAATAAGATTAATGCTGAGGAAATTTTGTGGAGTGTTAATGCATGAAAGAAGGCGGAATGAAGACAGAAATGAATGCACGGATAAAATGAATGTTTTAAGTAAGATGAAAAAATGAGCTTTAAGATGATTTGGACATGTTGAGAGAATGAATGGTGAAAGAATGACTAAGCGAGTATACAATTCAGAAGTGTAAGGTGTGCATGAAAAAGCTAGACCGAGGAAAAAAGGAGCTGGAAAAAAAATACCTGATTTTGGAAGAAGGTAAAATGGGAAGTATGGGTAATAGAAGATTGTGAATGACAAGATGTATGAATGAATATACGTATATTAAAAATGCTTCTAGTTTTTATTTGATCAGTGTTAAGGTTTCTTGTTTATTATGTTTTATTGACATTTATAATAAATTATGATTTAAAAAGATAATTGAAAAAGACAAATTAAATCCAGGAATGTTGTTAGATTCGCGATATGTAGAAAAAAATACCAGCTTAATGGAAACAAATTTATACAGCGTTATCGTAATTAATGTTATGTTTATCAACTCCGGTCCAGTATTAATTGTTTTCTATCAAAACTATTACTCAATCCAACTTAAGAGATTGAAAAATAGCTATCTCTGAAATAAAATTTGGATGAAATCAAAACAGGGCTACAAAAACATTTAAAAGTTATAAAAATGAACCAAATTAAAAATAAACAACATGAAACATTATACATATATACGTAGAATAAATAAATCAAATGAAATGCGTTTATACCAATATATGCAAACATATTTTCCGCATATAACAAACTATATTATTATATTTAAATGTTTCACGAAAATAAGATTATTTTTTAAGAAATAAACGTTTATTTTTAAACCACATTATTTTCCATTTATTTAAAAATTCTAGCTATTGAACGTGACTAAAATAATTCAAATAAAACGTGTTATAATTTTTATTGTATAATATTTCTTGACACTCGTTGTATACAGTGAAATCAGAAATATGTTAAAAAGACCTTAAGTGAAAAACAGAATGGATCATTTTTAACACCTAAAAACGAAAAAAATATATATACTCGTATATTGTGTAAAATATTATTTCATAACAGTGAATGATGATATTTATATATACCGTCAAAAGCTGTTCCTTTTGAAATAGGCAGAGATAACAAATATCTACATATTTCTATACGCGCTCACGGTTTATGGCTCGACCACACAACTACAACTCTTCTTACGTACTATTCAATTCCTACTTGTTCCTCTATTAATCTTTCCAAGTAATTAATTTAGTATTAATAGATAAGCAAACCAAAATTTGTAACTCTTTTATCAGAAAAGTTGAAACCATTTTTTTTACTAGTTTAATTTATGAGTATATCGATAGCTAACATATTTGTTGTACATTTTTCACTTTTAACACCAGCCTATGTATGTTAGACATGTATTAGATTTTCAAACAATTTTCATTTCGCGCAATTTATCAGGATTCAGTGTCGACTTAACTTAAACTTGACATGTTTATTTAAAGCTTTATATCTATAGTACAATAGTTTTAGACAAGTCACACAATTTTCCAAAGCAAAGATTTGTTCTCTTCATTGTTTCCTTCGTTTACCCATTCTTCGCTCTACGTTTATTTCAGACATACATATTTGTTTTGTGAGTCTTCAGCAACTCATTCTCTCAACGAGTCCAACCATCTCACTACTCCTTTCTTTCTTTTACACCAATCCACAAAAAACTTTTATCTCCTGTTCCTTACAGTTTTTAATGTAACATTTTATAATTTGTATTCAATGTAAGATGCTTGTCTTCCACCCGGAGATTTCAGGTTCGATTTCTGATAGCACCCGAAAAAATGAGAATACCATTGTTGTAAAAGACTTCGTTTGGCACCGATACTCCCTAGCGTTACATGTGTGCTAGTATTGTTGCCTTTTCAAGTGCAATGTAGTATTGGCAACATGAGCGATAGCGAAACATGAGTTCCATGGTAAGTGGTACTAAGCACTAAGATTACGGCCAAATACACTGTTGTCTCCCGGTACCGTTTTTAAATATGTTCAAATAACTGATTGGGATATGTTGAAGGGTACCATATGAATCAATATATAATAAATGGAGCAAAAATAGAAAACTTGATAACGAAATGCGTATAGTGATATGCTAAAAAATATAGTGAAAAAAAAAACAATGTCTTTTTAATAAAATACATGATAACGAAATGCGTATAGTGATATGCTAAAAAAATATAGTGAAAAAAAACAATGTCTTATGTTTTATTCCATTAACTATATTGCATTATTTAAACGAATAGATAATTATTACCCAATACAAAATCTTGACATCACAAAGTAAAACATAATAAATATGTGAAAAAACATTGAGAATCTTGATTTGGGTCAAAACATTTGGGAGGAAAGTCGTCATGAAACGGTACCGAATTTAAACTGGCAGAGTTATCGTAATTAATGTGGACTTAATCAATTCTGGGCGAGCTTGTTGTGCCGCTCTTTGCGAGATTCCCTCAAAATAAATAAAAGATGGGACGCAATTAAGATGTGAAATGAAACCATGTGTTCATAAAAGATCCAACCCATAAATTAGTTTTTTTTAATATTTAGGTTGTATTAGTTAAGTGTTTTAAAGTTTATTATTATTGTGACCTGAAGATGAGAACAATAACATGAATGAAATCCGATTTAAAAAAAATATGATTGATTTTTTATTAATATGTACAAAATTTCTTTTAAAAACATTTTTTCATGCTTAATTAATTGAAATGTTATTAAAATAATTTCAAATCGTAAGCCATACAAAAAAAATAAAAAAGACTTCTTTAAGGCCCATCCAATGATGAAAAATAAGTTATGTACATACCATCACGCCATTTATATGTCGAGGAAGGCAGAGAGGACAGAGCGCTAGACTTTCTGACACACATCTTTCGCTTCTTCTACATTTATACTCCTAATACAACTCCTACGATTTATCTTACTTCCTACATTACATTCTTTTAAAATTATTTATTTTAATTTTGGTGTAGTTTATTTTGTCCATTACAATTCTAATACAGTTCTTTACTAAATAAGAAAAACAAAATAAAACACTATAAATATTCTGAATTTTCACCAAGAATCCATCGATAAAAAAACATAATTGATTAAAAATATAATAGTCTAAAAACTTCAATATATTGGAGATGCTATCTATTAATCGAAATATAACTTATTTTTAAGCGGGAAAATACTGAAATTAATTAATGAGAAGAGTATTTGAAAATCCTGTAACTGTAGTTGTGACAAACAACAACCTTCCAGTTCATTTGGCAGCATTAGTTACCATAATTTTCACAAACTCGTTCTTTAGACAACACATTTCATGAAAGAGAAATAAATATAAATTTGGCTTGGATATTTGATGCAAATATACGTCAAAATATTTTCTGGAACCGTTACTCTGGAGTGTTTACTTGCGTCTGATGACGTCCTACGTTTCCTTTAGATCGTTTCAAATTACTAAAAACATTTCATTATTCATTTGAATAAACATATATTTTTTATTCTCGAAAAAATCGTATTAGACGAAATGAAATATATCAGAAATTTTATATTTCAAGTAAGCTAACTTAAACATATTTTTAATTTCATAAAACAACTTTTTTCACCAAATAACATCATTAACTGAAACTCAAGAACGACTTGACTTGTTTTCTTATATAACTCGTGCATCAATATACCAGTTAAGTTAGCGATAGGTTCGCGATCCTCCGCGACCACTTGTATCAGAGTCAAGCCATGAATACAGTAACTCCTGCTCACACATGTCAAGGAGGAAACAAAGGAAATAAAAATAAAACTTGCGTGGCGTTCCACAGACTGCATTCAAACACATGCATAGACATGCATGCACATGGGATCACACATGCACTCCTTGAGAGGGAGGAGGAAAAACAACTACAGCGACAGGACGAAAAGAGACAACGGTTAGATGTACGAGTATGGGTGTTGAAACGATGCTTTACGGGGACAAGATTTTCAATTGAAATTAAGATATTTCATGTTTTCTTTTTACTAATTTATATAAATTGATTTTACGGATATACGTCAGGGATAACGTGGTAAGTTATCTATCTCTGGATTTATTAATCTCATTTGACTTGGTCGGGACGTTATTCAGAATGTTAGGGGGACGTTATTCAGAATGTTAGGGGGTCGTTTCCGGAAACACATGTTCAAAACGACACCCAGAATAAAAAAAATAATAATTTTAAAACACGATTACTTTATTTTATTGCACTTTATTTATTGCAAATCACAATGCATTTCAACACTTGCTGTGTATTATAATGTGAGTTGTCAAGAACTGTATATAATACGATATGAATCATTAGGATTGTTGTTTATGGTAAAATAGAGTTTTAATCCTCAGTGAGATACAGGCAAAAGCCTAGTTTACTGGGGATACGACAAATGAAAGGCAACAAACCCAGATCCATTAAAATTGTATGTCCAAATCAAATTACCTGTTGTTTTTTCGCCAATTGTGTATATTTCTTGTCATGTGTAAATAAATAAATAAATAAAAATAAATTAATAATTATGGAATAATAATAAATAAATAAAAATAAATTTTATATAAATTATGGAGTTCCACAAAGTGACGCCAAAATTATTTAAACAGCTATATATTTTATTAAATAAACGTTTTTGTGCTTCAAACATTTCAGGCACACAATATGCGAGAAAAAAATATTTGTAGATAGTTCGAAGTTACAATAATAAAATTAAAGTGTATCGTGACCCGTGCATGAACATGCAATATGTAAGTTATGAGGACGGATTGTGTGATCAGCCTTAAACGTACTTATAATACACAGTGAGTGGGGTGAAAAAGAGTAAGTTGGTTAGGTTTGAACTTGTTGAACGGATGAATGGTGAAATACTAACTAAACCAATTTATAATGCAAGCATAAGAGATAATCGTGGTCGAGGACGACAGAGAAAAATATAATTGAACAATCGAATGAAATTGTGAAAGAAGAAAAGGTAAAGGGTAAGATACTCATAAGTTTAACGCTCTGTCTTCTCTGCTTACTCCAACAGGGAAATTTCGCGATGGTATATATATGAGTTATATTACCTAAAATTTTATTTCCAATCATGTTTGACAAAAATTGAAAATATCAAATAAAACTTTTATTGAAAAGTACACCCGGGGATGACATTGGGCTAAAAAATGTTATTTAAATTTATCGCTCGAGCGCCAAGGCAATGCACTTGCAAAAAGAAAAGAAAGAAGACAACCCGGGCTGAAAATGTTTGCATAATCGTCCACGCCGGAAGAGATCTGTGTTCCTTCAGGATAACGAGGAAAGCTTTACACAAGGATGCAGAAGGTCCTTTCAAAAGTCGGTTAAAAATATGGTTTAAGCTTGTGAAAATAATAATAATGATGGCCAGAGATGTCGGAATTAAAAAAATAGGTGACGTTTCCTTTGCAGGGAACTGTTTGGTGATATTCTAAAAGTCTATGCTGATTCATACTTCGAGGAGTTTGTTGACGTGTTTCAAAAAGCAAATTAAAAAACGTCATATATCCCTCATTAACAAAGCGTGTTTTCCTTGTTTTCTATCATCCTTTCAAATCTTTTTTCCTTCTTCCGGCCATCGATGACCATGTAAAATTTATGTTCGTCTTCTTGTATTTTCATTGTGTGTGTTTTTATTATTTTGGTACTGTATGGTTTTTTTTCTCTATATCAAAAATGAAAATCCTCCACACTTGACTAAAAACTTGTGAAACAATTGTATGATTGATTGGAAGAGATTGCCATTTTACAATTAATTAACCGTAAATGTACACTCAGATATTAAAATAAATTAATTAATAAAATAAAAATTTAACACGACTTCAAAGGTGACCATGTGATTTACAGAAAAAAATTATATCGTTAGACATTTATGAATATGTAATTCTAAATATTTCTCTATATTTAACTTTTTGATATACTATAGACCCTGAAGTAATCGTCATTGTTGGGACTCGTAGTCGAGGATCCCTTCACCATTCCAACGTCAATTCAGTTGGAAAGTGAAGCTATGTCATGGAGTTTGTTATTTTTTAAATGAGTGAGCCGTTGCACACCAGCAAACTCACTAGCAACACCGCTGTACTGGATCTGATGGCACACCTAAGTGAGACGATCGGAGCACACCGTAATATATATTTTTTCTTTCTTTTGAAATAATTAATATAATTGAAGTCATAGGTATCCTTATACTCCGGAATACTAGGCGCAAAAAGTGGCTGTCGTTCGAGGGGAGTACCACAGTGCGGGGCTCGAACCGTCGATCTTCCGGACGGAAGTGCAATATAATTCTACTGGTTTGGTCCAATTATTACTAACAAACCCTTTCATGGTTTAATGTCCTGTTCAGATAAATTACAGTTTTCCCTTCAAAAGTTACTGCAATGATCCTGAAACAAAATTTTAATAATATTCTGTGATCATAGTCATTTAAATTTTATATCACCTTTCTGTATAGATTATGCTTTCTATCGCCAAGTTGGTAAACACTTGTGTTCTATGTTGAGGTACGAGGTTCTTATGATATATCGGAGATTGGCGAAAAAAGGAATGGGTTTATATACAGTCGCATGTGAATATGTAGAGCGACAACACTGTCTGAATTTTTGCTTTTATCGTTACTTCCGTTAGCAATATTGTATTCGGCCTCATAAGTTCATAAAATACTCACCGAACGATCCAGAATAAAAGAAAATACAAAGAAAACAAACTAGAAAGGGTAGGTCAATTGTGCAGGGAAGAACTTTGAGCAGTTGGAATAACATCTAGGTATATGTAAATGTGGGTATTTTAAATTGAGATTTTTTAAAAGCCGACACTATTTCAATATATTGAATTACGTAGATAATGATGACTATTATAGCAAATTATATCGACGTTTGTCCTTCACTGTGGAAGGAAATTTTCACGTTGCAATAAGCCCGCCAGGTTGCACAGTAGACAACGAAAGTTTTACAGTAGTATTATATAGGTACAAAATGGAGTTGTTGAAGGACTGTAACAAGAGTTGTTGAAGGACTGTAGACAACGATATACGATAATTATTTCTGACATAATTTATACAAAAATCAAGTATATACGTATAATTTTAAAATAGATTTTTAAGAGATGGTCAAATAAACAAAGATATTGAAACACTTATCAATGCTAGAAACAAGGTCAACGGTGCACTTTGTTTTTCTTAATGTAACTGTATCGGACGTGTGGCGTCACCCTTGTGTGT
The DNA here is from genome assembly GCA_949825065.1 of Odontocerum albicorne. Classification (NCBI taxonomy): domain Eukaryota; kingdom Metazoa; phylum Arthropoda; class Insecta; order Trichoptera; family Odontoceridae; genus Odontocerum; species Odontocerum albicorne. The sequence goes on along the minus strand of OX463852.1, from coordinate 15,867,210 downwards.
GTGTATGTGGTATGATGATATAGACAATGCCGTGTAGATCTGGAGGGAAATTCACCCTAATATTTGTAATGCAAACTAATGTTGACTTATATTTGTATATGTTCCTGTCATGTAAATCTATGTATGTTCTTGTATTTGTTCATTCTATGTAATAATGTTGTATTTTATGTAGAATGTATGTTTGTTTGACTCCGATCGCGCTCGCGACCGCACTGGGAATAAGTGACTTGCCGGGCGGGGCGATCGGAGTAGGTCGGGGCCCAGTCGGCGTAAGCAAGGCCCAACCCCCGAAAGTTGTTGTATTTCGCGGGCAATGGACGCTTGTGACGGCCGACTGACCATTAATATAGAGGGCCCCCCGATTTGGAAAAATATAATTCTCAGTAATACCGATTTTACCGTGTTTTTACCTGAGACCCGCTACCCTACTTCGACTGCCTGAGAGGAATCTCTCCCTGCTCTTCTTCTTCTTCTTCGACTGGATCTTCGCTACGGAATTCGCTACCTCGATTATCTGAGCGACCAACGTGCCTATCTACAGTCTTTGTACCTGTCCGGTACAGTAACTGTTTTTTTTAATCAATGAATCATACTATCTTCAAAAATGGTTGAGCGCAGTGGTATTCTTGTATCAACCTTGACATATGAGAGTGAAGCTTGGGAATTGAAAGAGTATGATATGAGCTGAATAAATGCATACTTTGCGAAGTAGAATATCTGGTATTACAATGTATGATATTTTAAATTAAAAAAATTGTAAGAGACGGATGTCATGAGCAGAAGAAATTAATCTGAAGATGGTTTGCCCACATTGATATAATGAGTTGCAAAAAACTTGAAAAACCAATAGTCTCTTATGTCTGGAATAAATTAATATTAAGGAAAAGGAAGACCTTGGGATGAGTGGAAAGAAAAAAAATGAATTGAAATATGTATAAAAAAAAGAAGAGCATGTATAACGAGATATATGGATATAAAAGCGTAGAGATCTACCCTCTCGACCTAGCCCTAAAATATATAATATATGACATGATAGCATTCATGTATGTAAATAAAAAATATTAGGTCCTTACATATGAAATTGGCGTTTTGCCGTACTGGCAACTTTGATCTCAAATATCTTCTCTTTGGTTAGGAATTCCAAATTAAAATTTATACAGCTATTTACTCAAGTATTTGTACTGTTTTAATCCACTTGAAGCAAATTGGGAAGGTGAAAAAGCTTGAAAGGTGGGTACCTCACGAATTGAGTGAAGCAAATCAACAAACGCGCGTTGACTGCTGCGTTGCATTACTCAACCGGCACAATAATGAAGGGATTTTGAATCGAATCATTACCTGTGATGAAAAGTGGATCCTGTATGATAATCGGAAGCGCTCATCGCAATGGCTGAACCCTGCCGAACCAGCCAAACCATGCCCCAAGCGAAAATTGACTCCAAAAAAGTTACTTGTGAGCGTTTGGTGGACTAGTGCTGGTGTCGTTCACTACAGCTTTCTTAAATCTGGCCAGACGATTACGGCAGATGTCTATTGTCAGCAACTGCAAACCATGATGGAAAAGCTAGCTGCTAAACAACCGAGGCTGGTTAATCGCTCTAGGCCACTGCTGCTTCATGATAACGCTAGACCACACACTGCACAACAGACGGCTACCAAATTAGAAGAGCTTCAATTGGAATGTCTAAGACATCCACTGTACTCTCCGGACCTTGCCCCAACAGATTACTATTTTTTTCGAAATTTGGATAACTTCTTGCAAGGGAAAAAATTCAACTCCGATGGGGCAGTCCAAACCGACTTCAAAGATTTTATTGATTCCCGTCCGAATGGTTTTTTTAGTAAAGGGATCGATGAACTACCTATGAGATGGCAAAAGTGCATAGATAGCAATGGTACATACTTTGATTAAATAAATATATTATATTAAAAAAAAATCAACTTTATGTTCCTCCCAAACAAAACGCCAATTTCATATGTAAGGACCTAATATTAAAAAAACTGATTACGTATAAAAAAGAGACTGACAGTGTTTTTAGCATGGCTCAATCTTTGATGTTAAATAGACCAATTTAGTCACTTCCTGAAAAGTTGTGAAATCCTGAAAAGGTAAATTAAGGAAATGAAAATCGTTGAATTAAAATCAAGGGAATTATTACTAACGGAAAAACCAGTTGTAACGCATAATTTAAGAATTTTAAAATGAAACTCGAGGAGTTTACGAATTTCGGAGAGAAAACGCAATAATAAACGAGCTTAAGGTATGACACGAAATTAGGGCTAAACGAAATACTTCGAGATGAAATTTGCTGATAAAATAACGCCTTAAAATACAAATGCGTGTTGTATTTACCTTATTATCTATATTAATACTATATTTAAATTTGTTATATTAAAAATATAAGAAAATATGCCTTAAAAGTATTAGATCCTCATGATCGAGCAAAATTGTCAGATATCTTTCGGATGGATAAATTGATTTATCGTTATTAAACTCTAATACGTAAGAAAACATTTATATATCAAACCCAGAGATTCGATGATAGGCAGATCAAAGTTCCAAGATAATAACAAACAGGTTCAAACTTAAACATCCTTTCGTATAGAAGATTTTTATCCAACCAACACTCCATACCAATGGTTCCCAACCAATAGTTTGTGATTCCCAAGAGGTCACCAGAGGTTAGAAGGGGCCACAATTAATCGGGTATTGATAGTTTAAAAAAAATACATATAAAACAATTAATGTAGAAATTGACAGAAAGGACTTATTGTCTTTTCTAATAAAAAAAATACTTTAATTATTATATTTTCAAGACAAACTTTATATAGTGTATTGTAGGTTATGTTATCAATAGGTAGGTGGTTGACTAACAATTTAATAGTAAACTATTATTAATTTCGAGTGAAAGTGGGATGGATTGTGGGAAGGGAGTGGCTGACATTATATTTTTTGTTTTTAAACCGGACTACGATGCTAAAAATATTGGGGACCACAGTTCTATGTGTTCCACGTGAAACACAGGGATGTTACAAAACGCCTCCATTCAGGTCAATCCGCTGCCCGGGTCACCCATCAGTCATTATTATTCCGCTTTCAAATATATCTCGACTGGTTATACGAAAATGCTTGTATTGTATTATATTGCTGTCGTATATAGTATCGGACACCACTAATGCAGTATGGAAAAATCTTCAATCTTCAGACAAATAGTAAGAGGAATGTTGTAAAAAAAGTAAAATTTTATTTATGATACCATCGGAAATCGTGCAAGATGTGGGTTGCAAAACACGTGTGATGCAGGTTGAATTGCTTCTCTTTGCACTGAAGTAATCACTGGGCGTCGTACAAGATGAGCCCCGACCCTCTATGGAATATGATTTAATTTGCTTCTCATATAAATCATGAAAACCCTATAGCACTTTATGTTTTCTTGTATTGCATTGTTTAAAATATCGATAAACAAGATTATTATTTTTCGATTTCATATTTCTATATGTGATTAATCCAAAATATTGGCTAAAATTATTGTAGTTTTCACACTCCTGCTAGAAAAACATGGAACCTCTACAATCCAACTGTACCAATAGCGATTTACCTATGAGAGATGCGCGTAGTAATTCATCAATCGTGAGAATATAACAATTGGAAAACGCCATGCCCGTTTTGGTGGATATTTTCAATACAGATGTTGTTGAGTTCTTGAGGGTCATTCTACAGCTTTTCCTCCTTCTACTGTAATAACTGTTATTCTATTTTATTTAAAAGATAATTTTCTTTTAATTTAATATTATACATTTCCTTGAGAGTGATTTTAATTTACATAATTTAAAGTGTATTTCAGAAGACTTTATTTGACTTTATTATCTATTGACTGGTATGTTTAAATATTATATTTGAATTTTAATTGACTTTATTATCTATTGACTGGTATGTTTAAATATTATATTTTGAAATATATTTTGATACGCTACCTTTTGTTCTATAATTGTTATTGTGATGTGTAAAGGTCAATAAAGTATTGTTTATTTTGTTACAAAATTATTTTTTATTAAATATTCCTAGAAACCCGAATTACAATATTTGAAAAGGTATTAGCATTTTTTTCTTAATGTAGTTACAACAACTTTGAAAAACACTATTTTAATGGTCTATCAAAGAGGGTAAAATCAATAACCTTAATTAACGTCAAAAATATTTTGAATTAAAAAATGTATTTTTCCGTTAGGGAAAAGGGTGCTGTACCATATAATTAACTCATGAATAATATTCCTATAAACACCCCTTTCAATATAATTTTTGTTTTGAATTTTAAAGAGGGTAGGAAAGCTGTCAAAAAGAGTTTAAAAAAGATAAAACATACATATTTTATTTTTTTAAAGGATCTGTTAGCGTATTTTATCCATATCAGATCTATACAATACTTTTGAAAACCAAGCTGAAACTGCAACAGTATCCTCCCTAAAATAAACCTATTTTTTGCATAAGTAACAACCATACATATATGTAGAGGTAGGTAGAAAGGACAGAGCGACCAACTTTCCTATCGAGATACACAAACTTTCCTATCATCCTTCGAATCCTTGCGGTAACATATTGGACTTTGGGTGCGGAAGGTCGTCGGTTCGAGCCCCGCGCTGTGCTACTCCCTTCGAATGACACATTCATGTTTTCCGCGAAGTATTTTGGGAATAAGGATACCTATAACTTCGGTCATATCTATTCTTTGAAAAAAAGAGAAGATAAAAAAAACAAGCTGGTGTGCTCCGGTCGTCTCACTTCGGTGTGCGATCAGATCCAGCACAACGGTGTGGCCGATGAGTTTGCTGATGTGCAACTCCACGGCACAGTTTTGCTTTCCAATTGATTTGACGTTGGATTGACGACGACCTTCGCATCCTCCATATTCATACATCGTTCCATTAAGTTCCTCTGTTTCATCTTCTTTTTACCTTTACTTTCCTAAGAACGTTTCTTTTATAAAACGATATTATTTTTTTCAAATATTTTTCATAATAAATAATAATAATATAAGAAAAAGTTATATAGCGCCCTTTAGCAGAGAGACTCTTTTAAGTGAACTGCAATTCGGAAATCGAACTCACTTTTATTGATCGATTACAAAAAAAAAAAAAAAAAGAAATATAAAGGCAGGAAGTTGGAGGTTACGGCTGATACGAGTATATTAGGTATTTCCCCACATAAAATAATAATAAATTTAAATTTCCACATAAACTACGTCAAAGCAAATTAAAATAAGCTTTCCTTCCGGAAATTAAAATCTTCCTTGAGAAGAGAGATATTCCCATCTGAACTTTACTTTGAACCAGGTTCAGAACCCATTCCCAGGGAAGTCGATGATCTTTATTCCGTATATACTGAGCAAATAATAATTCTGTGGATTTATTTAGACAAGACTGTTTATACAAATCCAAAATGGATAAAACTTTTCGTACAGTGGAAAAATGTGGAAAACTGGGTAATATGTTTATCCACTTTCCGGGCAAAAGGAAAAAGTTTATGATATTTTCCAAAATTGAATTCGCTAAGCTCTCTTAACCTACGTCAAAACTAGAAGTAAGGTCGGACAAAGAGAGAAAGTTGTGTATTTTTTTGGAAATATCTAGAAGATTATGGACTAGGGATTATGGGTAAAACTCTATTGATATGTTTACAGATCCATTGAAAGTCCTTTGATTTAGAGATCCTTTGAATGACGACCTTCGTGGCTTAGTTGATAAAATGCCTTTATTTCAACTCAGGAGTTTCGAGTTCGATTCTCATTAGACAATAGATATTTGTCAAAATCGGGTTCAAGTCTGGTTTTCACTTAAGGCTTGTTTAATACCTTTCAAGTCGAATTTAAAACATATTTGCTAGAAAATTACAATATTACATAATAGTTATCATTTATAATCATAAATATGTTTTTATAAGTATACAAATGTAGACCGCAGCCACTTCCTTTTTATATTAAAACAATTTGATTATAATAAAAGCAAAAAAAATATTTTGAGCATATAAGGAGGCATTGCCCTTTAAAAGGTGCTATAGAAATTGTCATTTTATTGTTATTATTATTATCATTAAGGGATAGTGTGTTTGATAACCACACCTCATACTTATCCCCTATTAATTATGTTTTATGGAGTGATTTGCTTACAAGATAATAGCACTAAATGTTTCGTAAAGCGTACAAAATACCGAAGAATTTATATTCTGCAAATATCTTAGGAACATTCCGGGAATGTAGGTAAATATTGTTAATGTATTTTGTAAGGGAATATCGTGAAACCAAAACAATGTAGAAATTTCACATTCCCAGCATTATAAATAAGGACATAATCAACCGACGGATGTTTGTAATGGGAATGATAATTTTATATTAAATATTTGTACTTCATAACTAACGCTACAAACGCGATATGTTGTTAAAATTCTAAATATTACAAGGAAAACGATAATGTACTATATTTGCGATTATTTGATTATTTGGTGTCATTTGTGATGATATATCGTGTGAGCAAAGCAAATTTCCTATTTTAATAAATATAGTCTTAAAATTACTGTTTCAAATTATTTTAAACTTTTGTAGTTTACAGTATAACGTGGTTGGGAAAATTGTGTGGAAAAGAAAAATCATCATGTTGTACCTCGTCAATTATCTCAGCTTCTCTTCAGGTACAATAGTGGGCGAAAGGACACGATCTTAGTTTCATCCTTATGTGCAGCAGAGTAAACCCTGATGTCGGAGGTCTCACTGGTTCAGGTAACCAAATAAGGGATCTCCCGTCAGGTTAGATTGTTTAAATATATATTAATCTTTATTGACAGCAACACGTACAGAATAATCGTAAAGCTATAGATACTCGTACATAAGTACTTGTATAAGTTTACAGTAGTATTTAGAATGATAACTTCATATCGCAGTTTCGCGGTTTATATAGCCAATATGATGCTCCCGATGGTGAGAGAGGGTGAGATAATTAAACACTTTCATTGTACACAGTTCAACCTGGCGGGGTAATTGTTATATGGTCATTTCTTTCAACCAAGAAAACATGTGTTCAAGAGTTCTTAAGGGAAAACTAAACAAAAATATTTTTTAATGCGTTGTAACGGTTATCTTACTTACAACATCTGGGCTGGAGGACCACCTTTTTTCTAACTAGACCACGGAGGTAATTTTATCTGAAAGACTAACAAAAATATATACAGTGCAAATGAAAGTTGAAGAGGAAGACTGAGAAAAGTACAGGTTGGATCGAGCGGATGATATTTTGAAGGAAATGTAAGAAATAAGAGAAATTGAAGAAGCTGTATAAGGTGCATGGATGTGCAAAAAGTCAAAATATATGTGTCGAGATAGTAAAATCTGGCACTCTATCCTCTCTGCCTACTTCAGCAAGAAATTGGCGTGAAGGTATGTATGTATGTAAAGAATGCACATACACTACACTACACGTAAATCCAAATGTGTTATCTAATGTATTACATTTTCGTTGTATACAGTTCCACCTGGCGGGCTTATTGCCATGTGGCAATATCTTCCAACCAACTAGGAATATGTTTAATAGACCCTAAAGTGAAAACCAGACTGGATTTTTTTTTAAATCCAATGTGAATCGGACCCGCAACCTCTGGGCTGGGAGACAAGCGTCTTACCAATTAGGCTATCTGGGATTTTCTAATCAAATATGTTTTTTTCTGAACATATGCAGATACGGGGAAACACCTTATCTAATGGCCGCAGCGACAAGTTTCCTATCGTTGCACTCAGCTTAACATATAATATATGTATGTATTTTTAATACACGTGTTTTTAACCGCAATAATATTGAGTTCGAATCTTGAGTCTGAAAGCCCTTGAGAAGAGTTAGTTCTCTAGACGCCATATAAATCGTTTTTTATTTTTATTATAACAAAAAGATACTTTGGAGCCCTGGGATACATAAATCAGCCACTTTATGAATCACCAAATAAAGAAATAAATAATCTCGATAAATAGAAACATACCATACGCTACTAATGTCTTCTTTATGGTAACACCTTATCGAGAAGCCTAAATAAAACGAATGAAACATACAAATCGTCTTTGGAGTCCGATTAGTCCCATAAATCTGTGAACAAATCGTGGAAAAGAAGCGAGTAGCCCGTGAGAAACCTCAAAGGACCGACAAATATGTCGGCACTTAAGTTAAAAAAAACCAAAAGATTTAAATTGCCCCATAAACAAGTCAATTAAATACTTGGAAGTTCTTGAAACAGGCGTATCAATTTGAGTCATATTCGTGTATACTCCAGTGGTTCTAAAGCCCGAATACTCGATTACGGGGGTGATAGGTAATGTCTCTCATCCACGCTTCTCAATATGTTTAACACCAGTTCGAATAAATTAATGAAGAAATAATTTGAATACATTAAAATTGGTTTTGGAAATCAAAACAAACTTAGGATATGTGTACAAAAAATGGACATGGCAAAAAAGTGATGAAAAGTAAAATTATTATGATCGGAGTGATTGTTTAAAAACATAATGTGTAAAAAAACAACGTTTGACATAATAAGTAATGAGGCCTTGTGGAAATAATACATACTAACATAAGATGAAGAAAGGAATATTGTGATGGTTTGGCCACGTAAAAATAATGTAATATTTACAAAAATAATATATACGAGTAGTATAGAAAGCACAAAAACGACTGTGAACAGGCATAGAAAGCACACGAACGGCTGGGAACTAGTATAGAAAGCACACTAACGACTGGGAACTAGTATAGAAAGCACACGAACGACTGGAAACTAGTATAGAAAGCACACGAACGAACTTTGGGAGCAAGTTAATCAAATTTTAAAAGAGGGAAAGCTTTTATAATAGGAGAGAATGCATGACAAGATATGAAGATGTAGCAGAAGCGAAAAATGTGTACCAGAATAGAGCGAAGTGGAGCTCTGTTATCTCTGCCTACTCCTATAACAATGAAAGTTATTGATGGTCAAACATGTAAATAAACCTATTTCATTTATGTATGTACCTATATATACGAGTATATATGGTAAACACTATCTATATATACAAGTACGACCTCCTATTTGGATAAAGAAGCTAATGTGTAAGAAAGAAAAAAAAACAATTTAACTCGTTGAATAAGATTGACTGTCGGCTTCAAATATTATTTCCTCTTAAAAAGCTATTTTTGTATATGCAGCTGCGGACAAGCATTCTATCTTACGGCCGTAGCTACCACCTTCCTATCTTTACACTAAACTTATTTAATTTTGGTAATATTTTTGATATTTCAATAAAAGTGGCTTTAATTCCTGGATAAGAGCGCCCTAGATGAGTCTACTCTCTAAACCGCGTTTTATAAATTGTTTTTTCTTTTTAATAGTTTTATGTTTCCACAAATTCTAAGTATACACAACACAAGACCTTTTCCTGTATTCCAGTTTGTCGACTTATTTATTTTTTAAGTCTTGAAAAATGTAATGTTTATGGTGACGCATTGATTGATGTCTTCAGTTATTTAGTAAATCTAATCTCTTCGAAAGACATTTAAAATAAATGTTCCCTAAACATTTTTTTTTCTAAAGCCTGATATTCAATCACCAATCTCAATAATCAATATGTGCCTTAATTCTGTTGATTAAAAATTAATTTAAAAAATCACTTGATTTCAACTCTATTTTATCGAATAGCCTGAAACTAAATAACAGGGGTTTTATTGTCCAAAATCCTAATGCTTTATTTTTTTGTGTATAATTATTTTAGCAAATATCCGATATCGAAGAATATTTAAACGCTGTAGGAACAAAATCAGTCCATTTAGCGAGTCGATATTCGTGGAAGTTTCGATTGTTTCTTGGCTTGATGGATTCCACAAATTATTATAGAAACGACACCGCTGAATTATTTATATTATGCCCATCACACGGATCGATAATCTTTTGTCTTGAAATTGACCAAAAAGGCTTTAACAGACGAATCTTAACATCAGGTATTTGAATAGTTTCTTTTTCAACTTCGTCAAACGGTCTGTTTTAATCAAATAAGACTATTTTTTCACCTAAGTATATAGATACTCCTTGTTCTCTATAGGCGTTCTTAAAGAAGCTAAAGGCTTAAGGTAAAACTAAGTGTATTTTGCTGATAAAGTAAAAATATGGAAATTTTTTACTTTATCATTCTATACAATATTTCTTATGCATTCATACTCGTATTTGAAGAATTGTGGTATGATTCACAATTCTTTTGGAGCTTCATATTAATTTATTTTATATTTTAAAGAAAACCTGTTTTTTTAAATGTATTAAATTTACGAATTTGTCTTCGATACTACAGTTATTTTAACTTCTGGGATAAGAAATTATCTTACTCAAAGGAAATGTAAATGAACTTTCAGTTGAACAAATTAATTTGGTTTTAGTTATTTGATTCGCAAAAATATTGGAAACGCTAATTTTATTCTTTCACGACATAAAAAAAGAGTCAAGATATTTCAAGAAAGACGGTAGTAAATGCGATTAATGTTTATAGATAAGACAAATACATAATCTTTTACACATGACATGATGGAAACACGTGAGAGGTTAAGAAAAAACAAGAAAAAAATATATATTTAACTTAATATTCATTTATGTTTCATATTATCGTACATTATTCGGAAAAAGGGTTTAAAAATAACGTTATATATGATATATTTAAATAATAACTTAATAATTTACTAAAAAAAATTATGACGAAACGCGAGTTCGGTGTCTATTCCAGTGGCTCTAAACCCGAAGGTATTCGTGCCTAAGATAATGATGTCTCCCGGTCACGCTTTTAAATATGCACAAATCACCGATTTCGATATATTGAAGGGTTACCGGGTATTTTTCCAAACACGTCCCATGACTAACCACGAGTTTCGTGCCTACTTCAGTGGTTCTAAACCCAAAGGCTCGATTATCGTTGCCTAAGATAAGGTTGTCTCCTGGTCACGGTTTTTATTATACCCGAGTCAAAAATTCAGATAAATTGAAGAGTTACCATACGAATTAATCAATCAATGAAATTACTATCCATTGTAGGAAACATAAAAATGTTGTTTATTATCTATTGTATAAATTTATTTAGACAAATTATAAGATTTGATCGAAAGTACATTTAACTTTTTTTAATGCAAAACGATAAAGGTTAGATCAAGTTATTTATGAGAATAATCATTTGAATTAAATTAACATTGATAATCCTCAATTTAATTTGTAGATCAATTAAAATACAATGTTTAACCAAATAAGGTTTGCATAAATAAGAAAATGGTAATATGGACGAGATTTGGGCGGCATAAAGAATTGGATAAATTGGCTGACGATGAAGTCTTTATGAAAAATATCATTTTCCTCAAGCATCCTGTTTTCTGCGGTCAGCCGAGACAAAAATAATGGTTTAATATACCTGACATTATTATGAATGAGGCAATCAATGTGGGTAATAAAAAAAAACTTATGTTCAGAGGTTGTTAAACTTTTAAATTAAAGACATAAGAATCGATACATTTTATTGTATTAGATAAATTTCTGAACAAATTTCACATTCAATACATGAGTATGCTGTGGATCATTCGATATACGTTAATTAATTTTTCAACAATAATAACTATCTGTCAATTTTTCAGCAATAATAATTATTTTCAACATTTTTCATAAAATAAGGAACAAATTTCAAATAAATTCAATTTTTCAGCATTTTTCATAAAATAAGGAACAAATTTCAAATAAAATTTATTCTGTGTGTTTAAAAATTAATTATCTTTTTATAATATATAGTAATAAATAAGACTTGTTAAATGTAACGGACGATTTATATGTTAATGGTTTTAAACAAATATTTCTCATACCTAAGAAATATATTTAATTATCTTTTTCGAATGTTGATTCGATGTTTTACAAAATAAATAACATTTTTTCTTTACATTCACCATCCCTTTGTGAGTTCTCTACCGGTTTCAATGAGCTTTTTCTTCATCAGGTAATGAGTTTTTAGTCATATTCATTGGAAACCAGTAGTGAACTCAAAAACTAAATTATAGTAAATACAAAAAAATATTGTTAAACTTTTATTTCATTGAAAAACAAATCTCATTAAATTTACTATATAAACCTTAATCATCAACACTGAATTTATTCGTGTTATTTTCTGTTTTCTTCCTAATATATCACCAGTTGTAAAGCAACTTTATACTTATTTTATTTTATTGAAGTTAATTTCGTTGTGGAAAGTACAACCTGGCGAATTTGCTGTGATTCAAGAATTTATTCCAAACATCCAGAAATATGCAAACGATTCTTCAAATAAAAACCAGATTAAGAAACATTTTGAAATAATTAATAATAATTGGAATCCAACCTGCAACCTCAGAAGACAGATATCTTAGAAACTAGACCACGGATGTCGTCATCATTATTTCATAAAAAATATATTACGTATAATAGTTGTTATAAACCTCATTATGTGGTTTGAATATGTTCCGTGGAACTTGATTAGAAAATTTAATGCGTAAGTTCTCCATAAAAAATTAAAAGATAATTGAACACCTCTGTTCAAAAGCAATAACGATAAATTCAGGAGTTTTCGATTTTATCTTAATTATTATGACAGCTTCAATGTACACATATTTTAACATGTTTTTGCGCCTTCTGTTCAGTAGTCCAAGCTTATATTTTGCTTTATCGTCACTAATATCGAACGACTTACATACCATACTATAGTAAAAACAAATAAAAAAAATCTTCTATAGGAAAGTTATGCACGATTTCACTTCTCATAATGTAAAACATATTAAAAATTCGACTATATTTCAAAACGTTCATTAATATTATTTAAGCGCTAGTTTTATTGTTTTATAGATTGCATAGCACGTTATTTCCCTGATGGGATAGGCAGAGAGGACAGAGCGCTAAACTCTATCGCGACATACTTCCTTCGCCTTCTGCACATTCACATATCTTCTCGTTTCATTTCTTCTATTTCTCTTACTCTTCACGTGTCTTTTTTTCACAAAAATTCCGGCACTTTGTTCTTGGTCTCACCTATGCTTTATTATTTTTCAGATGAAAATAACATTTTTTCTCTCTCCTAATAACAACTTTTTTATGTCTATATTGAATATAAACAGAATAGAAAGACTACTTCTTAGTTTGCAGATTATGAAAACATTTTTTTGTTGTTTCAGACTAGATTTACTTAATTATTTCCAGCATGGCAACCGTGAAACAAAATATAAAAAAGGATATGGTAATTTGATTTTATTCTGTTTTTTAGTCTATTATTTAGGTTTGCCGAGGTTAGTTATGTTGTGGAGCAATTCTCTGCGGATTTCGATTGTTAATACATATACTCGTATTTTGTAAAAAAATTAAAAAGAAATTTGCTTTTATCTTTAAGAAAATAAATTATTAAACACTTTTATCCTGTGCTTGAAATAAAAGTAAAAGAAGAGCGAATCTATTACACTATCAGTATATTTACGTGGGTGGATTTTGACGGGTTTTTGATAAATTGACGGAGGCTTTTTATTTATCGTACAATCAAGTCTATGGTACATAAAAATCATCAGTAGTCTGTTGAATTTAAAATAAATGTTAATCGACATCAATACGTAATGAAATGGCACATATGAAATATAAATATGCATTAAATTGTGTATGCTGTATTTTTTTGCTAATGGATAACCAGCTTCAATAAAGCAATATGTTTGAAAAATTATATAAACATTGAATATGTATGCCTCCTTTTTCAAATATAAGAGGGTATTACTGACTAAGTAAATGCTCATACACAAGTTGATATAAGTTCCATTTTTGTATCGCTATATTAGCAGTATGGCTTGTAATTTTTACTTAGACCTACTCTACTATGTCCTATTACTTAAGAAAGGGACTCAATTCTTAACTTAAATTTTATAATACCAGACTACTGATCCATTATGACGATACTTCTTTTCAATTCAAATTAGATATTTTCAATTTAATTTAGACTTATAATTAAGTGTTTCAATAAATTAACTGAAAAATATTTGAATATATGTAATACCCTAATTTAATTATAGTTGAATATTATATTTACATACCAATTAAATAGTAATTGTAGAATGATAAAAGTTCATATACTGAAAAACATACTTCGAAGAATTTATTTAAAAAGGTTACTTTCTTTCAGGCTTTAAACGGTTTTTATTTATTTATATAATATACACCTATAAAAAAGTGTTGCCTTTAGAAATGTCAAGTAAAATTTCTGCAGAAATTAATAAAAATCTATGGTTAAAAACCAATATTTCACAGTCAAAAAATGGAACAATTTCCTTTTTTTTAGCAAAATACTGTGGAAATTAAATTGAATTCTTTTGAAAGCATTATGCAATATTCCTGATAATTTTATATAAATTTTAAACAATATATTGTGCGTCAGATATGATACAATGACTTTTGTTCCAATGTTTGTCAATATAGAATAGAATGACAAGAACTCAAATTTTATAATCCTTACCGAGTCAAATATTTGTAGACTAAAATATTTTTGAAACCAGTACAAATGTACGAGTATATAGTACTTTAAACAGCAGTAATTTTTATGCAGATTTTGCAGGCAAGTTTTAGAAGTAAATACAAAAACAGAGAAAGAAATATACTTTCAAACAATATATTTAAATACCCAATTCAGACCAATGATTCATATAGTGTGAAAACATAATTCTTCAAAAATGCATTTCCTTTATAAATAGTTAAAGTTTCAAACCAACTGTGTGTCAGTATTTTTATAATTATCAATTTCATTGATTGGTTGCATAAAATATTATTTGAATTAGAGCGCATAAAATATCATAGGATTACATTCAAATCGCTTAATTTCATGCAATTTTTAGAACATGTCTTACGAGCTAAAGTCTTCCCACAGCGTACCTGACTGCCTTTGTGTTTCTTCTCATTCCCATCCTTTTGTCATATTTAAGTAGCCCAATTGTATTATGAGGCGTAGCATTAATATGCATGTAATTGTGTGGTATTGTGAAAGAGGTACTATATATTAGGTATTACACACTTGTTATGGTGGAATCTATGATCATCACATTCAACGTTTTTGTTCAACAAGTATAATAAGAAATAAAACAGTTCAGTTTCTTAATAGTGATATGTGAAAAGGAAATCAATTTGAAAGACTGATGTTTTATTAACATAAGATACAATTTATTGCCACAACCACAAACATTTGATTTTTTTCTGCATTGAATATGACTGAAATAACGCTGTCCGATTTACTGTCTAAAACTAAAAAAATTAATTAATATTTTTAAACAGTTCTTCGAACGATATGCAGTTCATCTATTTGTTTTAAGAACTAATGACTTTTGGTCCGTGCTAGCTTAATTTTCTTAGAAATATGGTTTTGATAAAATTTAAGAATTGAGAAGATATTTTATATGAAGAATGTTCATAAATTTAAAAAAAAAACATAAAATACGTATTCGTTATTTGATATTTCTTATTAAATACACTTGTTCAATAAGGATTAGTCTTTATAAATTTTAACTGTTCATTAAAATCAAACAAAAAATGAAATAATTATATATTATATGAAATAAATATTTTTTTCCAAAACATTTCAATCGCCTAGCAACAATCAAATTTTAAGCAAACACAATTATATTTAATTATAATACATTTAAATGAATTGGTTACACATAAATTTTGATTCAATTTTAAATTAAAAAAAATAAAACAGAGAAATACTTAAAAAAAACAAGTCACTTGAATTCAACATCCAAAAAAAGCAATTAAAATACTACTCATTAAGTACTTATTTCCTTCATTCTAACAAAATCAGAGTAATTTTTCCTAAACTATATATTGAAATTAAATGTTTCAACATGTTTTTCAGTAAAAAATACTATATAGTATATAATGTATATAATATATACTTTAATAGTATATTAAAGCACCTTCTTCTAAATAAAAAAAAAGTATTTTAATAAAAATATTGAATTATGTTCAAATGCTGTAAAAAGTATTTACAAAAATAACTATTCATTATCACATAAAATGTTCTGGGTAGACATTCATTATTTTAATATAAATTATTTAATAATAAAATAAAAATCGTACATACTTAACATTTGAACTTCAAGGAATGAGAAAAATGTCAACAATCAACAGTTATGAATAACATCTCAGCTATTAAAAGTATCAAATTTCATTAAAAATAGTTGTGTGTATTCCTTGTAACAAGTTGTTATTGAAACAAGCAATTAATTTTATTATTGTAATAAATATTATATTACAATATATATATTATGTATTTTTTAAGTACTGTTTCAGGATTCCCATATGTTTTTAAATACGGGAAGTATGTGAAATTATTGTTGAAAAATGTACTATGTGACTCTCTCATATATTTAAAAATTATAATTTAACATTGAATATATTGTGGGCAGGGAAAATACAGAGGTAGCAAGTTTTAAATAATAAATAAATATTGTTAGAACTTAGTCATGACTTTTTGTAAATATTTTAATCAATTAATACGATGTTTCAGTAAAAATTTAATGGTGTGAAGATTATTCAAGTGACATTCATAATTTGTTCTCGTCACATGGAAATAAAGACGAAACCAAAACTGTCATTTTTCACGTTTTAAAGAAGTCGCCGCTACGGAATTATTTTACTAATTTCAGGCCTACTTTAAGGAAATTTAAAAATGAATATAAATTATTGAATGGAATGATGTGCAAGTCAAAATTTATATTAAAAAATATTATGCCTATGAATGAAGGATTTAAAAAAATGTATTTGTAAAGAAAGTTGTGGTTTACAATGTAGCACTAAAATGCATTAAATACATTGAATAATTTATTGGACGGCACTTTTAAACAATGAAAAAAATCTCATTTTTCCAAAAGAGATAATGTTGGAAACTATAATTAAATAATAAAATATAATCATTTGTAAATTTTACCCTGTGTAACCCACAATATATTTGATGTATATTAAAATAAATAATTTTTGAATTGGCATCGATATAATTTAAAAAATATATATGAATAGGTATTTTACAAAGAAATCTTACATTCAGCAGGATCCCGTGACAAATTCCTAAGAAACGGGTCAACGATCTAAAAAGATCCTTTAAAATAGACTGTTCAACTGTCTAATTGATGTTTCGAATCCAACTAAATAGATACATAAAGCTTGTCAACCATTTTAAAACATCACTGAGAATCGGTCGACCAAAATAAATATGAGAACTTAACGAAATTTCCGACAATGATGCAAAACAAAACTGGCTTGAAATCTTCACACGTTTTCACTGCATTTTTGGTATTTAAACACAAAATCTAAAATAATATAACGATGTTTATTTAACAGAAAATATATTAAACAATGTTTTGATTGTTATTAAAATAGTATTTTGATACATAAACTGACCGAATTGTACATTCCAATTCAAAACACAAACGAAATGTCCCGGCTTTTTTGTTTATAATCCAAACGTCACATATTTTCTTTAAAAATCTTAATAATTAATATTCACGGATCACTTATTTGTTAATTGAATGATTGATAAATATGATTTAATATTTAAAAGCTTTCAGGATTTGTTATAACAAATAACTCGACTGAAATTGAACATCGTGTGTGTTCCGAAAGACGCGATTCTCGAATAACGAGCGACAAAACATCCACCCCCCAGAGCGGTCGAGATGCGACTGAAAACTTTTGAAGTAGGAGCATACACCACGCTTCCGTACCTCTATGATTCTTGTATGTGTATATTCGTAGTCTAAATACAAAGGCAAAATACACACATATACATATACTATTACTTTTGTATGTATGTGTATACCTCGAGTATCTTCAGGTTTTAAGCACATTAGTCTCTAAACGAGTGGGAGAGAGAGAGAAATACAAAACCGCCTATGGCTGTCAAGAGCGAAAGTGAGAAAGAATAATGGAATAGGTCTAACCTTAACGGGTACATAAAGCAACGGGGGTGAGAGGGATAAGTATAATTTTATCGTGTTGAGTTCAGGTAGACGGATTTAAAATTGGGGTTGATGCTTCAAATATTATTTATACAGTGTTTGAATTAATATTTTTTGAAATTGTTAAAAAAATGTTTTTATTTTAATTGTTATAAGAAAAATTTTACTATAAAAATTTATCTAAACTAATTTACACTTGTTTTTTTACTAGCCAAAATACTATATATAAAATGAGGTTACTTATTTGGTTAAACTTTGTTTTATAGGGAATCCATATTTTATTTTAATATTACCATTAAAAAGAATCGAACTATATGAACTTAAAATGATGGAGAAGGGATATATTAATAAATTTTAGTACATTTAAAGTGAATTCGTGTATTAAAATACAATATTTCGTCTGATAAACAATTTTTCCCATTTGTTCATAATTTAAAGAAACAGCAACTTAAAAACATAATTTTGGTATTTGTCGGAGAAAAGACGTTCGATGATTTTCATTTACAAATATATTTAAAGTAACTAAATATATCTTTAAAGTCACGAGTAAATATAGAATGCACGTGATTTAATTAATATTTAAACATTAAATAAAATAAAAATCATCAAAATTAGATAAAACAATTATGTAAATAAAAACAACTGAAAATAAATGCATCTGTTGTAAACATGGTGGTGCAATTTCAAAGTGCACTAGAAAGAGATAACCAAATCTATTTTTTCATAAGAGAGAATGAGATGCGCGGCAACATTCCGTCCCATAGATACCATAAAATGCAGATACAGGTAAAAAGATCCTTCATCAAAAAGAACTCTTTGGGACATGATCTGACTAAAAGATCGTTTTCTGATAATAAAGTTGGTTATTTCCATTACTATGAAATGTATGCATTACATATGTTTTATGATTATGTATTATTTATAGTTAAGGCATTGACATTGTGGAGGTTTAAATACACTGTATTGTGTTTTTATCAAACACTGTTTACACCGTTACATAAATTGGAATAAACAGTACTTGATAAAACAAATTACAATGTTTTATGATTCATTCATTATTAAGGTGTTTTTATACTGAAATAAAACTAGGTTATAAATTTACTTAAATTACCCAGAAAACTCAACTAAATTCCTGAAATATATGTGTAAATAAATATCTATCTTCAATTATTTATTCAATCTTCTTTTCTAAACAATTATTTATTCAATCTTCTTTTCTAAACTTTTTACAACGAACACTGTGGGAAAGCATATTATTTTAAATAAAAAAAAATAGTCAACAAACTAACATTAAAATTATATATTTATATAAATATGACTTTTGTTGGTAAGTTTTTCAGCCCCGTTACATGGGTTTGGTTCTCATTAAAACCCTATTGTTTTTTTTTAAAACATTAGGTCTGGTTTTACTTAAGACCTATTTAACATATTTCGCGATGGTTGGAAAAGATTACCATATGACAATGAACTCGACAGGTTATAATGTATACAATTAAAGTGTAAATATGTTTTTTGATAATATTTGTAGGCATTCAAATGATAAATAGCTTGTGATGATTTCAAATTTCCCGTTAAGTGTTTTGCTGTAGAAATGTTTGCACTTGGAAGAATAGATGGGATGATAATGTATGACAGAACATAGAATGAAGCGATAAGATAATTGTGTAAACTTAACGCTGATATGTTGAGTAAGCTGAAGAAGATATCTCTGAGATGGTTTGGGCACGTGGAATGAATGAATATAGAAAGATTAACGAAACAAATATAAAGTGCAAATATGAGTAGAAGGCGTGGTATAGAAAGATCTAAGTTAAATTAACTAAATGACATTTATAAAAAAGGAACTGTAAAAAGTAAAATTGATCAAAGGAGCTGTATGAGAAGGTGTATGGATGTAGAATACATGTATCAAGATATGAAATACGACATACTTTTCTTTTTGCCTACCCTATCAAAGATATGTAAGTATTTATTTATTTATTTAATTTACGACACAAATGCCTTTTATATACAAATGAACATATGACTAGTTATACAAGTAGGTACCTACTTAAAATTATTGACAAAAAATACAACATTTTACCTTAAACTTACATGTAAAGGAGATACAAAAAGCAGTAGTAATATTAAAAAGAGTAATTACAAAGTCATTGTTTCAAATTATTCAATATTAATATGTATATTTAAATTCAATATACAAGTATGTATATACGAGTATATCGCCAAATATTACCAAAAATAGTACAAGACCGGCATAGTATAATACCGGTTAACACCCTTTCTTTCATACTCTCTCGACTAAGTTAAGGTGCATTTTTTGAGGGGTATTAAAGCAAATAAACTATATTTATATACAACAAAAGGCCAAGCATAAAAAAATACTTTGATATTTATGTTATGAGATTGAGCAATAATTTGACGTGATTGTGCAAAAAGACTAATCTTACATTTTAGCTGTTCTAAAATAACCGAGAAAAGATCCAGTTGCTTTCAATGCGCTTGTATAGAACAATTACTTTTAAAACGGAATGTAAACATAATAAAAACGGAATGTAACATAACTCATTTATATGGTTTAGTTATTTTGCACACACATTATTCATTTATGGTTAAATTTTATACATTTTTGGGATTTGCTGGTAATTTTTTGCAAATACGAGTAGACACTTTAATTTATTTAAAATAAATATAAAACTTAACATTGATCGTTTCTTGATTGTAAACATTAGTCAATCAAAATGAAAAATATTTCGTAAGTTTACAGTGGATTTGGACATTTTGTTGAAGTGGTTTTATATAGCTAAGTTTTCTTTCTGTATCTCAGTTAATTATATACGCACCTGCCCACAAAGACGCGCAGCCCAATACAGAGATAATGGCTTCATTATTTTCATAGTCAAAGATCGTAATCAAATTATATTAAATTTAAATATTCAATCCAGTGATGTCTCTATTACAGAAACAGTTGGAGATGAGTTGGAATTTATTTGCAAGTCGTTATACATTGATCATTATAACATAGAATGGATTAAAAAAAAAGGAGATATTTTTTTAAACTATGCGTTATTTTTTTTAATATCGATAATTCGATTCATGAGTTTATTTAATGACATAATTACTATATTATTGTTTTAAATACGGGATGAATTCGTTTTTGTTTTTTACCTGCGCGATTATTATCCAAGACTTGTTTCGGTGTCTTAAATAAGGTGAAAATGTGCACTCGGAGATGTGTTGGATATGTAGAACGAATGAAAGAAGAGAGTCGACCGTGATATAATAACGGTTAGCATTCACGCTAAGCAAGCGGGCGACCCAGGTTCTAAATTTGGCGGAATCAATTCCGGACTTAATTTGCCCTTAGACCGTTCTACATCAGGATTTATGTGTTTCTGTGACTTAAATATGGGGTACCATAAATTCTTATATCGCTATTAAAAATAATACGTAATAGTGCCATACAAAACTCTGCCTAATGGAAGGCATCATCGGATTTAATCTGCCTATCACGTTGGAAATTTAATCTCATTGCCATCAGAATTTTGGATTTAATTCAAGACAGTGGTTGCCGTCAAGACTGATGTGCAACAGCTTGCACACTATAAACCAATAAACGGACAGGCGTCTTCCGTCTACAAGAGGACTGACAATTACACTGATTAGCCTATTGATATCGAAAGAAAAAAGACTGACTACACAAATATCATTGCTAATGTAGGTGAAAAACGCGGGGGGAGACCAAAGCTAGTATGGTTAGATCAATTAAATGATATTTCGAAAGAAGATAATGCAAATCTTCGTTGACCTCCGAGGCCATGTAGTTGAAGGCTCGATTCCTATTGGTTCCCATTTTTTTTTCGAAAAGGACGCTTTTGAGGGCTGTAACCTGGTTTTTTGACGGGCTAGGGGTATGATCATTTAAAATAAAATCGGTACCAAGTACAGAGCGCAAGATTTTCATTTACATTGCGACATACAACTTTCGCTTTTTGTACATTCATACAGCTCGAACGATTTCTCAAAGTTTTTACTTTATTATTGCATTACACTCTCATTTAATAATTACAATCAGGCACATGGGAACAAATCGCCAAGCGGTAATCTCTTCTAGCCATTTAAAAAGATGTTAAACAATCCTAAATTAAAAACTTTAATGTAACCCTTTTAAAAAAGTTCCTACGGGAATAGAACCTTCAACCTCCGGGCTGGAAGACAAGTATCTTACCAACCAGGCCACGGAGTCGTACAACGCTTGTGTAACACAATACAATAAAACAATTTTTCGTATAAATTAATAAAATTAATTTTTTTTGGGTTCTCCGGAATGAAATAACTTAAAACAAGATGAATGTGAAATGCATTATTTTCCTTGTTCTCAGTTGATGTGCCACGTGAAACTCGATACTAATTTGATATCATTATATTTCCTGCCGCAATCCAACACCATAAAAAAGAATAAAAGGACTCATTTTATTACACCTTGTTCTGTGTAAAGCCTCTACACACCTAACAGAGAAAAAAAAATTCAGTCTGATCGAATTTCATATACAGCGTGCTTAAAATATTGTAAATATCAGAATTTATATGAATGTAAATATCATTTCTAGTTTGATGGATATTTTGGTCAAATTATAAAGGGTCTTTCAAATTGAGCGGTTTTTTTTATTATTGGATAAAACACAGATGGTGTCGCGAACTTGCCTGGGTCTTGTGACATTTGAGAAGTGACATTTATAAAAATGGAGTCGTACACAATACAACAACGCGTTCAAATTGTTGAATTATTTTATGTATTGTAATCTCCGGAAACGGTGATTGTTAATTGGCTACCAAGATCATGTGATCTGACACCGTTGGACTATTTTATCTGGGGTTACGTGAAAAGTCAGGTCTATAAGAATGACCCCCAAACAATTCCTGAGCTGAAGGACGAAATTATTCGCGTTATTAGTGAGTTAGAACAGCAACTATGCCAAAATGTCATCGAAAATGTTGACAAAAGAGTGAACATCTGTGGAGCTGCAAGAGGTGGATATTTGGCGGATATTGTTTAAGTGTTTAAATGTCATACATTATACTTAATTATACTTCAATGATCAATAAAAAGCTTTTGAAATCAAAGCAAATTGTGTGTTTTATTTAAGAATTCAAAAAAATAGAATTAAAAAACCGCTCAATTTTAAAGACCCTTTATATATTTGATTATATATTACATATTTTTAATGTAAATCACACTGACTTCAGAAGAATCCTTCTGCGACATTTCCTCAATCTAAGGTGTTAATGGGTGACTACTAGTAGTTTTTTAACGTACATATTTTTTTTATTTGTAATTGGTCCTATATTATCCACTTGATAGAGATATTTAAAAAAAAAATTATGTTATACGCATATTTTTCAGTCTTGTATTGTTGATTTATTTAAAATTGCATTAGTGTGTTAAAGCGTCATATCTTGAAAGAAATGTTTCCTAAATACGTATATAAATTTTGTTCTCTGGTGGAATTTTTTGCCACATTTCAAACTTTTTCAACTATCCAGAAATATGTTAAAGTCACTTTTAATGAAAGTAAGACTAGTATCCTTTTTTTAAATCTTATCTCTAATGGAAATGGGACCAGCAAACTTCAGGTTAAAAGACAGGCGTCTTACTAAATACAGGCGATCAAACATTGGTTTTAATATTTTGTTATGTACAACTTTTGCATTTGATGCATTTGAAATGTGGTGCTGGAGAAATAAGGGTGTTACGAATATCATGGACAGTAAGGCGAACTAACGCCTCTATTCTCGAAGAACTGAGAATCACCGACATATTATTGACAACATGCCTTCGATGAGTCCTTCGATTATTTGGGCACATTGATCGTGGCCAAGGAGACAGTTTGGAGAGGTTTGTGATTACTGGAGGTGTGGAAGGATGACGCTCAAGAGGAAAAATCCCAACGTTGGACTGACCAAATAAGAGACGCAACTAGACTACCCTTTACAACTGCTCTTCGAGTCGCGGAGTGCAGGGATAGATGGAGAAGAGTCGTCAGAGGGTATCGTGGAAGTCACGGTGTTCAGTCATGAGGGCATCATCAGTCGACAGGGTGATGATGATATGTACAACTTGTAATCTCCATAAAAATATCCCAAAATGAACTACGGTCCAGTTAAACTAAGGTTTTTCTTTCGATGAAATGTATATTGAATTTTATAAATACGAGTAAAAATGTTTTGCAATCAACTTTTTAAGCAGCCTGTATATTGCGAACCCAACCAAGATCATTATCAAGGCCCTAGCATCAAGATAATAACTCAATCCGACGTTTCGCTTCGGCATCGCGCCTCTCCCTCTATCCACAACAAGTGCACCAGACACGGCGATCTTAATAATTATTGCCATCTTTTCAGAATTTTCTCAAGAACCGGTACCGGGAACGGGTATTTAACAATGCATGAATTAATTAAACCTTTCTGATGTCTCAATTATGCCTTGTTGAATACAAAATATCTAAATAATAAAAGTCATTATAACTTCGTCTGATGATTCCGGAATTTTTATATTTTATGCTTTATTATTATTCATAAAAAATGAACGTTTATATGTAAAAACAATCTAGCCCACAGAACACTCAAATAACGCTTGAAAAATCCCGAATAACAATTCTTGGTAAAACTTGTGTTTTATTAGATTTTTTACTATGTGGATATTCTTAAGCTTTGCACAATATTTATAGTAAATTTTTCGATATGTTTTATTTGATAAAACCGTATTTTTATTAATTTTAGCGTATATATTTTGTTATTTTAACAATGATTATAATAACTTTTTTAATCTACATGCCCAAGGGTGTGATGGTGGGGATGTATCTCGACAGGAAGAATGTTATGAGATGAGCTCAGATCTCATAATAGCTTCTCTCTGAAATTTATTTTCTTCGCCATTATCTTGAGATATGTATGCAATATCAGAATTTGAATATGTAAGGTTGCTCAACAAGAACTGCAATTTTAAAATTTGCCGCCATTTTTTCAGCTGTCAAACGTATAATATTCATAATTATCATACGTCATCTACATTATGTTTTCACCGTTTTTATGATAAATTTCAATAATTTTTAAGCGTTCTGTAATCGTGTAATCGTGCATGATTAATTTATAGGTTATGTAGATGACGTATTTCCATTATAAATATAATATTATACGTTTGACAGCTGAAAAATCTAAATTGCAGTTCTTGTAGCGAAATCTCATATATGTACACGCTATCTTGTATCAATAAACCTATATTTATTTATATTATTATAGTGTAATATTTATCGAATTGACGGTTTTCACTATTGATAAACGTTCGTTAACTCGAGTAATATTTCTATTGGATCAATATTTGTTTACCTCAGAGTGTTATAGATATTTAGGAAGTATTTGATGACGATCTTTTATATATAAACACTACACACACACACTTCATCTAACACCGAATGTTTTAGTTTTACATATCGGAGGATGTACACTACACACACAATACACCTAAAACCGAATGTTTTTTACATGAACACTATACACACACTACATCTAAAACCGAATGTTTTATATATGAACACTACACACACACTACATCTAAAATCGAATATTTTATATATGAACACTTCACACACACTACATCTAAAACCGATTTTTTTTTATATATGAGCACTACACACACACTACATCTAAAACCGAATGTTTAATATAGGAACACTTCACACGCACTACATCTTAAACCGAATGTTTAAGTATCACATATTGGAGATGTACAAGTGTTTCTTTTGGTTCATCTTCCAATAGAAAGTTTTTTGTGGCTTTCTTACTAGATATGTTTTTCTAAATATTTGCAGATGCGGGGAAGTTCCTAAACTAATGGTCCATAATTCAGTCACAATGGTTCCTAAACTAATGGTCACAACCACCTATCCTATCCGTAAACTGAACTCTTTGATGTATTTTTAAAAATAATTTCGAATACCTGTTAGAGCACCCTTGATAAAAGTGTGTGTGGTATATCAATTGTCCTTTTATTATGCTTAATTTTAATTTCAGGAATTAGCTGTCATTTTTTAATTTTATTTTTTGTTACTGTACTCGTAAATATTTATTTATCTTTAAGTTTTGTATATAAACTACCTGAATATCTAAATTTTATAAAATTAATAAATATGTAAACGTTTAATTAATAAAAATTGATAGTTTTATAATACAAATTGCTGTGATAATTACATTTAAGTTTTCAAAATCTACACGTAGAAGTGGTATGAGAAGATGAATGGATGTGGATTAGGCTTAGGATGTGTGTCGAGATAGGAAAGTCTGGGTTTTCTGTTTAACTCAACAGGAAAATATCGAGATAGTATATTTGATCTATAAACATAACGTTAGTCGAATCTGGTTAAAAAAGTGTTTATGATAAGATATCACGTTTTTCAACGGAAACCTTAATTATTTATTTTCAAAAATTTAGCACCAATACGGAAGCTTTATATATTTTTGTCATAAAAATATTTCAACATTTCACATTGTCCAAAATGCCTGCATTTCTATTGCCCCTCGACAACAACTCGCGAATGTAGGTGTTAATGAACGAATCACGATTCTTCTCTGAGACTGCACCACGTCTCGCATATCTGAATCTTTCAATTATCAACTCGCTTAATGCAAAACAGGTTTAAGACTGCAGGCTAAATCTACAACGAAGTGCACTGTGCAGTATTGTACAACCTTTTTTGTACATGCATGGTACAGTTTCCTGCAAAGTGATTTATCTATATAGAGAGCAAGGACATAAAAAAGTACAATCAAATTTCAATGATTCTTAAAAAATAACCGAGACACCATATATCAATTAACAAATAAGTTCAAAATCAAAACAATTAACTGACAGCATATAAAAATGTATTAACTTTTCCTCTGTTTATTAGTTGTCTTTTGACAACGAAATCTCCGTTAATGTAAGCAGTATTTATGCAGCACAAAACGATTTTTTTTTGTTTAATGTTCTTTTTGGCTGTCTTAATGCCTTTAAATATATTTAAAGGTTATTCGAATATTTATTTTTAAGCATAATGAAATTTAATAAAAGTAAAAAATATGAGCGACACATCGAGAAATTTATGGAGCGCAAGAATTCGTGATTACCGATATTTGGAAGAACTGATTAAATGCTAGAATTATTGTTAGTAGCATTTATGATAATTATTTTGATATATTCTTGATATATTATCCAGTAAATATCGTTCGAATTTCTGCAAGCGTGATCTTACGAGTATATCTTCCAAACTTTTGTTTTGTTTGCTGTCGATGTATCACCCTGATTTTTAATATAATTGTTTGAATTTCAGAAATTATAAGAAAAAGATACCATTGAAAATCACATCAATATCGATTCAATGGTTTTAGAGATTTTTTATTTAAAAAAAATTCTTGTCCCACCACATTACCAAGAGAAAAG
Source organism: Odontocerum albicorne (assembly GCA_949825065.1). Classification (NCBI taxonomy): domain Eukaryota; kingdom Metazoa; phylum Arthropoda; class Insecta; order Trichoptera; family Odontoceridae; genus Odontocerum; species Odontocerum albicorne. The sequence goes on along the minus strand of OX463852.1, from coordinate 15,839,714 downwards.
ATGCCACAGAAAATAAATTAAATTATTTTATTTTAAGTTTTTATTGATTGATATTGTACTTATTGAGCATTTCATTTTCAATATCAAGATGGTGTTTTTTATGGTTATGGAAAGAGGTGTGGTGAAAAGTCTAAGCGATGTATGGTTTAACTTAGAGCTTTCTGTGGAGCAGGTTGATGAGTTATTTTATCTTGGCAGTATGTTAACATGTGATGGGTAAATGCCAAGGCATATATAAAGAAGTGCAGCGATAGGGAACAAGGTAAACGAACCACTTAATGTTATGTATATATAGAAAATGAAAGTATATGATAAAGTGTTATTGCCCATCCTATGGAACGTATGGAAGGGAAACTTAGACTTGGCAGAAGAAGTGATCACCTATAAAAATTATGACAGACTGAGGACTATCAATTTATGACAGACGGCGGAATGAAGACATAAGAAAGGAGTGCGTTGACAAAATTTATGTTTTAAGTAAAGGCCCTCTAGGGTGGTTTGAATATGTAGAGAGAATGAATGAAGAAAGAATGACTAAGCGAGTATTCAAGTCAGAAGTGCAATAGGTGCGGGAAAGGGGTAGAGCGAGGAAAACATGACTGGATGAGATTTTAAATGAATGTAAAATGAGATGTATGAATCAAAGAAGATTGTGCATGACAATATATGTATTAATGTAAGGGAGACGTGTTTATGCTATAGAAAAGCTTGAAGATCTGTTTTCTCTGCCTACCCCGCAAAGGACGCAGCGTGATAATTTGTACACATATGTTTAATCTACTCGTATATGAAAGATAATAGTTTTGTTACATGACATGGATGCGATCCCCGCCAGGATGTAGTTCTATGTACTTCTTCTTCTTCCCAGTATCATGTCAGCTCCCTCCAGCGTTGAATATCTCCTGAGAGTAGGCATCTTTGTCCCCGGCAGCCCGAAAAAGATCCCCGACGCTCCTTATACCAGTCCAATCACGTATATTGCGGAGTCGAGAGATTTGCTTCCTGCCAACACCTCTTCGACCTTCTATTTTACCTTGGATGATCAGGTGCAGTAATTTGTACTTTACTCCTCTAAGTACATGACCCAAATAGGATACCTTTCGGATAAAATCCGATGATAACCAGGATACCTTTCGGATTTTATCCGAAAGGTATCCTATTTGGTTATCATCGTAGAATACGCTTCTCATTTTAATAAAAGCCGCACGAGATGATTCAATTCTGCACTTGATTTCGGTTTCTGGGTCGAGGTCTTCCACTAGAATACTTCCGAGGTTTTTAGTTTTTTTCAGTTTTATGTACAGTAAAAGTCTAATACACTTTATTATTTACACTTCCGGTCGCTGGTTCGAACCCCGCACTGCACAACTCCTTTCGAATGAATGTATTATTTTCTCCTAGTATTCGGGGATTTGAAACTTATGACTGGTTATATTTATTCTTTCAAAATAAAAGGTAAAAACATGCTGGTGTGCTCCGATTGTGTCCCTTCGGTGTGATCCAATATATCGGTGTGGCCGATGAGTTTGCTGGTGTGTAATAGATCACTCGCTTAAAATGAGAAAAAAAAGAAAGGAACAAACTCTATGACACAGCTTTACTTTCCAACTAAATTGACGTTGACATGTGGAGAGAATCCTCGACTACAATGGCCCAGCAATGACGACGATTTTCATGTTTGAAAAGACATATTCTGTCAAAACGCTAAAAAGTCTTTAGTAAAAAAAATTATTGAGAGATAAATGGTTGAGAGCCCCCTAGTATAATTAATCGATTTATCAAGAATCAGAATAAAAGAAGTTAAAATATTTATTCTCTCTCTTGGAGTTGGGCGAGTTTTGGAGTAGAACCTTTTTAAATGCAACCTATATTAAAGTTCGTTAAAAGTTGATTCAATTAAGAGATGCCCTGAGAAATGAATGCTGAAATTGGAGAAAAATGTGTTTTGTGTGGGCGGTTATCGTTTTTGCATGTTGATATCTTAATTTCATTCTTAGAATGAATAAATTTGTTTTTAACCCATTAGTATCCTTTTAATTTCCTCTTTTTGTAAATCAATTAATTTTGTCATGGATTAATTTATTGTTTGTGAAAAATGAAGGTTAACCTGTAACTTTTGTTGAGTGTTGTATTGTATTTCTTTGACTTTCGTTGCGTACACCTGTATTGACAAGTTGTATTTTTTTTCAACTAACAAGTAAGTTGTTGAAGAGGCCAAAAGAGAAAATCAGACAGGAATCCTTTTTTTAAATAAATACGGGTTTCAATTTGAATCGAATTCACAACCCTCGGGCTAGATGACAGTGGTCCTTCCAATTAGGTCACAGTGTTAAGCAAGCTTCAGAAATTAATATATATTTGTAATTAACCAGTATAAAATACTCGTTATCAAGGATAATAATTTCAACGATCATTAAGTAATTTTTTTTTATCATGAAGAAGATACTTCCTTAACTCAGTTTAAACAAAATAACTAAAAATGCTGTCAAGTGCGGTAACGATAAAATGTTGATATTTTAAATCCTTTACCAAAGTAGGAAGTATACTTTTTTCCAATGCTTCGTAAAATGTTATCAATTAGCCGTGAAGCTTCCACAAAAAGAAACATTTTCCACAAAATAAGAGAAACAAACAACGCTTAATTTCATTTCATCGATAATCACTCCAAAGATCATCAAACGTTATAAAAAGGTTAATTTACATGATTCAAAGATTTGCTTGACTTTAAGGAAATATTCCACACATTTCTACATAAGGGTTGAAAGTAACTAAGGTTGGTTGATTCGGGTAGATAACTGCTAATCCACCAGCTGTTGTCAATGGGGCAAAAAGTACCCCTCCGGAGCAAGCGGCTAGCGGCAAGATATATTATTGGGTTCACAACCGTCACGGCATCTGGCTACAGACTGGCGGACGTCATCATCATTAGTTTGCAATTGCACTAATTATCCAGATATATCTAATCGTACTTAAAATATAGCTAAACTATACTGACTACACTCTAAGCGTAACACCATATTTCAAGAACAAGAAAAATGTTTGACCTCACAATATTATTTAATACTGTCAGCTCATGTTTCAACAGTCTGGAATTAATTCAGGTATTCAGGACGTACGCTTTTTGTTATTCCACTAATTTATTAACTCCATTTATTAATTTATTTTTTCAGGTCTTTTGCACATTTCAGGCTTCCCTAATTCGTACAAGGACCAAACACAAGTACAAAAACACCTAAAACAATTCAAAATTTTAAGACTTATTTGATAAAAAAAAACCACAGTAAAAATGTATTTGTTACACTAAAACATTATGAAAAAATTTAGCATGTTAAATATAAGAAATGAAATTATTTCAAGAAACACTAAATTGATAAATCCTGAAGGAGCTGAGCGACACTGAAACACGTTTATATGACACATCGCTGTAGGCTCATGTTTCAACAAATTATTTGTTTAACTCTAGCATAACAAAACTACACACATTAGGTAATCAGTATATGTATTGTATACTTATAAGAGTAAAGTGAAGAACTTATTCTGCCGGGATTTGTTCTGGGCTGGATTAATCTCATATGATTTTTTCTTCCTATTTTATATGATAATACTGCTACGAGGATCTCGATATTGATTTTAAGTTGTAAAATTTTATATGTTATTTAGAGTTAAGGCATTAACGTTGTGGAGGTTTAAAGACATTATAATTTATTTTTATCAAACACTATTTATTCCACTTTTTTGTGACGGTATAACCCTACCGGTTTCAAGGCTTTCACCTCATCTTCACGGGAGCGCAAACAAGACTTAATGCTGTTCGAACTGGTACCGATATACACGCTTCAACGGTTGAGGGCTGAGGGATGAGGGAGGCATGGGACAATTTCGGCCAAGAGCGGAGAGATTTTTGGGAAATAACTGTTCAACAGATGTTCGGATCGGTGTACTGACTTAGAAATTTCTAGGGCCTCTAATCTGTCCAATTTATTTCCTTTACTACTGATATGTAAGAATTTGGCATCACCGTGAAAACCATACTTTTTTATTGATTTTCTAAGTCAGTACACCGATCCGAACACCTGTTGAACAGTTATTTCCCAAAAATCTCTCCGTTCTTGGCCGAAATTGTCCCATATCGGTACCAGTTCGAACAGCATTTAACCTTATTTGCGCTTCCCTGAAGATGCGGTGAAAGCCAAGAAACCGGTAGGGTTATACCGTCTCAAAAAAGTGGAATAAACATGGTTTGATAAAAATAAATTACAATGTAAAATTTTTTGTCATAAATATAGTTTGACTGTTTTAATTAAATAAATAAATAATAAATAAAAAATAAACCATCTGCTGTCATTGAGACCATGAGTTATCTTGTTAATGCATATAGTGTATCTCAAATTCATTCATTTTTAGACGACCTCTGTGGCGTTGAGATAGAAAGACGATTGAACTCGTGTTTTAGTTGAGGGTTTTTTGTGTTTTTGGACGTTCTCCGGGGTCTAGTTAACAAGACGCCTCTTTTCTAACCCATTATTCATTAATATATAAGTAGTATTTTTTTTAAAGAGGTTCCAGTCTGGTTGATGATTCAGACCTCTTAAACATATCACCGTTTCGTCGTAAGAGATCGTCACATAGTACAATAACAAACTCGACTAGTTGTACTATGCATCACGAAAGCGTAATGCAATACAACATACATACCCACACATACAAACCATAACGTCATTTCTCTGTCAGAGTAGATAGAGAGGATAGAGAGCCAGACTTATCAAACACGGTATACATCATTTGCTTATTCTACATCCATACACCTTCTCATACAATTCCTAGGCTTTGTTTGACTTTTTACGGTTCCATCTTTCAAATATTATTCACTTGATCCAACCATCATTTTCTTTAAAACATGTACGTTTTAAAGTTTTCAGCAAAAAACATATTCTAAGTTGACTTAGTTCTCAGTATAAAAAATATTTTTTTATTTCCAAGAATATTGAGAGCTAGTGGGAAATACATCAAAGAATCAACATAAGTGCACAAAACCTTTGCATTGAATTTATTATCAAATAATCGCAATCTGGAAACAGCGGAATCAGTGCATCAGCACATCAGCACACTGCAGATGTGCATGGGGGGCGGAGGCAAGCGGCCGGACCCGAACCTGCATCCATCATCATGATTTGCACGCGCTGCATCCCCTTTTGTGTGCTAATCGATAGCAACGACAAACAACATGGTGCACATTTACCTGGTGACAGGGTCGGATGTGAAGATTATTTGAAGTTAGACTGAATGGCGATATTTTGGTCCATTGAACTTATTTAGTAAATGTTATTTGTTTTTTGGTTCATTGAACTTATTTTGTAAAGGCTTACCTCGTCGGGAAAACCGTAAACCCTATTGATGAAGTAAGTTTTCTTAACCGATTCAATGCGTTCTCCATGTATACGTGGGTTCTTGGGGAAGTCTTCACAACTGTGCGAAGCTCATCATCGAAATATTTCAATTCATATCATCTTATTACATTTTATTTAAAGTTAAGGCATTAACGTCGTGGAGGTTTAAAGACATTGTAATTGGTTTTTATCAAACACTGTTTATTCCACTTTTGGTAACGGTATAACCCTACCGGTTTTGTTTGTGCTCCCCTGATGATGATGTGAAAGCCTTGAAACCGGTAGGGTTATACCGTTACAAAAAGCGGAATAAACAGTGTTTGATAAAACAAATTACAATATCATATTACCTTTTCATTCGTCATCATAATCAGCCCTACAACCCAGGATGGGTGCAGGCTGCTTACATAATTCTCTGCCACACATCTCTCTTACCAGAATCCATCTTCCGATTGGTTATACCCAGTGTGCGGCAGTATTCTGGCACACCATCCAGCCATCTTCGCTTTGAACTCTCCACTTTCCTATACACCATCGGATCGCTTAACAATGCCTTTTTTGTAAAGTGCCTAAGCCAGCGTTGTAAACATTATTTTTATATATTTTGCTACGCTAGCTTCACTATAATTTAAAAAAAAAAATGGCACATTCTTTAGAGAATTTTACTCTCAAATGCAATGGTAACTCTTCCGTCCCGTTTTGTAAGTGTTCAGGTCTCGAACGTGGAAGCATAACATAGGTTTAAGTACTATTTAACAGTTGTTTTTTTTGTGATTAGGTGAGTTAAAATAAAACTATGAGTAAAAATATCATAGAATTGTGAAATGACGCTCTAAATGTTAAAACGTAACAATGATAATAATTGCACCTCAACATACCACAGAAAATATGCAAATTCAGTAAGCAATAGTTTTGAAATAAAAAAATACAATATTGAATACACTTAAAATTTCAGCGAGTTTTCGACGAATCATTGGTCTTCTGCTACCACCATTAAATGAGATATTTATTCATTGTTGGTCCATAATCCTTGAATCCAATACTTCTGACAAAACCTCCTAGATATGCCTAAGACACTTAGCTCAGTAGCCCGATCTGTAACTCTGAGCTTAGCTAACTTCTTACTTGACAAACTTTTCATCTCGCAACCATACGAGATGTCATTATAGACATTGGATACAGACTGAACATTATCTTTTAAAACAAAAAGGGGGTTTTGAATATTTAAATAAACTGTACGTAAGAATATACATTTTAGCCCCAAATGATTAGGTCGAATCATAAAGAGCGTATTTATCAAAATATAGTAAATACTACAATACATGCTCGCCGTACGAGCTATTGTATACCAGAAACGGACAATAAAAACTAACCATGCTGACTTAAGAAGCATTTATATTTTACGAATGAGATTTTTGAGTTCATGGGAGATGGTTAAATAAATTTTGTGATTTTTTGCTAGATTAATCAATCAAATTTCTGATAACAAGGGGAGTGCCTTTAACCTTTCCCTTTCTATGCTAAAAAAAATCCGCGCGTTCCGCTGCTGTGTATTCAATACACATGTAAAAATGAGCTATTTAAAATAAGAATATTTATGGTCAATCGCTTAAATTAATTAAATTTGAAGTCAAAAGTGATAATATTTGAAATTTCATTGCTGATAACATAAAAAGAACATCGACTGACGTTCACAAAACGGGCGATGCGACCACCTCAAATGGCTGCCCGAAAGCTACTGAAGCGAGAGAAGCGAGTGAACTGAGATTCTATTTCTTCCGTTCCCATATACCGAAGTACCATAGAGTGAGAGTGAGACATAAATAGCGTCGCTTCTTCACCCATAGTGATTTTTTAGAATGAATATACCTGCGTCACACACTGGCACACGTTTGATTGTATTGGTGAATTTATTCCCGATTTTCACAAAATATCTCTGATGTGGCCATAATAAGTGCTAATATTAATAATAAGTGCTAATTATTATTAATATTATTTTTTTTCATTCAATGCGTAAATGTATTACGGAAGAATACCTAAAATCTGAACAAAGTATTTATTATATTTATAGAGATATTAAAGTTTTTAGGAGCAGTGTGTACTAGTTACACATCACATGGAAGGAATGGTTAAATAGTACATTACTAAGACAGTCCAATATGGTTTGTTTCGTTAGCTTTAGAATATTTCAGAGAGTGAGTTACACTCTAAAATCAACTCTTTCGGTATGGCTTTCGATCTTTGTAAGCTTGCTGCTTCTTAGTCTACGACGCGAAGACACCATTATGAAGGAGTACCTGAAAGTCTGTGTCTAAATGACTTTCAATGCAGGTGGGTGATTCCTGCCTGTCTCCAACGTATCGTAGATCTCGACAACATTTATGGATTGAAGGACGATTATCTGAGAGGAATATGAGCTCACCAGATGGCAGCAGTGGAAGCGCTCCTCTATCTAAAATCCCCCCACCTTGTGAGTGATTCAAATGTCCAAGAATATGACCTGCCCCGAAGACTTTACGAAGATCGTCTTAGCTGTGGCTACGGTTGCAGTGTAGATGTCACGTGTAGGTGGCATTTTATTGATTTCCTTTGAACTCAAGAGGATTCGTCTAAACCGGCGTTTGCGTCCTGACTTTTAGACTCATACCACAAATCCTAATTCTCTATAAGCAGACTCACGCAGTTTTTTCACATAAGGATCGAATGACAGGTTACCGTTTAAATTAATACCCAAGTTATTAATGCATACTACTCTTTGAACCATAAGTATATTCAAAGTGTATCTACGGTAATAAAAAAACATACATTACAATGGAAAGACAAGAGTTTTTTTTTTCGAAATATTGAAACAAGTCTATTGATTTGACTCCAATAAATTAATGAGCTTATGACTCAAATGTCCAGTCTGTCCCTGCCTGTCGAAATATCAAGGGAGTATCTATCAATACAAAGACTACACACCGCATGAATTACCATGGGCCAGATACAGAAAATGTGCATTATTCAAACACGTTATCTATGGAAACACTAATTGTGGATGTGAACGGGACACAGATGCACATGAATACACAATCACCGTTTTACGTTGATTCAATTTACGTTGTTGCGATTTGACAGTGGTAAACATCTATTGTCCCGTATTTACTGTGGCAAAGGACGCCTCTGATTCTATTGTCTTTAAATTTGGGTTGTTTATGAATGAGCATACACGTATGTGTATTGGAATTTAATATGTCCTGAAACATAAATTAACTGACTAAAAAACTTAGACTATTCTGATTGTTTTATCTAATAAAAAATGCAACATATGATTGAAAATTCGTATAAGAATTGAAAAAAAATGTTCATTGGGTTCAATGAAAATTTTGAATTATCCAGGAATGCGCTTGTAATTTATGTAGATTATCTGTAAACGCAAATTATTATTAATAAATGTACACCGTCACTAAAGTAATCAGTGAGTGTGTACTAGTGTTAACAGTTAACATTATAGTGAAAGTGTATTTCCACTACTCCTCGTTAGTGAATGTTCTAGAATATGAACATCCACATGCATCTGCGGTTATTGCACTTTAAAATGCACGACTCTGAAGTGTAAATGTAAAATGAATGACACTTTATGGATGTAAAATATAATAACTCTTTAATTTGTTGCAAAAAATAAACATGTTTATTTAAAGGTTTTATGGTGTTTATTTTAAATTTACTTCCCATACCCTAGTAACTAACACTAGGCGAGGTATATAACTACTAGAGAATATGATTTTGTTTTTTTTTTAAACGAACAATTTCTGCCAGATTCATTGATAATTATAATGAAGGTGTACGAGTCCACTCTCTAGTAATAATTTTCATTCTCAGTACAATATAGCACTGTGGAGTGCGGATGCCATAAATCAAATAAATATACATTAAACGGAACCTTGACGAAGGTCAAAATATTTTACCGTGTATATATGTTAGATCTTCAAAAGGCACTTGATACAATTGTAAACGATAAAATTTAAAAAACGATATCAAATTATATTATTTATAGTTAAGGCATTAACACTGTGGAGGTTTAAAGTGTTGTAATTTGCTGAAGTCAAATACTGTTTATTCTGCTTTATATAACGGTATAACCCTACCGGTTTTAAGGTTTTCACTTCATCATTAGAGGAGCATAAACAAGACCGGTAGGGTTATACCGTTATATAAAGTGGAATAAAAAGTGACTAAACTAATTAGAAATACTATATCAAATAAATATTAAAGAAAATAATTCGAATGGATAAAGAGTTATGTATTCAGCAGAGCAGAATGTGTGAAAATAAACAGTAATATGACGATACCAAGAGAAGTTACTAATGGAATTCCACAAGGTAATATTTTGAGGCCGCTTTTATTCTTCTTATACATAAATGAGTTATGTGCGCTTAAATCAGGATGGAAATTTTTCAGTTTTGAACGTTTGTTAAGATTACTGTGAATACAAGCTAGTGAAAGTAAACCAATTTACAAAGATTAACATTTTTGTTTTAACAACAATTATGAAGTTTATTTTTAATTTTATTGATTTTACAATTCAAGTCAATATTTCAAAGGCACAGATAAATCTAATTAATGGAAGAGAAAATAACAACGACGGCATTCATGGCCTACTTGGCCAGACGCCTCTTCGATCTCCGTTGATAGTTGTTTAAAAAAAAAAGGGTAAAGGCCTCATTAATATTTGTTATTGTTTGAAAAAGAGTACTTCTTGGTAATGAAATACAGGTGTAATCGTATACATCGAAAGTGTAATAATGCAATTCAACAATTTAGTTAAAACCCGCTTTGCATGATTTTTTTATGTTTGGATAGGGAGCCAATTTACAAGGCAGAACCTGTAACAACGTATTTTTTTTATCCTTTGTTTTAAATTTTATTTTGATTTTCAAATGCATGGTACACACATTTCGGTGCTACTTTTTTATTGTGATAGAAGATACAGTTTTACAAACATAATAAAAAAACGTAATATTGTTAAACGTGATACTGCAAATGTAGATGTTATGTTTATTAATATAATCGATTTTCATTTCATACAACTCCATTTATTTAAGTCAAAATTACGAGTATATACGAATACTTTGATATTTTTATAATATTTTTTATTTATCAAATAACACTGTTTTGCCACACAATGATAGATTGGCAGGATAACTGTAAAAATAAAAAAGAGTTTAGAATTATAAAAACGTTAAATTTTGATTTTTCTTAAAAACAGGTGTTATGTGTTCAGGATACAATTAACTTTAAAGAGGTGCATGGCTGCGTGGTAATACACTGGACTTCCGTGCGGAAGATCGACAGTTCGAACCCTGCGCTGTGCTGTTTCCCTCGAATGACACAGGTATTTTTTCACCTAGTATTCGGGGGTATAAAAATACCTATAAGTTCGGTTATATATATTTTTTCAAAAAGAGAAAAAAACATGCCGGTGTGCTCCGATCGTCTCACTTTGGTGTGCCATCGGATCGAGTGCAGTGGTGTGGTAGATGTGTTTGGTATGCAACGGCTAACTTACTTTTAAAAAAACTCCAGGGAACAGCTTCGCTTTCTGATTGAATTGACGTTGGAATGGCGAGGGGATCCTTGCCTAGGAGGCCCAGCGACGATCGATCGCACTAAACTAAGCAATTGGTGTGTCTTGTTGGAAAAAACCAAACCAGATATGAATTAAGGAAACAAAAAAAATAAAACCAAAATCTATTCACCGGGAACATCCGTAACTTCACTTTCGAATTGAATTGACGTTGGAATGGCTCAGTGACGATCGATTGAACTAGATATGAATAAACAAAAAAAGTAAAACAAATAATCAATCCACCGGGAACGTCCGTAGCTTTGATTTCCAATCGAATTGACGTTGGAATGGCGAGGGGATCTTCAACTAAGAGGTCCAGCGACAATCGAATGAACGATCGATCACAATAAACTAAGAAATTGGCCGTGTCGTGATAGAACAAATCAAACTAGACATGAATTAAGGAAACAAAAAAAAATAAAACAAAAAATCTATTCACCGGGAACAGCCATAACTTCGTTTTCCAATTGAATTGACGTTGGAATGACTCAGCGACGATCGATCGAACTAGATATGAATAAACAAAAATCAATTCACTGGGAACGTCCGTAATATTCATCAGAGCTTTGCGTATTCTGATTATTCAGTCATCTATGAGTGGTTCACTCATCAAAGTTAATTATAATCAGCGTTTATTACTGCTTAATTTCCATGTGTGATTGCGCCCGGGCGGCTGCGGCGGGTTAAGTTATTAAACCGGGTTTACAGCATTGTGGAAAGCTTTCATCTCGCTAATTGTTAAATATGGACCAATTGAAACGCTCCGCGAATTACGCTGACGAGGGACTGAAATATGAAACATTTGAAAAAAAAATATTCGTGTTGACGACTAACTCTTTGATGTTGTTTTGAATATGCAAATATTGTGATTTTCCCATCTCCTTTATTTTGTCATATTTTTTTAGTTCTTATTTCAACAGAAATCTCAAAATAAACTAAGTCGCAGACTTTCAAACAATGGAGATATGTTCGTATACGCAACTCAAAGAGGCAATACAACACTTTGTTACTCAACTTTGCGATAGGCTGATTTTATGAGACCTGATGATGTAAACCTTAATAACCTACTACTCACCGTTGTGGATTAGAAGTCATAATACTGGTGTTGTTCTTAATGCGACCATGTATATTATCGACGCACGTCAAAACCAATCTCACAGCCACGACTCTTGCTCTTGGCGCATTTAGTGTCGCCAACACTAAGACGTGGAGACGCGAGTTTGACAAGGCAGTAACTGCAATCTACTAGTTAAGTATGTTTTGACTGACCATTTTCCATTTTTTGCACTAGGGCGCACCTCGGAACTACGTGGGAGCACTTAAACTATTGGACAAACCAATTTATTTTTCTCTAGCCATGGGAGCTATAATGGCAAACTCTTTAGCTTCAATCTTGTTGTTTCCTCTTGTTACAATTTAGATCAATCCGCAGAGCACATTCTATGGAACTGCGATGATAATCGAATCAATAATTTCCGAAGGAAACTCAACTGAGTCTTACATCGGTTTATCTTCAGACCGATTGGTTTCTCCGATCTAGTGGCGTCAAAGTATGGTTTTGCTGCATCCGAAATTTTCTGTGAAAGTACTAGCAGCTTGCTAGGTTCCAGACCTTAAGCCACTTTCTATGTATATTTACTGCACTGCGAGTAATTTTCCTTCTTCCATGATGACGAATCTTAAATCCGTCGTTACTACTATTCTTTTCACTTAGGTGTCCCGCCACCGGAGAAGGAGCCCCCTTTGAGCACTTGTTTCTTCGTCACCATGTGACGTTGTGCTCTTAAAAAAATAAAGAAGATTTTGATACTCTAGTATAGATCGCGCTAGATGGGGGCTTATTTTGTTTCCCATAACAGCGTGGGTAGTGATGGGATCGAACTGAACTGAACTGTATAATAGTTTCCGAGTCATTCCCTTCTCCCGTGATATCGGGCCTTAAGTCCGCCGTCAATACTATTTTTTTCATACTCAGGTATGTCGCCATCGGAGAACGAGTCCTTTTGGGCAGTTCTTTCTTCGTCACTACATGACGTCACACTCATAAAAAATAAAGAGGATTCCGATCTTCTAGTATAGATCGCTTATTTTGTCCTTCATAACAATCTGGATGGAAGTGGAATCAAACTGAACTATTCAGTTCAGAATTATATATTTAATTCTCCCGCTACTTATTTATATTACTCTGATCACGCACTGGTGCTATCCTGAAACAGAGGTTTGGTATATGAATTCACAAATTTTTCCCTTTATCATAATGGTTAATGTCGTTACGTTCTTTCTAGTTGGAAGTCCAAGGCCTTGAGAACCAGTCCAAGGAAAAACAAAAGCGGATAGCTTAGTTAAAGAAGGATTTAATAGATGGCTCAATTGTGGAAGAATCAACGGAGGTTCAATCCTGCTTTCGCCATCCTAAAGACAATAGTACAATTAAACCGTTTCTGTAGTGGCCATCGTCGCTACTTACTTACCTCATGTGTATACCTATAGATGGGACTTGTCGAATCTATATTTTGTGAGTGCGGTGTTCTGTAGACCATGACTGATTATTTTCCAAGTGGATTTTTTAATGTCAACAGAGTGTACCACGAAGCAATGGTGTTTGTGATTAAGATACCTGCCTATTCCTTTGTAGTATACTTTGCAGTAGTACGAGAGACAAAAAGGTAAACTATGAAATGAGACTGTATAGGACCAGAAGAAATATATGTTTGTGGTGCGGTATGAATTGAATATTTCTTTGTGTTAATATACTTTCATTGTACACAGTAGAATCAGGATTTGCCATGTGCGTTTAATTCATAAGAACTAACATAAGTAGAAAGATTTAAATGCCTTAAACGGAAACCTGATAGGAGTCAAACTAACAACCTCTGTATTTTAAGACATTCATTCCAAAAACCTATATGTTTGCAGAATTTTAACTAAAAATTGTTTTATATCGGAATAGCAAGTAACTCCAATAAAAATTTCTCTTTTTCGACAATTCATATGTACTATAAACCCATTTTCCTATCGGGGTAGATAGATAGAACAGAGCGCTGAGCCCTCCTATCACGACTCACATCCTTCGTCTTGTCTACATACAAACACCTTCTCATACAATTTCTCTGATTTTCAACGTTTCCTTCTTTAAGGATATTCACCTCATCCAACCAATCTTTTCTTTGTTTTCTTCTACCACACATTTCACTTACATTTACGCTGTATATTTGTTTTGTTAGTATTGAATATCATTCCTTATTCTGTCAACCATTATATAATCCATTGTCTCCCTTTATAGTTTTATAATTCAATAATTACTCATCAGGGTTATAAATAATGGATTTTTTACTTCCCCGGTTAATCCGCCACCCGGTCAATACGACTCCAGAAAATCGAGAGTCTTCTGTGTTTCAGATATTCTTGATATTAACGTGACGACCTTCATGGTTAAGTTGGTAAGACGCTTAACTTCCACTCGGGGGTCTTGGGTTTTATTCCCGATGGTACCTGAAAAAATTGTCTCAGTCTAGTAGCAATATCTGCATGCGCTAGACACGTGTGAGTAACCTCTTTATATGCGTGAATATTTCTACTTCAATGGTTATAAACTTGAAACGCAATTAATGTATCTAAAGACAATGCAACGCTCTTCAGTATGTATGCAACTCCAATTAAGATATGTTAAGAGGTACCATACGAATGTATTAATGAATTGAAATTGTGCAAAGCACAAACTATAGCATCTCAGTTACTACGAAATTAGCGTTATCAGGTTATTAGCCCCTCAATAAGGAAATGTTTCAAATTTGATATTTAAACATCTAATTGCATTAAAATAAAGGGGGTTAAGATTTGTTTTGCATTGTTTTACATTTTCGTTTCTTAACAGAGTCATATATGTTACGATCCAGTATTACAAATCGTAAAGAGGAGCTAGTCTTGCATCGTTTTGGTACTGTTTGACAAAAAATGCTGAATATTTAAAACAAAAAAATTTGTTTTATATTATATTTTAGTTGTATACCTGACGAGTGTATTGCCTTATGGAAATCTTTTCTAACCAAACAGAAAGATGTTTAAAAGGCCTTGCGTGAAAACCAGACCAGAATTATATTTAAATAAATCTGGGTTCAGACGGGAATCGAATCCGCCCCCCCCTGGTTCAGAAGACAAGTGTTTTACCAACTAGATCGCTTAGGTTGTCTCAATATATTTAAGATCAAAATAATGAATAATGTTTCAAGAATAGAAAGAAAATATTTAATTTATTATATAATTTTGTGACGGTTTTCAAAATTGACAAAAGCCTTATTAACGCTCTCGTGTAAAGTTTTTGAAATTTAATTGATATAACTTATCAAAGACTTTGAGTTTATTGTTGTGGAACTCAATATTAGAACATTAAAAATGTATACTTTGTCATTCCATAAGAGAAGCATGTATCTAGTTATAAATGTAATTAATGGAATATCATAATAATTTATAATTAAATATAGAACATTCTGAATTAATGTAGTTTGCGATTTTCATGACGATGTATCAAAATAAGGATTTGGTGTTATTTTCATCATTTATCAAATGAAAATACAAACGTATCAATTGTCATTTAAAAAAAATCAATATAGATTAACATTGTTACATCATATTTTAAACTAAACTCCAAAAAACTTCCGATAACACTACTACGTGTAGGGTGAATAGACAAATTTTAATAACTTCCGATTTTAATTTAAATCGCAGGAAACTCGATTTACTACACAAATATAGACACAAACCATTACAAAAATTAATCAAGCATCCATGAAAGTTTATTTCAATAAAAACAAATCGTTCAAAAGCGATCAACTTCACGGTGTATATACAACGTTTCCATCGTTTGTTTCAGAGCAAGTGAAGCGAATGTAATTTTTCAGTCTGCGGGTTAGCAACCGGCGATATATTAAGCAACTATACCACCCAGCACAATGGTTGTTTTTCAGCCTGTTTGTATAGATACAGCTGAATTTTCAAGGGGGTTGATTACTAATGGTTATATCAATCGCTTTGTAATTTGACACCACACCGTTGAATTTGAGTTAGTAAGCACAATAAAACGTTTATACAGGGCTTTAAGATATAGTTATTTTTAATTTGTCCAATTAAAAATGATTTATTTCATAATACGAGTATATACTGATTTCGTTACATAACATTGCTATTTTGAAAGGCAAACGTAGACTACGCAATAAATACTTCAAAAATGAAAATAATTCATTCCAGGGATGTCGAACAGTTTAGTGATAGGAAAAAAGTAAACGTGTCACTAAAACATACAATTGGACCTTATAGGATCAAAATATACTCAAATGATATTCTACAACAGTATGTTAGAACTAACTTTGACATGAAACGTGAACGTGGGAAAAGACGGAAAGGAGCTGAATAAATGCTGTAGAAATTATAGGTTATAGGAAAGTTTGGTTTTCTGTTCTCTCAGCCTATACCAACAAAAAAATAGTGTATATATAGTATTTAAGAAAAAATGCTTACAGTTATACGATGTGAAACGATCAAGAGTCAATTTGAATAAAATTGGTGGTTCGCCTTGAGATAACTATTAAAACGGTGATGTTTAAACAAAATCGAGACGAGAAAAGGCCCGATCATTGAAAACTTTATGTAAAGTTTTTACAAAATATCAGTAGAATTTTGATATTCTAAAAAAATGCATCAAAGGTTTTGAAAAACCAACTCTCGACAAAAATCATGTCGCATTTTCGCACCATTTACACAACAAAATAATACTACATTTAGCTCTGAATTGAAATGAAGGTACTCGGATGGCTAAGTTTTTACTTTGATCCCGGTACTTGGTTGTATTCTTTTTCTTTCGTTTCCTTTCTGACACGTCCATTGCGGTCACATAAATCATCCTCGGCCATTTATCACCGGCAATCAAACCTGCAAATACAGCTATAATAATCTCCCATCTCTCGACTTCTTAGACGTCTTTGCGGTTGGGTTGGACGTAATGACAGGACTCAAAACTTACAGGGCCGGGTCACAATAAGAAAAGTGTAGTTAATGATTTCTTGCTGGGTAAGCAGAGATAATAGATCTCTAAACTTTTTATATCCAAGCATACAATTTTCGCTTCCTCCACGTTCATACATCTTGTCATACACAATCGTCTTTTATTCATACTTCTCACTTTACCGTATTTCTAAATCTCATACATTTGGTCCAGCCACGATATTCTCGGTCTACCACTTCCACGCATACCTTGCACTTCTGATTCATATATTCGCTTAGTTTTTCTTTCATCATTCATTCTTTCCACATGTTTAAATCATCGTAAGGCTCCCTTTTTCATCTAAAACATCCATTGTATCCGTACATTCATTTTAGATGTCTTCATTCCGCCTTCTTTCAAACATTGACACTCCAAATATTTTCCTTATTGCCCGCATCTCCACAACATTAATCTTACTCTTCTCCTTATTCCGCCAAGTCTATGTTTCACTTCCATACATCAAGGTGGGCACCAACACACTATTATGTATTGTCATTTTTGCTGCTGTTGATATTGCATGGTTGTTGTTTAATTCACAATTTTGTGGATGTTTTTTCATTGCTTTGTCGCCTATGAATTAAGAAACGAAATATTTTTCTAGAATGTTATCATCTTAGAGAGTCGATGCATGATAATGTAAGCTTCGTTATATGTTTTCGATCGCTAACCGGCGCTAGAGAGATACATACAGTACCCGGCGGTAAGTAATACACACCGGGCTTAAGAAAGAAACTGTCGGTTTGAAGAGTGTCGTCTCTGTCATTCATACACGTGTTCCGTCGCGATTTGTCAGTCGCATCGTGCGACAGAGATGACGCTCTACAAACCGACCGTATCTTTCTTAAGCCCGATGTGTATTATTTACCACCTGGTACTTTACATTCATGTTGATATCGATATTGATGCTATGTATTAACCATCATCTTCCAGAAAAAATAATTAAACATAAATGTTTTCTAGTTTCTAATTTAAGAAATCTTTTCAAAATTGTAATAAAAAAATATGTGCATTGGTATTCTTTCCTGATTGTGTTGTATTTTGTAACTACCTCGTAAAAAAAACAAATTCTACTCTTACACCCTTATCATCACGCTGTTCCCCGACTTCATATCACCTACATCACGACATATGTCTTTCTTTTGTTCTACATTTTCATACAGCTCCTTCTTACTTTTAACGTTTCCCTGTTTTAAGATTTCATAATTTTTTACAATCATATTCTCGGTCATAAAAAATACATTTGAAAACCGTGTTTTGAGTTGTTTTACACGGGGGAAACGTTTGTTTTATGCATGTCAAAATTTCTTCGAATCGTAAGTAATCTCCTAATGTTTTGGAAAATAAACATAAATGCGTTCTAAATTAATATATTTGTTCTACTTATGCCTACCACTTAGCAAAAATATTCGTAAAAAATCTCAACTATTTTTTTCAAAATTGTAGTTCTTGAAATATCCCTTGATGAACCGTTAAATGCCGTAACCAGCGATTTCGGATAATCGCCATCAACCGTCAAATTATCTCCCCATCATATGATTAATGTTATACATAACGTTATGTAGAAAGGCCTTGATTAACGCATAAAACAACCGATTTTTTTCGAAAAATCGTTGTTTGACGGATAATTGACAAGAGATAGGTGCTGAATAAGTAATGAAACAACTGGACACGAAAATATGTAGAAATTAAAAAGAGCGCAATATACGAGTATATTTTTTATTTATCGATTCAATTTATTTAAGCTTAATATTTTTTATAGAATGCCAATGATCTTTTTTATAAACAAAAACCATTTATCGTTAGATTGTTTTTCTCAGTGCAATATAAATAATCTATATTTTATGGACTCCATTATTTCTCTTTTATAAATTCTTATTCCTTAGAATGCATTTCTGTACGATACGATAGAGTATGATTGTTAGCCATCCTGTGAATGGAAGATACATGTGGGTGTATTAGTTTATTGTGTTCGAGCTGTTTCATTTCATCATGCATCCAGTCTTCTGATGGCTAGGAGATTTAACTCTCTAGAGTCTAGACGATCGAAAAGGCACTTTTATAAAGGTCTATTTTTGTGTAAATAACACTAAACATTTGTAATCAGCAGCATATGAGTTACAGAAAAGCCGAAAATGAAATTGAAAATGGTCTAAGAGTAAAACCAGTCCGGAATTAAATCCGTCAAGGATCGATCCTGAGGCGCCTACTTGCTTAGACCACGGCAAACAATATGCTTCATTGTTTTCAAAGAATCCGATTATTTGGTTTGATCTCGCTTTAAGTGAGACGTCAGTCGTTTACTTTACTATAACTTAGGGCGGGCTAAAACTCCCTATGATATATTTACATAATAAAGGTAAACTGTTTTTTTTAAATAAAAAATTGTTTCGCACTTCCTAGTGGCGGTCCTGCCGGACAACTCCCAGCCTCCCGCGGCCTTCTCTGAGATGAAGACATTACAATGATTGCTGGCCAGGGCGCGCGGCGCTGCCCAAAGCCGCCACGCTCGGGTTCGGCTATATCAAGTACCAAGTCTGCGTCTTTACGCTGGGTTCAACGGCCGTGTCTGTGTCAGTCTCGCCTCCCATGTGAACAGTGAACACTGAACACTCGTAATGGCAGCAACACCGAAGTGGCTGTGCTGTTCTCTTGTTTAACAGGGTTTACACTTCTAGATTGATGTACGAGAAGTGTTTAAGGCTAGACATATATGAGGTTCATCATAAATTGAAGTGTCGACATTACAAAGGTGTTTTGAAAACAAAAAAATACTACTCACAAAAATATAAAAATACGCTATGTTGTAATATTTTTCAACGTTCAATGTGGTTTCGAGGATTATACAGTGGAATGTCACACACATAGACATTCTTCAGGAATATACAGGCAGAAGCCTAGTTTACTAGGGCCACGACCAATGCGACCAATGCGATACTCAGATAGATTAAAAAAAATTATAACGACTTATTTGAACGTATTCTAGATATAACGTATTTTTTAGTATATAGCAATAAAAATAATAATGATTAAAAAAAACTCCATCAAGCCATTACCCTTTTAGAATAGGGGAATATGACATCCCCACGAAAAAATCTAGACTGATTATAACAGCAGATGCTTTATACTAAGGGCAGAAATGATTTTGAAAAAAAAATTGTAGTATTGAAAAATGGTTTTACTGTTGGTGTAATTTTTACATATCCTTGACCTATTTTTTTAATAGATTAAGTGGATAATTTAAAAAGCATAAAACATTTTGATTTCGTTTATGGATAGATCGTCTAATATAACATTATAGAAATAACGGCATTTGGAAATAAAATATTATCTATTTAATGGTATATTATGACTAACATTGTACGTAGGATTTCTTAATATGATATTACGACTTTCATTTATGTAAATTTAAGTCATAAATTTAGAAGACAATAAGATATTCTACGACATACGTTTGTAATGTTTTCTCTTCAAAGATAACTTATGTCAAATGAGTTAAAACGACGTGTGATTAATTTTATATTAATATTTTTTGCAATCACAATAAAACATCTAAAATTTATATCGTTTTAATGAAAAGGCGAACCGCCGAGTACAAGTGCTTAAAAATGAAAAAAAAAAAACATTTTGTGGTTATAGATAACCACTTCAATAGGCAAGGCCTGTGACATACATACTCGTATCATCGTAGGTGGAGAAAACAAATCTTCAAAGTTTTATATTCAAGCATACAACTATCGCCACAATTTTTATATTTATTCGGATATATTTTTTATGTTTATCGATATTTTTATTCTGCGGGCATGGGTTTGATTCCTGTAAGAAGTAAACTTTACTAAAATAGAAATTTTATACATGTATAGGAAACATTTAGAAGAGTTTGCAGTCTAATGGCGCTTTACGTGTTATATATTTTTTGTTACTATTTACTTCTACGTTTCAACAATAAATGGCGTAAAATTTATTAAAATCTTTCGAGTTCTTTGATTTTTTATTTTATTTTCCTGTTTTAAATAATTTTGAAATCATACAAACATGCCATCACGCAATGCCCCGCTTGCCGGTAAACAGAGAGGACAGATCTTCAAACTTTCTTCAACTCCACATTAATAAATCTCGGTATACAAGCTATTCTCTTCTCGTACTTCTTACGTCTCCCTCAGTTAAAATTTCTATCTTTCAAATATTGATGATCATAATTGAACATAACACACTGAACGCCGGATGTGTTACTATCGTATATTAGAAGAACTACAAAGGGTTCTTTATACAAGTAGTTCGTCTTCCTTTGGTAAATTTTGTGTGGTGTTCTTACCAAATATGTTTTTTTGAAGATATATACCATAGATGCGAAGAAGTGCCTTATCTAATGGCCGCAGCCTCTAACTTCCTATATTTACACTAAACTTATGTTATACATATTTAATTTGTAATATGTTTACTCTGTCAATAATAATGGGTGTGGGTCCCAAGTTATAGCTCCTTTGAGGAGAGTCTGTTCTCTAAACGAAGTTATATAAATTGTTGGAAGATCTACGAAGGGTTTTTTATAGTTGGTGTTTCCTTGGTAATTTTTTTGTAATATTCTTACCCAACATGTTTTTCTAAACGTGCGCAGATACGGAGAAGTAGAGACCACGTTTGCATCCTTACATTAAACTTTGATTATATTTTTTTCTTATATTTTTAAGTTGTGAATAACAGTGCGCTCTTGAGGAGAGTCTGTTATCTAAACGGCACTATATAAATTGTCCTTTTATTACTATTATAATCTTTAAATCTTTCTTTAGTTCACATATTCTTCGCTCTTTATTCATTTCAGAAAAAAATATTCTGAAATCGATTTAAAATATATTTAATTGGTTTTATTTTAATACGTTGCGTAATTTTGAACACATTTTACGAACTTCAAATTAAATATGTACTATACTCGTATATTGTGCCCAATGTTATGAATATATCGTGCGCTTTATTCTCTCCAGCTTTTCCATGATTGGAGTGACGTAATTTTATCTAGGTATGCTAAATGTATGGATGGAATCAGTCAAAGAGTTTTTAAGTACATGCCATAACGACGTTTCCCTGTTAGAGTCGGCAGAGAGAATTAAGCGCCATTTTGTCCTGTTATGACGTATTTATTGTATTTATTCATCAACTTCACTTACATATATATTCACCACATATATTTATTTATTTAACACTTTTATTGCAAATACAATCTGGTGGGTTTATTGCCAGGCGGTAATCTCTTCCAACCAATCAAACAAAAGTAAATTAAGCAAGTTAGGTGGTCGCATAAATTATTCAAATTACTATCCATCCCCACGAAATCCATAAACATATACGTGAGCACATGCCTACGAACCCCACAAAGACGGACAACCACCCGAACATTATTTTTCATATAAAGTAAGATATCATCAATCAAAAGGAAAGGAAGGGATGGTGGAGAGGAAAGGAAAAGAAAAATCAGGAATGAAACACATTATTTTACTGACTAGAAATTAAGAGTTTTTCGGAGCGAGTCTTATATTGGTTTGTAACTGATTCCAGAGTCTCACTGCATGGACAGTAAAGGACGACGTAAAGAAAGAGGAGCTGTGAACTGGAAAGGCCAATAAACAATCTCTGTTTGAGCGTAGCGCTAATCCATGATTGGAAAGAAGCTGAAATTTTTCGGCGAGATAAGAGGGTGCGGCGGGACAGTTAAGGATGTTATACAATAGAAACAGTATGTGAATTTGGCATCTATTTCTAACATTCAACCAGTTCAATGCCTTCTGGTATGAAGTTATATGGTCGTACTTTCGTGGGCTATATGGTCGTCCTTTTATTACTATTATAATCTTTAACTCTTTCTTTAGTCTACATATTCTTCGCTCTTTATTCATTTCAGAAAAAAATATTGTGAAATCGATTTAAAATATATTTAATTGGTTTTATTTAATTAAGTTGTGTAATTTTGAACACATTTTTCGAACTTCAAATTAAATATGTACTTTACTCGTATATTGTGCCCAATGTTACGAATATATCGTGCGCTTTATTCTCTCCAGCTTTTCCAAGATTGGAGTGACGTAATTTTATTTAGGTATGCTAAATATATGGATGGAATCAGTAAAAGAGTTTTTAAGCACAAGCCCTGTTAGGGTTGGCAGTGAGAATTAAGCGCCATTTTGTCCTGTTATGACGTATTTATTCGTCAACTTCACTTACATATATATTCACCACATATATTTATTTATTTAACACTTTTATTGCAAATACAATCTGGTGGGCTTATTGCCAGGCGGCAATCTCTTCCAACCAATCAAACAAAAGTAAATTAAGCAAGTTAGGTGGTCGCATAAATTATTCAAATTACTATCCATCCCCACGAAATCCATAAACATATACGTGAGCACATGCCTACGAACCCCACAAAGACGGACAATCACCCGAACATTATTTTTCATATAAAGTAAGATATCATCAATCAAAAGGAAAGGAAGGGATGGTGGAGAGGAAAGGAAAAGAAAAATCAGGAATGAAACACGTTATTTTACTCATTAGAAATTAAGAGTTTTTTCAGTCGCTTCTTAAAGCATGCCAAGGATGGAGCGAGTCTTGTATTGGTTTGTAACTGATTCCAGAGTCTCACTGCATGGACAGTTAAGGACGACGTAAAAAAAGAGGAGCGGTGAACTGGAAAGGCCAGTTTGAGCGTAACGCTAATCCATTATTGGAAAGATGCTGAAAAATTTCGGTGAGATAAGAGGGGGCGGCGGGACAGTTAAGGATATTCTACAATATAGACAGTATGTAAATTTGGCGTCTATTTCTAGCATTTAACCATTTCAACATATACATATACAAAATTGATTTTATAATGATATACTTACTTACCTTCGTCAAATTCAATACCAAGTTAAAATAAAATACAATCTAAGAAATAATACATTTTTTTTCTCATTTAACCTAAAATTTATGAAACCGTTGATGGAATCCAAAGTATTCTTGTAGAAGACTAGCTTAAGAATGTAGCTGATGAGTCAATAAAGGTGTCTTATTCGGAATGGATTTATTACGCGGGTACTCCACGGAACTCGTACGGGCGAGGCATGAGCCACATAATTGCTGTATCAAGGAACCCACGCAGATAAGAGACTAGTAACGTTTAATCTCAAATTTCTTGATCGAATAACACGGTGTTTAAAATTGTTATTGACTTGGGTTCCAGTTATATTTTTTTGTGGTTCATTCGGCTCGACTTTGAAACGACCGTACTTATTTACTTAATACTTAACCTAACAAAAAATCTGGTAGGCTTAATTCCAGGTGGCAATCTCTTCCAACCAACCAGACAAGGGTAAATAAAGAAAGCTACGTGGTCGCAAAAAATATTCAAATAATTATTCAACTTGACCAAATTTATGAACAATTTACACAGTAAAAGTAAAAGTGAGATATCATCAATCAAAGGAAATGGTAAAGATGGTGGAGAAGAAAGAAAAATCAAGAATGAAACACGTTATATTACTGACTTTAATATTATGGTCGAAATAAGAGGGAGTGGCGGGACAATTAAGGATGTGAATATTTTTGACGAGATAATGCAAATATTTTTTTAATAACTTTCCTTCAGACTTCATATTTTAATTTTAATTATTTAGTTTTTTTTTTCATCTATTTAAAATCAATATTGATATTTAAGTTTTGTTTAAAAAATAGAAAAATAAAACCTAGTGAAAGTGACCCCCAATAAAATTTAAAAAAAAACATTGGTTATAATTTATAAACAGAACGATTTAACACTTTAATGTGGAAACATCTACAAAGTAAACTTCAATTAATGTGACTATTTTGTTTTACAAAAGCATTGTCAAACTGTAGACATTTTGATGTTTTTATGAAGCGAAATAAGCCTGTCACTTTAATTAAAAATTATTGTTTAATTTTTCCACATTTAAGTGTTCAATCATTCTGTTTATAGATGGAATTCCACAATAAAAATACCATATCAATAAATAAGCTTATAATTTATTTGATGCATTCCGACAAGAACAACTTATTTACTTTCCTCATGTAAGTAGCCAAAGTTATGTGAAAGTCCACACAATGCCCACACAGATTGCTAAATCTGTGTAGTTTTATTATGTACGTATTCAAATAATCAGTAATAATTACATAATTCAGGAATACAATAATTTGCATGGCGGCCCGTAAGTAACGTTTAGCCTGACAAATTGTGTTAGTTCGGGACCGTCGAAATATGGACTGACAATCTTATATAACATAGAGTATTGATATCGATAACACTCTCTCTGATGTTTGGGTAGTTATCCAGATTAGCACAATATAATTAGACTTTCAATGAAGCTGGTTAAGCAAAATGACGAACCGTCAACTATGCGCCAACTCTAATGGTTAACCTGCATCCGAAGGATTATTTGTTGTATTATGCGCTCTTGACATGTTTGCATGGCCTAATTAAATTCAAGGAAATATTTCTGTTTCCATTCGTATGGTACTCTTCAACATACCCAAATTGATGATACAGACATATTGAAAAGCGTGGTTGAGAAAAATATTATTTTAGGCTTAAATAATCGAGCTAGTGGGTTAAATAAACTGTACAAGTATTGTTTTCATGGATAACTTTTAAATCGGGTTTTATCGATAATCGAACCTAAAACCCCCAGGTGGAGGTCAAATGTCTTACTAACTATGCCACGAGATCGTCCATGGTATCATGCGAATGTATGAATGAACCAAATTCTTGTTTGTTTGACATATAACTATGGTCTTGAGGGCGTTTAACTGATTACCTTGTATTAAAAACGTTGTATGAACTCAAGCCATCATAAAAACTTCAAACATCTAGTTCCCCCATATATTATACAGGACAAGTGAGTTTGTAGTTTCCACGTACTGCATGCTGGGAGAGTTATTCCTAGTACATAGAATGTAAGACGACCTCCGTGGCCTGGTGGGAAGACGCTTGTCTGCCGATCCGGAGGTTGCGGGTTCGATCTTCGCTGGAATCCAGATTTTTCAAAATGGAATCCCAGTCTGGTTTTCACTTAGGGCCCATTTAAATATCTTTCTGGTTGGTTGGAAGAGATTGCCACGTGGCAATAAATTCGCCAGGTGGAAAAAGTAATTATTATATTATTCCAATATTTCAATTTAACCAATAAATAATATTATTTAGTGGATTTCATATTTTTTTCCGAAATGCTGGTGTGCAAGTCAAGGTATTGAAATACTTCATTAAATAATTATTTTTTTGGCTAAAAAAACAAATGACAGACCACCCGGTACATTGAACCGTCATAGTTATCACGATGATTCAGGTATAGTGTAGTGTGGCGGCGTGTGTGAACACGGCGACACGGGATGGTGTTAGTGTAATCTGCCATCTGTCAGTGTGGGTGAGCTGTCAGTCGAGCTTGATGAAGACATTACCTAGTGAATTGGTAACCGTCAATCTGTGTATGTATGCGTGATACTAAACATCTCAAACTGTGGGATTTTAAAAATAATTTATTATTTATTATGTTTTAACATGTATAGTGTACCAGGCTACGGATCGACCTGGATGCAGACATTTTGGGGCATGCCTATGGTCTTGGTGTAACAAACAGGAATATTTTTAAATCAGATATATGAAGCAATAATAATCCAGCTTTTATTTGAATGACTGCTCGTTCCATCTAATTAACTAAAGACAGGCGTTTTCTTGGCTTAATTTTCTTTGTATATAGTCCAATTAAGGTATCTTAGGAAATTTTATGCTAGATATGAAACAGCTTATTAAAGTAATCCTCGCCATAAAAATTGTACAGAGTTTTAGTATATTTTTTAATTTAATCTGATATGTTTCAGTTTAAATGAACATTAGATATTTAATAACTTTATCGATGAATTCAAGAGTCAAGTATGAAATATCTGTTGTATTTAACTCTTTTATTACATTTAATTTTTATATATTTATTTTCTGTTGTTTACAGTACAACCAGATGGGCTCATTGTCATGTATATCTGCCAACCAACGATAAAAGTGTTTTAACAAGTCTTAAGTGAAAACCAGACTGGACCCTTCTTAGAAAATCTGAGAACTAACGGGGATCAAACCCGAAATCGAACCCCGACTTGGAAGTCATGTCAATTACGCCACTGAGGTCATCACTAGGAAATATTAAAACACTATTTTTGTTGGTTTGTTTATTTATGTAAGTAGTTTAAAAAATAATTGCAAACTAATTTTGACTTAATTAACTTATGTCAATCATCCCGACTTTTATTAACTTATATCAGACACCCGAGAACTTATATTTATATATATTTTTCACTTTAACTATACTTAAATATATTATTAACATATTAAACACATTGACAACTTAGTCCGAATGTTCTCGGCGTTCCTACTACGAGTACTTGGTATCGTTTCGTAAAAAAATAAACCTTTGTTCTTTTGTTATTTCGTATTTTGTCATTCTTGTTTTTGAAAGCAGAAAGACATCGCGACTTCTTTATAAGTTATTATGGACTTACTTATTGTATATTACACCTTAGGAGTATTTTTGAACAACAAATAATTTTGTGACTCAAAAATATAGACATTAAACATTATAGGTTGTTTTGTCGTGCACATATAATTTTTACAAAACATATCCTAATTCGTATTTGCTTAATTTTAAAATTTATAAATATAAATAACAAGGGCATACGGAGAAGGAATATAAAAACGTTTGAGTGTTATAAAAGCTACAAAAATGATCGATTTCTCCATTACATTATATATCGGAAAAGTTTGACAATCTGTATTAAAACAGTCAATGTCAATTTATATCGAGACGTTTAAATGCAAAAAACACCCAACGCACATTTTACCAGTTCTGAGAAAACTGTGGAAATATTTAGCTGTTGTATGTGGACTTACAATGAAAAATATTTTTTTAAGACGGATTTTAACAATGAGATATTCATTTCATTTGCTTAATATTTTGCACATATGAGATTAAGTATGTATATTCGATTTTTTAAATAAAGAAAACAAAATTTGGTTTATAGGTTGATTCTTTTTTGCATAATATATACGTCCATAAGTAACTTTTATTCAGACAACTTGTAGTTAAATAGCATAATTTTGGTATTTCGAGGTATTGACATCTTCAATATTCACGATAATGTTTTTAAAGCTTTGTTTGCAGTGGAAGTTAGTTGTTTAGGCTGAACTAAAATTTTTAATTTACTAACTTTTATATTTTTGCTGCTGCATTAAATGTTTATTAAAGCTTTGTATGTATTTTTTTTTCTTGTTGCTGTATATAATTTCTCTTAAACTTCGTATATAATTGGGTTTAACCTATGTATGTAAGCTTTATATTTTTAATGAAAAACTAAAGAATCATTATTTATCTCAAAATATTCCTTGTAACTTCTATACAATTACCATAATTTTTCGTATTATTCTTGAAAGTTCTTTTGTTTTACCGTTTGTTACTTTTGATTAAATATATTATATTACTTTTAATAAAAACTAAAGAAGCATTATTCATCTCAAAATATTCCTTGAAACTCCTATACAATTACCATTATTTTTCGTATTATTCTTGAAAGTTCTTTTGTTTTACCGTTTGTTACTTTTAATTAAATATATCATATTACTTATAATAAAAACTAAAGAAGCATTATTTATCTCAAAATATTCCTTGAAACTCCTATACAATTACCATCATTTTTCTTACTATTCTTGAAAGTTGTTTTGTTTTGCCGTTGGTTCCTTTTAATTAAATATATCATATTAATTTTAATAAAAACTAAAGAAGCATTATTTATCTCAAAATATTCTGTGAAACTCCTATACAATTACCATCATTTTTCGTATTATTCTTGAAAGTTCTTTTGTTTTACTGTTTGTCACTTTTAATTGAATATATTATATTGCTTTTAATAAAAACTAAAGAAGCATTATTTATCTCAAAATATTCCTTGTAACTCTTATACAATTACCACCATTTTTCCTATTGTTATACTTGAAAGTTCTTTTGTTTAAGCATTATTTATCTCAAAATATTCCTTGAAACTCCTACACAATTACCATCATTTTTCGTATTATTCTTGAAAGTTCTTTTGTTTTACTCTTTGTGCTTTTAATTAAATATATTATATTAATTTTAATAAAAAACTTAAGAAGCATTATTCATCTCAATATATTCCTTGTGACTCCTATACACTTACCAACATTTATCCTATTTTGCTTGAAAGTTGTTTTGTTTTACTGTTTGTTACTTTTAATTAAATATACAATATAACAACCCATAACGTGTCAATATTGACGGTAGTAAATCCAAATCTTTGTTATATTTTTAAAACACTTAATAATTCATTCTTATTGTTACTTACGCCTTATAATTATATCAGAGTGTCAGCTGTTAAATAATATTGAAGAAATAAAGATGTTATGAAATATGTTTTGAATATACATTTCCGTGCTAATACAACTAGTAATAAAAAACCATTTAATAATGACGGAAGTAAATCAATATAAAGTTATGCATGCTTTGTGCTGTTTCATGTTGCTATCGTATTGCTGCTTCTTTACAGTCTAATAACATCAAAATTATTGTTGAAAAATAATAAATGAGACGCCATAAATTATGTATACGTAGTTCCTATAAATAATAATCCGCTACTGGGTCCTCCTCCTTGATAGGCCTCGTAGTCGAGATCCCCTCGCTATTCCAATGTCAATTCAGTTCGAAAGCGAAGCTGTGCCATGGAGTTTATTTTTTTAAGTGAGTGAGCCGTTGCACACCAGCAAACTCACCGACCACACTGTTGTGCTGGATCCGATGGCACAACAGCATGTGTTTCCCTGAATTTTTTAAAGAATATACATATATGACTGAAGTTAAAGGTATTCTTACACCCCCTAATACTAGGCGGAAAAATGGCTGTGTCATTCAAGGGGAGTAGCACAGCGCGGGATTCGAACCGGTGACTGATTCAATCTGATTTTCACATAAAATCGTTCTGGTCGGTCAAAAGGGATAGCCTTGAGGCATTAATATCGCTACTGTATACAACGAAAATGTAAAACAAAATAATGCAAACCAACAGAAATCGAATACACAACCTCCGAGTTGTAAGACGTTTTACCAACTAGGTCATGGGGATCGTTAATTTATTCGCATCACAATTGAAAAAAATCCTTTTTGGTTTTACTATAAAAAAGAAGCCTTCCCTTCCTATTTGTTTAACTTCCATATATTCAGTTGCGTTAATTTTCTCAATCAGTAGATTCAGCCAATCGTCCCTTTAACCCACTGCCGTGAAACTGTTTCAATCCGACCAGATCACTATTCCACTTGATTCCAGAGAAACTAACTTTTGGAGAACTAACAACTCCGATCGTAATATTAGTCGGAGGTTAGCTAACTTAGATACTGTGTGCTGTGAAACTAAGTTACAATTTGTAAACGCGTCCACGTAGAACTAATAAGTTGCTTTTTCAACTTATTCGGTTTGATTTTGTTGATAAATGTTTTCGTTCGGTAACAAGTTAACAAGTACAATATTTTGTTGCTCGATAACGATTTTTTATAAAACATTACTTAATTTAATAAATATATTTGTTACCAAATTCAAGGACACTTCAGTGTTTTAAAAAACACAATATAAACTTTTGATTGTGTATATAAATTTTGATGTTTCTTTTTATATGTTCATTTTTGCTATGCGGTATGATTTGAGAATTGTTTGTTTGTTGTTATAATTTGAATGTACTCGTACCTTTGATCTTGCTTTTTTTGTGTAATTATAATTGAAATAATTTTTTTATTAAGATTGCGGTTGTTTTAAATAAAAATATAAAAAAATAACTAAATAAATTACACATCAACCTCTTCTATAAAAACTAAGAATCCACGAAAATATATAGCTCCGCTAAATTCACTTATGTTAAGCTACGGTTTCCTAAGAAAGCAGATTCCTTATATAGCGCACGTTACATGACGTGATGCTGGCGCGCCGCCAGACGGCAGAAATCAGAACCCAAACCTGTCAGTTGGAAACTTTATTCCACATATTTTGTTTCAACTGGGCTTACCTATAGTATTTGCTCTTCACATTATATAAGGCTTCACTATTTCTTACAAAATCAATCAATTATTTGCTGGTCCAAACTAAATTATGTTTGCGTCGCATCCGCCTGGCACGCTGCCAGACGGCAGAAATGAGAACCCACAACTGTCAGTGGAAACCAAATCTGATTCCTCATATTTTGTTTCAACTGGGCTTTTCTATAGTCTTTGCTATTCACATTATATAAAACTTCGTTATTTCTTACAAAATCAATCAATATTTCGTCATTTTCGCTGGTCTAAATTACGTTTGCTCTCCAATTTTTTATTGTAAAACGGTGTCCGCTACACGGGAAAAATCGTTCCACGACTGTTTGCTCCACTATCACGGCCATCATGCAAATGTCAGCATTGTTATTTGACATTACACTCACAACCAACGCACTCTAGGAAACCAACGCCATTGGTTTGCATACACAATGTTTTGTTACATGCGCTATATAACGACACAACCAACGCTATCTAGGAAACCACGCTATATGGTTTGCATAGACAATGTTTTGTTATGTGCGCTATATAACGACACCACTTTCTTAGGAAACCAATGCTTTAATCGTGATTGAAATAATTTCTGTAAAGAAGATCCTTCATTTTGAAGAAGCAGCTTCGTACCTTAAAGACTGGAATCATCTATCAATCGAACCCGAAATTCCTGGATGGAAGTCAAATTACTTACCAACTAGGCCACGGAGATCTTCAAAGACTTTTTCATTAATCATTATAATACAAATATAATTTATTTACATTTGCTCAGCTTTCATGACTTTTTTTTGATAAACATTAATTATCTTTACACAACAATAAATTTTAATTTTGCCTCAATTTGTCCATTTTAGTTTGATTGTGAGTTTTTAAAGATTAAAAATAATAAGTCAAATAAAGATCGCAAATTCGGAGAGAAGGAACCAGAACACGTTTAATAAATGTTATTTACAAAAAAATAATGTTTTAACATATTTTTATAATTAATAATATCCACTCTTAAAATCAATGTCTTCCTGCATGACAATTGAATGTATTTTGCAAAGTGTTTTTTTTTAAATTTATTTATTAAAACAATCCATATTATATACATTTATTTAAGGTTATACCTATATAGAAATTTATAACTTAAGATCTATAGAACTAATCCAATTTCTATATTATAGCTATAAGCTTACTTAATTTTAATTTTCTACATGTAATTTTTCATATTTAACTATTTAACCAAAATATCTAGCCCGTTAAGGGTATATTTTTTAATAAAATTTTGCTTTCGAGTTTCTTGTTTTATATATATAGTATTTATAAAATATGGGTGCCGACGGGAATTGAACTAGCAACATTCAGATCGGAATACAGGTGTCTTAACAACTAAACCCCGGAGATTGTTATTATAAATACCATTGTTATTATAAATACCATTAAGAATACAGGTATCTTAACAACTAAACCCCGGAGATTGTTATTATAAATACCATTGTAAAAATATGAGTTACGTGTTAAATTGTACAGACCAATTTTAACAGATGATTTCATGTCAATTGTATTTAAAAAAATATAGAAATTATCCCTAGTCATAAAATCCAATTTACTTTCGTACTGACTCAATTGTCATCAAATGAGTTATGAACCATAACAGTGGACAAAACGAGCTATATTTAATATCAAATACATTACGAGTCAGCTTTATTACCCGTCACTCGTTACTGAGTTCAAGGATACATTAAATACCTAATTATTTTTTTCGTATAATAAAACGGGTGAATTTTTTTAACAACGAACTAAAGACTTCAACATTTACATTCAAATGTTCACGGGGCATTTAGCTGACATGGTTTTTAATGGTTTTCTTATCAACTAGTTTTCTAAAAATGGTAATTTCTTGAAGAATCTGAACATGTTTATGGTAATTTTAATACAAAATCAATTTTCTTTTCTATATTTTTATATTATTTCATCATTATGTCGAGTTCAATATAGTAAATAGCTTATTAACTGAAAACATTTAGATTACTGTTTTGATTAAACTTTATCGACAGAAGAACTATATCCATTAAACCGAAGAGAAAGACGAGTTTCATTTCTGGTTTATATCTTTTTGATTCACAGATCAGTAACGAAAAAGATACAAAATTGATTATCCTCAAAAAAATTAAGGACAGAAAAATGTTTTTATTTCCTTCAAACAGTTTTTTTCACTAATATGGTACACTTTGACACATCTGAACTGGCGATTCGGATACCTTGAGAAGCGTAGTCGGTAGACAACATTGTCTTAGGTTCCGTTAATCGGACCATCGGGTTAAGAGCTACTGGAGTAGGCACGGAACTTGCGGTTCTTCATTGCATGTGTTAGTAATATTACCTCGCATGAAAAGGTGTATCAATACTCGCACGCGTGTCATTGTTGTTACCAGACTGGGACCTTTTTTTTAGCATATCGGGAATCTAACCCGAAACTCTCGAATGGAAGTCTACCGTTTTAGCAAGAAGACCACGGAGATAATCCTTCTTTTGAAGTAAAATGAAAAGTGTTCAAGGCGAACAATGCAATTCGTTCGAGAGAAATGGTAAAGATCCTAACATAAAGGGTACCATAAATCGGAAAATACGCCTGCCTTTCACACGCATACAAAATCGATCTGATTCTTAGGGCCAGTACCGAAAGGGATTTTTTATAGATTTTAATAGTTACCGGGACCTGTATTCTCGGCTACTATAAAAAAAACAGGTTAAATTACGGAATGTATTGTATTATCGTAATACGATTTCGTTATACACAGTACAAGTTGGTGCATTTAGTGCTATGTGATAATCGTTTCCAGTAACCAAAGTACGAGTATGTTAAAAAGATCTTTTGCGACAAAAAGACTTCAAACCATACTAAAAAAATGGGTATCAAAGGAGATCTAATCCGCAACCTCCGACATGGAAAACAGGCGTCTTATCAACTATGCCACATACAAAATTTTAGGTAGACAAAAATATAAGCTTAGGGGAATTTAAAAACCAATGCTAAAAAGAAGCAAATGAAAATAATTGCAAATGTTATTAATCCTTTCTTCCCCGTGATGTGTAACTATACATATTGCTTCTAAAAACTTTAATATCTCTATAAATACAATATAATAAATAAGCGGGTTTAGATTTTAGGTATTCCTCCTTAATACATTTACGCATTGAATGAAAAAAAATAATAATAATAATTAGCACTTATCTATCGGCCACATCAGAGATATTTTGGGAAAATCGGGAATAAATTCACCAATAAAATCAAACGTGTGCCAGTGTGTGACGTAGGTATATTCATTCTAAAAATCCACTATGGGTGAGGATGCGACGCTATTCACGTCTCACCCTCACTCTACTTCGGTATATGGGAACGCAAGAAATATAATCTCAGTTTGCTCGCTTCTCTCGCTTCAGTAGCTTTTGGACATTCATTTGAGGTAGTCACTTCGGCGGTTTTGTGAACGTCGGCCGATGTTTTTTTCATGTTTTCGGCAAATTTAAATTATTATCACTTTTGACTTCAAATTTAATTAATTTAAGCGATCGACTATGAATATTCTTATTTTTCCGATTTTAAATCGCTCATTTTTACATGTGTATTGAATACACAGCACCGGAACACGCGGACTTTTTTAGCAGGTTAATGATCCTCGCGATTCTATTGTATTTTTTTCGTATGGTACCCTTCAATATATTTAAATTAGTGTTTCGGACACATTGAAGTCATGTGGCCGAGAGACAATATTGCCTTCGGCCCCAGTAAGCGAGCCTTCCGGTTTATAACATCAAGAGTAGGCACGGAACTCGCGGTCGGTCATTAAAGGTATTGGCAACAGTACCGCGTGTGTGAGTATTGTTATCAGATGAACTCTTTTTAGACTGGCACCATTATTTTATCAGGCACCGTAGGGAATCGAACCCAAACCCCTCGGGTGGAAATCAAAAATCTATCTTATCTCGCTACGGGGGTCGTCAATTGTGTTGTATCACACTTTATACTCGTATGTATACAGAAAAACTTGGTGGGCTTAGTGGCATGTGGGAATCTCTTTTATGTTAGAGAAGCATTAATAGAAAATCTGACTGAAGCTGTTTAAAAAAAGGGTAACATCGGGTACCAAACGTCTTAAGAACTATATCACAGAGAGGTTCTACCTGTTGAAGTAGTTTAAAATGAAAAAAATCGTACCCTTCACGGATATTGCGAATTTGCCAAATATACTCATGCCACTGAATCAAAATACCTAGTCTTCTATAAAAGTTTAATAAATTAAGGGTAAATATACAATCATCCATAGTTAAAAGCTTCTCAATAAAATGGTAATTTATGAATTGAAAAAAAAAAGGCGATGATAGCCAATTTCGGTTTATTTGTAATCTATTACAAATTTTATTTGCCGAAAACAGGTTCGAGTCACTTTATTATAAATTCCATTTTATTTCTACTCCTGTGTTTCTCAACTATTATATATATCTTCTTCTCCCTGGCTCCATCCCAACTCACTGTCTTCGAAGACTGTTGTGGTCAGCTCTCCTCGTTCTCAGGTTGTATGCTCTTCTGTCCCGGACTACGTCCCCCAGGCCGTGCCTCTGCACGAACTCAACTATTATATATATATATATGCGTTTTTATAATCATTAAAACATGTTTTAATGCCTGATTATGAGATTACGGAATCCAAACCACTCGCTGGATTTCTTATGCCGGTTAGTTATTCTGAGTAAATTTTGTGTTTTTTCTTTAAAATAAATAAATAATAGCTTAATTGATAGCCACTAATGTCTCGATTCTCGAATAACTGAGAGTTGCTTACAGATCATCGAGAATATGCCTACGACGTGTCCTCTAATTCTTTGGACACGTTGCTCGTGCCCAAGGAAACAGTTTGTAGAGGCTTGTGGTCACAGGAAGCGTGGAAGGTCGACACACAAGAGAAAGAGCCCCAAGACTCATCAAGTGAGAAACACAACAAGACTACCCTTAACCATTGTTGTTCGAACTGCGGAGTGTAGGGATGAATGGAAAGGAGTCGTCAAAGGTTATCATGAGAGTGTAGGGTACCTACGTCCCTAAATATTGTTAACATGCAGGGTCAACGACCGATGAATCAACCTCTGGATATCTACAATTGTCACATACCAGAAACGTCAACACTGTGTACACGCAAATAATATTTACATCGCATTCCAAGGTAGAAAGAGAACACATCGCGTTGTCTCGCCGTTTCGGCAATAAAATATCCTACCCACTACACTGTTCGCAACGTCTGCATACGCCTTGTCATGCACAGGAGTGAGATGGGGATATACGGCTGACGCATTCACGCGCCCCGTTCTGAAAATCTATATATACCTACTTATCGTTGAATAAAGAGCACCTATTGTTAATCATTTGACTTGTTATTATTCACTTGACCATTCATCGCTGTTTACTATTTATCGATTATTCACTCTCACTTTTATCGCATTCCTGAATTTTGTATTTTATTTTAAATACAAACAAATCAAGATCATCACGACGTATCAAATTAAGCATCACGCTACAAGAGTCACGATGCGGTCATGTCATACGATGGATATTAATCAATATATAATATTATGTAAAAACATAAATTCTGAAATTAAACATAAATGTTAAGACGAAAATAAAAAAAAATTAGAGAGAGAACCTATCAAAACGTCTGGGCTCCTTTTATAACATCCTCACAGTCAAGGTATACCCCACCAATAGGAGGGCAA
Source organism: Odontocerum albicorne (assembly GCA_949825065.1). Classification (NCBI taxonomy): domain Eukaryota; kingdom Metazoa; phylum Arthropoda; class Insecta; order Trichoptera; family Odontoceridae; genus Odontocerum; species Odontocerum albicorne. The sequence goes on along the minus strand of OX463852.1, from coordinate 15,802,823 downwards.
GCCCGATTTTTTCAACCCACATCCTTGTACACGATACCTATGTATGTATTAAACAAAAAAAAAATAATAGTTAATTAGCAATTTATATAAATTTTAATACAATAGATATGTTTATGGTGGTGTTTTGGAATACGATTTGTTATTTTTTTGGTTAAGTCTTACTTACATACATAAACAGTTGTGACAATTGCAGGAGAAACAATGGGAGCATATAATGGGATAAATTACGTACTGTGCTTCTGCGATATAGCAGGAATACACGACTGCAGTGGTCTGGGCATCTCTCTGATGATTGTTTTAAGTAAAAACTATCTATGTTTTTATCTGTCTTTATGATTGTAATTATATTTTCATGCTTTGTATGTATAATTATTTTTTTTTATCTGAGAACAATCATAAGAAATATTGTATATTTTCTTTTTTTTTGCCGAAATTAATTTATTATTATTACCAGAATAAAAAATGAAAATATTATAAAATATTGCGGATCGAAAGAATATGTCTTGCGCAAGGTGAAGAAAAGAGCATTGAGATAGTTCGGTCACGTAGCAAAAATAAAAAATATATATAAAAAAGTAGTATAAAAGATACTAAAATTCTGGGAAGACCTAGAAAAATGGTAAGACCAAATTAATCAAATACTGAAACAGGAAACACTGAAAAGGCCTTCTGACTATGCAAAAGAGGGTTTTGAACGTCGCAGAAGCGAAATATGTGTGCCAGTAAAGAAGGAAGTGGATATCTGTTTTCTCTATCTACCTCAATAGAGACATGGCGTGATGGTAATAATAATGATCAATAAAATGTTTTGCAAAATGAATATGAAAATAAAACTACATCGAATAGCATTTAGAACCACTGATGGTAAATAATTTGGCACCTGTCAATGAATTTAAATTAAAAACGGCATTTATTAGTATACCTTTGAATATAAAATTCCCTGAATATAATCGATTGAATAGACAGGATTTGTTGGATTTGTTGATGAAGACATATTTTAAATTTATCGCCTAACGAGATCTGCCCACAAAATGTACTTTAACAATGAAATATTTATCAACAGGTGCGTTTTGAGGAATTTTGCTATTTGTACTATTTTTTTCAATTAATTAAATACAAGTCCTTAAAATGCTTGTGAACAGTGGTGTGGTAGTTACAAGCTTGATATATTAAAGGGAAGCCTAGGCATTGAAAGGAAGTGATAAACGTAAAATAAAGGAATGCCTTGACTAGAATATCTGGTATTACAATGTTTCACAGAGTGAGAAATGATCGAATAAAATATAACTGTAAGAGATGCATGTTACACGTAAAATTAAAAAAAGGAATTTTTAAACGGATTGGCAACATTAAGAGAATGAGTTGTGAAATACTTATGAAACAAATATATTTGTTTTGAATGAATGGAGAACGATGAAAGGGTTAACAAAAGAAATAGTTGGATAAATTTGAACTGAAGGAAAGTATGAGAAACAGGTATGACACGATGTATAGGCGTGGAAGAGGCGAGAGTCGTATGCATGAATATAATGGTGTATGCCCTCTCTGCCTACTTCAAAAAGGACAGCGTGATCGTATGTGTAAACTTACATTTTCTTTTACGATAAAGATTTAAATAATTTGAAAAATCTATGAAATAGTTATTGGTTCTTTAATCATTCTGCATTTAACCCAATTAGAGATCATTCCGTAAAATTTAAATGCCGTTTCGGAGCATTTACAATTTATAAAAAATGCGATATATGCTTTATTTATATTATAACACCTCTTTATTATCGTATTATTCTATTCTTAATAGCTTTGTATGAAGTGGAAACGTTGACGATGAGGATAAAGGAAAGAAAAATAATAGATGCCTCCGAGATGCGGTATTCAGGTGTTGAGTATTCCCATGAACCGCAAGGCGCTGTAATCATCCAAGAATTAGAGATTGCCGAAAAATTTTTATCAACATGCAAGAAAATAATTTTAACATTCTTTGGACACGTTGCTATAAAGAATAAAGATTTGGCGTAGTTGGTAAAAGTTGAAGGAAAACGGGCAAGAGGAATGTGTAATAAAACGGACGAACCAAATAAAGGAGTAACAGTACATTCTACATTACCTTGGATTGGTAAGGATAGACAGGTGGTATACCAAGTTACAGAAATAGGAGAGAACCCTAAATTCAACATTGATCACACGACGAAGAAGAAGAAAACTATATCTTAAAAAGTTCGATCATCATTCATCATGTATATTCCAGTTGACAAGTCTCGAAGTTAAATTAAGTCAACAATATAAAACAAACCACTGGAGTCTGACTACAATGATTCAGACTTAATTTTTACAATCTGTTGAAATTTAGAAAAAAAAAAACAATAAATTTGGTCGATTTTGATACGGATGAAATTTTTTATTTTTCTTATAAATTCTTAGGTTAACAATTATTCATACCAGTTTTAATATATTCATATGGTGTCATAAATTTTAATAATATATTTCCCCGATTATTCCAGTTTAGTTAATTTTAATAAATCCGTTTCTATTTGGTCAAAAAAACATATAAATAATTGGTCGTAAAGTATAAAATGTCTCAATTCTTTATCGGAAACCAAGATGGGTGGATACAAGGAATAATTTAGTACATTTTAAAGGCTACATTAAATTTTAATTCAAAGTCTAACGATTAATACAGGAGACTGCTTAAAATATAAATACAATATTTTATGAAATCGAAATAATGCCCACGTATATTGGATTTTAATAAACTTCATTGTGTAATTAAATTAAATAATCAAAAAGGTTTTAAGTCATAACGTTTTGCATTATAGAATATTTATCTTGGAATCTAGGCAGAATATAACGTATTTTTTAGTTACTCCATTTAATACGGATATCCACTATTCCATAATGTGGGGATTTTCTTCATCGATTTTCATGGAATGTTCTGGCACGGCCAAATTTTTGCCTAGGTGGACCATATTTGGTCTGATAGAAACCGTCGCTGGCCAGAGAACAAAAATAATAGAAAATACTATAGTTAATGAAACGATCGATATATTTATTATAAATGAATTATTTCACTTCCAATCATAATTATATAAATTAATTGCAATTATTTAAAAACACTTATTTGATATTCGGAGATTTTGGGTTCGATTACTCCACAAAAAAAGGGATCTTTGAGTGGGTTTTACAGATACCAAAAAAATAACCATATCCTTATACATGCTGTCAAGCTCATTTCTCGTGGGATAGCCTTTCATCCAAATTAAATAAATATAAGTTATTCCAACGTTAGTGGCAAAGAAAGATCGATCCTTATAATCCATTACGTAAACAACTTTTGAGGTTAGGTTTTGATTTACATCTATCAAATCTGACAGGTCCAAGTTACTTGGGTCTGCCGCGACAGGGCGCTAGTTGTATTCTGGTCTCCCGGCAAGTATGCGCGCGTAACCGCGGCATTCTGGGAACTATTTAAAATTACGTAACGGAACTTTATAAAATTACAAAATTATTTCTACAAGACAATATTCCAACAACAGATATTGCATTGACTTTTACCCTTTTACTAGCTCAGCAGTAATGTTTAAACAATGGTCTATACATCTCTGGAGATCGTTAGGTTCTGGAAACTTGGCTACTCATGATGACGCTTGGATATCAGAAGGTTGTTAAAAGTTTTATATTTAAATCATCCTCTAGAATTATCCAGAGGGCTTCAATGAGGTTAAGGCAGTTATGCTTCTACTTCTTATCTCATGGAGACGAGGGAGGCTTTCCCTTGATATTTAATATGAAAGGGCTGTTCTCCTAGACACGCTAGAGACACCAGGACCGTCTCGCATACCCAAGTGGCGACAAAACAAATAGAACTCACACAAGGAAAGTCATCAAAACCGGTTCTAAGAAGGCTCACCACATCGATTATCAATATAAATACCTGATGGTTGAGTCAATCTCAGCTCACATCCAGAACACAGCTTCATTATTATTTAAACACTTAATGTTCTACTTGTGCAACGCATGACGTCATGACTACCAGCAACAGCTATGGCCTTTACAGGCCGGCAGGATCTCACGAGCCAGGATCCTCAGATGAAGCCGGATAACAACGGCCGATCGGCGCCTTAGTACAAAGGCACGGTCCAGGAGCTTACTCCACAGCAGACTAGGAATTAGAACCAAGGTGGCTCGACGTAGCCAGTGACGCTAGTAATTCCTCAGTTACTGAATGCTCGAAACTAAGCTATTGTCCATGACGCGTCTTTGGCGTATCATGGATCAGCCAGCACAGCAAAGAATGGAAACCGTTTCCATGATACTGAAATACCTTTAGATATCATCACGCCCACATACCGACTAGGATTTGCCACAATTCTGGACATTGTTATAACGGTCAGAACGACGCACAATTTTCCCTCCAAACTGCGGGACAGCGAGCGACACGGTGCTCTCCTTTGGCGATCTTATGGGCGACTGAGGAGTTTGTTTCCATTTTGGAAGAGCGTCCCGGAAAAACTAAACGCGGACGCGTTGAGAACAGATCTAACTTCTCGATTATGCCACGATACTAATACTAAAGTGGCAATTCCGAAAGCTTCATCGTGTCTAGTGAATGCTATGCGGCAACTATGCTAAATTCAAATACAATGCTCATACATTTATGACGTGAGGGCATTATTTTGGGAAACCAAAATTAACCCCCACAATGCTTAAATTCCAAGCTATCCAACCGTATCATAATTATAACAATGACATAAAAATCCGAATGTTTCTATCACATATCGTAAGATCTACAAAGGTTTTATTGTACTCGTCTTCCCTTGGTAAGTTTTCTACGGTTCTCTTACCAAATAAGTTTTTTCCGAATATATGCTGATACGAAGAAGTACCTAATCTAATCGCCGCATTCACTACCTTCCTACCCTTACACTCAACTTATGTGTGTTAATTTTGTAATATTTTTAATCCGTCAAAAATAGCGGGTTCGAGTGCCATTGGGGAGAGTTATCTCTCTTTAAATAGCGCTTTATAAATTTTTCTTTTATAATTTGAAAATCATGTTCAACAACTCCTCATCAAACGCTCTACATTCGCATAAGTAATTTACGCTTTTGCTTTTGTGGAAACTTCCAGAAGATCCTTACCCTTATCTCTTTTTATCTAATTTATTAAAGATCCATCTTGATGTATCTATTTTTATCATAATATTATTTTGATGTTCAAAATTTGAAACGTTGAAACTTTTATCATCAAAAAAATTATGTAAATAGGTATGATAGATATCTAACACCTCAATTATTTACAGTTAATCGAATCTAACAATAACAAGCAAATCGATTGAAATGAAAAGAATATACGTTTATCTGTGAATATAATTTATAATGAACGAAACGCCTGTTAATAAATACATTGGCAGGTTTAGACCTGTCAAAAAGATGAGCTATGGCGTGATATAATTACTCTAACAAGAATATTATAATACAATGGAAGATCCACCTACATAAGGTGCTCGTTTAATGATATACGATATGATATCAAAATGAGACAAGACATGAACAAAAAGCGTGATTTACGCCATGAAATAAGATAAATAACAAGACAAAATGTCATTTTGTAAAGTTTAATATGGAGATGGATTTATAAATAAATGTTTGAATGTCGCACTCAGAGCCGAGACGAGATATTTTACCGCCTGGGACACTCAATCGAAAACGCACACTTAAAATAAGATGTTAATTTTTATTTAAGCTGTAATATTATAGACGATCTTCGTGACCTAGTTGGTAAGACGCTTGTCTCTCAACTTGGAAGATGCGGGTTCGATTCCCGTTGAAACCCAGATTTTTTTAAAAAGGATTCCAGTCTGGTTCTCACTTAAGACCCATATAGCAATAGTACTGTATACAACGAAAGTGTAATACAATATTTTCCTCTCATTTTAAAATGGGTGATTTTTAGCGTTTAAAAAAAATAGATTTCACCAGATTAAAAAAAAAGTAAAAACTGAGGATGAATGGTCACTTAACTCTACCATAAAAATCAACGGATGGAAATTAAAATGTAAAACTTTTATAACCTTATTTTTCGAGCTTTCGCGATAGCGAACTCATTAATAACTTTGCCGAAACCGATTTCGTTCGAAATCAATTCCACGAAAGTCTATTGAGTCTAAGATTATGTTTCAAATATTTTTACCTAACTAAAACTTTTTATGAATTTTGCTTTGATCAAAAGTATGTGCAGTGCAATATCAATGTTGGGATATGATTTTTAAATATATTACCTATGCTTTTTCCTTTTTTGCTGGCTGATTTTGGCGTCCTTCGGATATTGAACCTAGGATCAAAGCCCCGGTTGCTCCACCCTTGTCTCAGCTCTGGTGTTACCCACGCCAAGAATGTTTTAATAACCTTCTCATTTATTAAAAAAAAAATGAGGAATACTGCTTTTATGAAAGCATGTTTTCAATAATTTATATGATGTATATTGAAAGACGTGTTTCTGTAGAAAATAATATCAATGGCGCACAGAGTTACTATTTCTGTCAAAAAATCAATCTCAAAAGTTTCAAATATGATTATGCACGTGCTAGTGCCTCTCTTCTCTTCTCCCAGTTATTCACCGAAACTCATAGAAGTCACGTCGGAAACCCTGAGGACTGAGCGGAAACCATCCAAATATCCTACAATGATTGTACATAATCGGAAGACATGGGTTGTACATTGGTGCTGCCTGCCTTCCGATCTGGATGTTGCGGGTTCGATTTTCGTTGGTACTCATTATTTCAATTTATTCCAGGTTAGTTTCCACTCAAGAACTCTTTAACATATTTTAGTTGGATGAAAATTGGATCTTATATCACATAAGGTGATAATCATTAATTCATTTTCGTGATAGTCAAATATGTGTTTCAAGTGTTTCCAAGTGTTTCATTCGCAATCATCAGGTCTTGCCCAGAGTACGTAGAACTGGTCTTCGGAAGCACTAGCATTTGTTATGAACCCTATAAATCCCCCACGTTAACATTCAACTTAAATTAAATTCACTATGGTGATAACTTAAATAAACATAATTAAAATAATATCAAATTAATGTTAATTCTTGCGAAGAACAAAAGGTAATAAAAATTGGAAATATTTAAAATAAATAATTGATTAAATTTCAAATACATTTTGAATATTCAATAATAAAATAAATATTCCGAACAACTTAACATATTTACTTATTCAAAGTGTTTAAAGAAGTGGAAAATGAATTGAGGGATGTCGTCGCATAATTTACTCAAAGATTAAAAATCGCTTTCTTTTTTTTTGGGAAAATATTTTCAAGGCTTTTCCTGAATAAAGACAGAAAGAAACTGTTAAAATAAGTGTTGTATTAAAATACTTTTAAACGCCTGTTCGGGATCACGTTCAATGAGATAATCACGGTTTAAATATAATCCAAGTATAAGAATACCAAAAACTCAATGTGCATTAAGTTTAAAATCCCATGAAAATAAAACTGTTTATGGCTTTGGCGAAAGGAACAAATCGACCGGAAGAACAGAACAAAAAGATTACACGAATTGGAGCCGTAAAGATTTCAACGATGGCGGCATTTGAATGAAGCTGTTTCTAAATAAGATGTTAATTTTTTTCAGCCGAGCGCTGAATGGCCAAAAAGAAAAAAAGAATGGCTGCTTCGAAATAAGCTGCAAAAAATTTGAATTGCAAATCAGCGGCAACATTAATGAACGCTCTCCACGTGGTATCGGCACGATGGGAGACTCGAATTATATATCAAATCATCTGATCGGTTGGGCGATTTTATAAAAGTTTTTTTATTGTTATCCTATACATTGGAACGATTTTAATTAACATTAGATTTTGCCATATTTATGTAAAACGATAAATTGATTAACTTTGAAATTGGGAGAACCAAGTCAAAAATGTCAAAATGAGGAAGATTGCGTGATAGATCGACTCTGCATCAGTGGTGAGCAGTCCATTCGATATTTGAAAACCTCCGTAGTTTAGTTGCTTAGACAGACACCTGTTTTCCAAACTATGGGGTTGCAGGTTCGATTGCCGTTCGTAACCAGATTATTTTAAAAAGGATTCCAATCTGGCTGATAATAAGGTTTATATGAAAAAAGGAATCAACCCACATTTTATCAGCTTTAAAATATTGTATATTAAAGAGGATATATGGCGCGTTGACTTTGCTTGTATGGAATGGATTATTTAAATTGAATTTAGCCTTGAGATATACATAATAGATAGACATTTTTATTCATTATTCATCATGTACGCTATTTTTAAGGTTAATAAAATGTTTATTTGATATTTAAAAAAATTTTTTTTTTGAGTTAGTTATTTTTATAGATAATTCCGATTTTATGTAGTTGTCTAACAGACTAACAGACTAGAACATTTTTAACAACTAATTTAAAAATAATAAAACACTTATTTTTTATTCACCACTGTTAATTTGAGTTCGCTACTGGTTTCGAAAACCTCCGTCTTCCTAGTCAGGTGAAACTTCATGAAGTTTATCTTCATTTGACACTTAAGACGAAAGTCTTTGAAACCGGCAGTGATCTCAAATAAAACAGTGGTGAATATAAAATAAAATATAAATGGGTTATTAATTTTCTTAAATATTTATAAACATGACACCACAAAGTTAAACAAATATATTTTATAAGATTCGAGAAATGAAAAAAAAAGGCTTTATTACAACACAAACAACATTTGTATTAATCTCTTGACATACCAAGATAAATCCTCCGGATAAACGTCTAAGAATACGACGTATAAATATTCAATTTCGTGAACGAAGAACTAGTTTTGTTATTGAAATATGGAGTTCCGAAAAGTTAAACTTAAAACGGTTAACAAAATAAATAATTAATAAATAATTTTTATTCTTTATTTCTTTTATTTTAATTTTAATAGGTACTACAATCACCACTAAATAGAGGCAGTTGCTATTTGAACGGACCTTATTGGACTACAAGTACCGGAGCCAGTTTTTACAATCGCTGTCTCTAAAACGCGGTGTAAATCTTGCATTAAATTACACATTCATTGTTTATGGTATAACCTGACGATATAGATGGTCGCTCTTTCAACTAACCAGAAAAGTGGCAATCTATTTCCACCCACCAAAAAAATGTTAAATATACCTTAAGTGAAAGCACCTTATTTAAAAAAATATATTTAACATTGAGAATCGAACCCGCAGCCCCGGCATTGAAGACAAGGCGCTTACCAACAAGGAAAGGTTTACTTCTAGGATTTTCAAAGATATTATGATAACTTGACCACCTTTTTACAAAGCTAATTGAACATATTTTCTTAAGTACAGCGAATAACCCATAAATTTAAAAAAAATTGATAAGCATTAAATATATTTTGTCCTTTTATATTTTAAATACAAAAATTATATCAAGCAATAAATTGTGTAAAAAAATAGCGACCAACACGGTGCCGTGACACCTTTACAAGGCACCACACTCAGAAACTGATATAATAAAAAAATAGCGACGCCTATAAAATTAGTTTCGTAAAATGTTTAAGCCAGTTGTTTGTTCCTACGGACCACCTAGAAGCTGGAAACATCGTTTAAAATATCTCCTTACGTCATATATATAGCATGAATGGTCGTTTGTTAATACTTGTTTTATTTTTTTTTAATTACAAATGATGTTAGTTGTAGCATTATCAAACAATATAAAATCAGTTGTACTTACATCCGTGTGAAACATTAAGTATTGCCATAGTTAAAGTTTAATAGACATTATTTAATAACCAAGGCATTAGTGAGAACATTTTTATTTTTAAAATATTATTTGACTGTTGTCACTTTTTGATATGATTATAAGACATAAACGAGCAATGATAAATAATGTACGAGTATTTACGAAAATCGAAAAAATATATCAATTCAGTTCAATATTTAAAGAAACAAAAATCGTACTTATCCTTTGTTTATATCGGTATTGAAAAAAAGAAACGAAGCAAAAAGAGCATTGTACATTTACATTTAATTTTATCTTACAATCCAGCGAGGTTATTTTACGGCTCAAGTATGTACATCGAGGCTTTACAACATTATTGATATTGTCCCATAATCTTATTTTTTATAATGCAAGTTTGAATAGGAGTCGTGGTCAAGGATGGCTGAAAAAAACATTTTGGGATGAGGAGAATGATATTTAGCAAAAAGGAAATATATGGAATAAGATAAATAAATGGAACAGTATAGAAGGATCTGAAGAGTTGAAGGAAGTATGTCGTGATAGAAAAGTTTCACTCTCTGTTTACATCAACAGGGAAATTACGTGATGGTATGTAGGTAATGATACATATATGATACATATGTTATATGAGATGTTCGCTGAATAATAAATAGGATCATTCTCAAGATATCAAAGCAAGAGTGGATATAAAACGAAGCGATTCTTCTAAATGCAGGATCTTCTCTGTAACAAGTGTTTCAATATTAACTTACGTATACGAATTTCGCGTTGTTACATATTCTTCATACTTCTCTATGGTGTTGAAGCATTACTTAGGCTACCACAAAGAAACTAGAAGCTTTTGTAAAGAAAAAAAAAATAAAGTACTTAGGACATTTAATGCTAGAAGAAAGATATAAAATCCTTCAATTGATATTACAGTGGTAAACTTAAGTGTGTGGGAAGTAGCTCATCTCGTGGTTGAAGAACTAACCGGATGGATTGTTCACTGTGGTATCATATCTATTTGTTCAAATCTGCTGCCTCAAAGGTCAAGATTGCTGTGATAATTGCCTACCTATGTTATGAGAGAATATTCGTTTATTTTGCTATTGCTTCTTACCATCCCGCAGGAAACCATTTCAAGTGTATTTCGTAAAACTCTCTTCGCCTATTTGTCTATTTCGTAAAACATGCTTATTTAATAATTACGGTTCAATCATAATTAAGGACCTATTAGACTTCAACATTCTAAAGAAATAATACGTGTACATTTAATCATTTAGTTAATAATATAGTGTAGTCGTAAAGTTGTTGACGTTTGGTAAAATAATAATTCTGTATGTAGTTATTTTAATTGCCTAATAATATAAATTTAAATAAAATTTAATAATAATGCTCTATGGGAGATTATTAATATTTTCTGTTAAATTATCCTTGGTTTGCTAGCATTAGTTTGTACTTCACAATTTCAGTAATTGTACCTAGCATTACCATTATGACCCTTAAAAATAATCAGACTTCTAAAAAAATACAATAACATCTATAAATTTTTAGTAAAAAGGATAATATATGATGATCTCCGTAACCTAGTAAGTAAGACATACAAACATACCATCACACCGTCTCCCTGTCGGGGTAGACAGTGGACAGAGCGCCAGACTTTTTTTTTAATTCACCTTACACGGATTTCTCCTGTTACACAAATCGGGAATCCTATCTCGACACACATCCTTCGCCTCTACTTCATCGATGTAATTTCTACAATTTCTCTGACTTTCTACGTTTTTTTCTTTAAGAATATCACTAATTTGATCCAATCATACTTTCCTTGGTCTTCCTTTCACACGCCTTTGTACTACGAGTTACTCGTATATATCTGTTTTCTCAGGCTTTCTTCAATCATTCGTTCCATATGTCCACACCATCTCATCGTGATCTTTTTCATCTTACACAACACATCAGCATTAAGTTCCCAATCATCCGTTATCACCGTATTCCGTAATCTGTCATACACTATCAATCTATGTATTCTTCTCAATGACACATACTCGAAAATATAGAAAGTGTCTCAGTCTTGTGAAAGACTCCGTCTGGTAAAAATAGTAACACGCGAGCGATTGTTGTCGCGTAGTCTAATAACGTGTGGTAGTAATGCAAATACATGCGATTACGTACAACATGTTCCGTGCCTACTCCAGAGTTGTAAACCCGAAGCCTCGATTAATAGGGTCGATGTCAATATTGTCTACCTCGCTCTTTGATATTTTAATATACATTTCGGATTACTTGAAGGGTATAAATACAAATGCATGAATGAAGTATATGAGGTTCTTTCTTATTTTTTAAACGAGCAAAAAAAGTTTGATGTTTTAATCGACAAGTTAAAAGTGCAAATGTGAGTGGAAGAAGAATACCAAAAAATCATGCTTGGATCATGTGAATGATATTTCGAAAAATGAAATACAAAACACAAGTCAGAGACATTGTAGGAATTGTTTGAGAAAGTGTATATGTATGGAAGATATAAAATATATATGTGGAGATAAAAAATCTGGCACTCCATGCTCTCTCCCTATCCCGATAAAAAAATGGCGTGATGGTGTGTAATTAATTTGTGTTTCACTTACATGGAAACAATCTGAGAGAACTTTATAAGAAGTAAACAAGGATAAAAAAATGTTTAATTTGAAATACTCTATGGTAGAATTCCGCTAATTACGAAAGTTTGGTAATATTTCCGCGTTATGTTCTAGTTCAACGTGTTAAAAAAATTTATACATGATTTGCGAAAAATAATATTTCGCTCTTTTTAAAACTTGTTTTGAATATTCAAACAAAAAGCGGATATAACAAAAGGTTTTTAAAACGTAATATTTTTTCATAATAAGAAAGTGTTCTTAAAACAAGTCGGGTTTGTAAAAAAAAAAAAAACAAGTTGTAAAAAAACAGCAAAATTTCTCGGATATAAGAAAGAGAACAAATTTTATTCATGTTAAAATGTAATACAATTGTAAAAGTATGTAACTTTGAAAGTTACATTATTAGGGGGAGGGAGGGGTGTTTTGTCCCAACTTTGGCAGTTTCCGAAGGCAATTTACATAAGAAGTATAGAAAAATAAGTGTTATTCCGGAAAAGTCACGAATCACGGTGACATTAAAACATAAATGAAATTGATATTTTACGAAACATCGGTAAGCAAGTATCCAGAACGACAAACGATAAGCTTTAACAATTCGTTGGCTGAATTTTTTTGATTAAGGTATTAAATAAAAACTTATAAATGTATACAAGGTAGCGCAGGAAGTTGACGATAATTTAATCGATTTTCTATTCAGGATTTTTTTAATACACTTTATATATTGTCTTACCATTTCGCTGCACAGAATACAACCTGATATCAATATTTTCCAAACAATCAGAAATATGATTAAGATGCCACAAGTGTGAAAATCAGACGGGAATCGAACCTGTAACTGTCATCTTCCCTCCTCCTATTGTTCTGGAGTCTAACACTCTGCAGTTTGAAGTAGTATTAAAAAGTAACGAAGCTTTACTTCTACCGCAGAGTTACGGATTTAATTTCAGATAGTACTCGAAAAATAAAATTCACGTCTCACACTGGATTCATGTCTCACTCATATGCACTGGACTTCCGTGTGGAAGGTCATCGGTTCATACTCACCTTATCAGATTTCGATACCGTATTCTTTAAGTGTAATTGTTTTAGCGCCTCATTGACTTTGTTTACTATTGCTACACGTCGTTTGACATCTCTCGTCATGCCATCCTTTAAGTTGTACATTTATGACGCATAATACTTGCCAGTAACCATAGTGTTCCTCTCTTTGAAGTCAATATGTAGAATTCCCTGATAATTTCTTTTGATTTGAATCTTATATTTTATAACGCTTACTTTGTACGTATGCTACTTTTTCTGCTGATCTGCCTTAGCGAGGGTCATCTTCAATTGAATATCTGCATAAATGAAACTATTCAGTGCAATCTTTCACTATAGAATATGATGGAGATAAGTCTTCATATACAGCATCTTGACGTCGTTTATTTCTGCCGGGCATCTGATTTTGAAAGAAACTTGACAATCGCGCGACATTAAATTTTTAACATATCAGAATATAACGAAACAGCACGTCTTAACTGGGCTATGACTGACCTACTACTACCAAGTGTAGGGGTATCAAATTTCAATTGCAAATTGGCCTGACCATGCAATGGGCGGGGCCGGTGAAGTATCTGTCCATACATACTCTTTCTTGGACCTAATGATAATTTAATGTAGAGCTATGATGATGATCATCATGAAATTTTATCTCATCTTTGGCCTCCCCACACTCACCCCCCAATAAATTGTCTAAATACATAAATATTTATTTTGATTCATATTTTTAGAAGTTTACAATGCGTTAAAATAATACTGGTCAAATCTACCTATCAGCTATAGCAAAAGATTTGGCTTAATTTTGGAGGTCGAAACTAGTCCTCGGAAAATGTAAAACAATACGTATGTCCCTCCCTTTTTTCCATACTCAGGTGTGTCGCCACTGGCGAAGGTGTCCCTTTGGTCAGTCCCTTTTTCGTATCTACGCGATCATAAAAAAAAATAAAGATTTCGATTTTCTAGTGTAGATCGCGCTGGATGTGGACTTATTTTGTTTGTCAATAGGAGCGTGGGTGGAGATGGGATCGAACTGAACTGTTCCTTTCTAATTATTTCTGGTGTAATATTTTTTTGTATATTTTTTATATATTATGTCCTTCTTTATCTTGAACCTTAAGTCCATCGTGAGTACTACTATTGAGCATTCACTACTGGATCTTTATTTTTATTGTTGTAAGAAACATTGTATCGTTTATTAAAATAAATAAATAAAAATAAATTAATAAATATATCTCGGTCTTTTATCAATTTATACCAGATACTCTTAAAAATTATTACTTCAAATTAGATCTTTAGTGATCATGATTCACCCGTAAAATGAATGATTCAGATCAATAATTTTCATGCCGATTAAGTCATTATATTCTCGGCCTCAGTGTGAATTGTGGTTAACCACGAATTTCAAGTTACTTTTTATGTTTTTGCTCACTTCAATGTCTCAATCTTGTTATAAATTATCCTCCAAACACAGAGCTCACGTTGTTATTATGCTAAATACATATATTCACGAACAATTCAGACAGACCTTGAAAGTGGAGTTATTAATTTTTGGGAATTGTTTTTTTACTACCGGCCAGTTTTAGCGAAATATGTTAATAATTTTACAAAAGTGACATGTGTGTGTTATTTTCTTAGAAATAGAAACTCAAGATATTTTAAAATTCAAGAATATCTATGATCAGTTTTGTTTCTTTTAACTAGCAGGAAAACATAATTTGGTAACGTTTGTAAAAGTATAAATAATTTATTGGAAAGATATACGACACTAAAGTGTTCTTTAAAATTCAAAGTATATCACGATTTATTTACTGACGAAAAAATAAAATAATAATAATTTGTATAAAAACAGCGCAAATCAGCAGACAAATGGAGTATAAAATCCCTTATGTGAATTAAAACAACACTATTAGCGTACAACCAACCTTCCAGCCAAACACAAATATGTGCTTTAAAAGTTAAAATAAGACTAACGTTTTTTTTTTAAATATCTGGGTACTAATGAGAATTAAACCCGCAACCTCGGGCTGGAAGACAGGTGTCTTATCGATTTAACCACGGAGATATGTAAACACATGCATAATAAAAGTATTATAAAACATATAGCTGTTTTTTTTCTTTCGATGGTCCTACAGCCCATATCGAGCTTTGGCCTCCGTCAATCTTCGCCTCCAACTCCTGTCTTTTGCCACGACCCTCCAATCCTGCGCCTGCAGCAGCCGGGTTGCATCCCTCTCAACTTCGTCCTCCCATCGCAGCCTTGGCCTACCCACTCTCCTTCTTCCATATAGCTTAGTAATGATAATTGGTATTTTGTAATTTAATAATCATTATCTCCGTGACCTAGTTGGTAAGACACCTTGCGACCCTGAAGTTATAGATTCGATCCACATTGTTATCCATTTTTTAAATGGGTACTAGCCTGGCTTTAGCTTTCGACCTATTTAACCTGTATTTTGTGGTTAGTTCATAATTCAGTTATACCAGATTTTATGACAATGTGTCAAACAATATACGAGTAGTTAAAACATGAAAGATCATTAGATGTTTATTTAGTTTTTACTATTTGACCATAAAATAGCTTTTGACTTTATCAAAAAGCGCGTGATACTCGTACTAAAAGCTATGTTAAAGTAGGGGGTA
Organism: Odontocerum albicorne; assembly: GCA_949825065.1. NCBI lineage: Eukaryota > Metazoa > Arthropoda > Insecta > Trichoptera > Odontoceridae > Odontocerum > Odontocerum albicorne. The sequence goes on along the minus strand of OX463852.1, from coordinate 15,786,788 downwards.
GATCATTCAAGAGAAGTTTATAATATTTAACATATGTTATTTTACACTAAGATGACCATGGAGTTGTCTCTAGTCACTAAATGGCGAAGAAAAAAAAATAATAGCACGTGTCAAAATATGAAAAAATAAGGCATTTTTTCATATTTATTAGCGAACGTATCTAATATCACACTACACACATAGGAATTCGGACGGTTCCACCGAATTGAAAATTGTAAAAAATTTAAATTCGCTTCCCGAAACAATGATAGAAAATGTAAATTCAGTGGACACAAAAATCCCTACAAAGGATGAATTGACGAACAGGAATCGTGACTCACACACAATGCATCGGTTTAAACTGTGTCTGTTACTCTTTTGTGATGAAAAAAAATGGCAACCGAAAGGCGTGTGGTTGAGCTGGAACAATTGTTATTTGCCTATCGTATATGACTGACTATCTAAAGCCTTTATTGTTTCAAATTTCATTTTCAGGGATAACGAAATAATTCAATTCAAGTTAAAATCTATCCTATAATTGACGATCTTAATGGACTAGTTCGTAGAACACTTGACTTGCTGCTGGATATTTCAGGCTCGATTTCCGATGATACCAAATTAAAAAAAAATATTAAAAAAGGGCCCCAGTCTGATAACAATACTTACACGCGCTAAAAGTATACTAGAGTTGATATCTATTCATAGGTGTCAGTATTGCCAAAATCGTGCGATGACGAACTGCGAGTTTTGTGTCCACGTAAACAATGTACGAGTATATATTATATTGTGTTGTGTTATATTATATCATGTTGTATCGTATTTGTGACAACTGTATAAGTTTATTCGTATTTTGTGTTATGCCTACTTTACAATTCACAAGGAATTGAACAGTTATTAAAGTAATCGCGTTGCAACGCTCAATACATTTGTTTATACCTCCCAGGGAACAAATGTCCCACCCAATATGGGTATCGGGCTGTTCGCTGATTGGTATCGCTGGGACAGGAAGGTCCCAAAGGTGTGATCCGTTTTACGGCTCTATTTGTCACCGTCGAGTCCGATTGCCGCATACTTAATTTCGCCAGCTTCACGACACTGACTTTGTATCGAAATAAAACAGGGGTTCTTGCAGAATGTTGCGGTCATGTTTAGTGTCTGCAGAGATAGTTTTAATGTACTAATGAAGGTTTATAATACCTGTTTGGACTCTGTTTATTTTAAAATAGTACATTGTATTGAGTTCTGCGTATCTAAGAAGATGTCTTTATTGTGTTGATACAAAATAGTTTCAAGAATCAGTGCAATAAATTCAAAGCATAAAGTAAACTCTTTATTTAAACTGTTAAATAATCCAACTTGCCATCATTATCTGCGTGAAAATTTAATTTAATTTTTCCGTCCATGGACGGTTCCTGCTATTTTATGATGACATAATTCTTTGTACACCAGCATATTTTAAATCTCATTCTACGCATTTCATGTCTCATTTTTTACATTTTATTTTACGCAACGTGTCTCATTCTAAGCATATATTTTGCGGTTTACTCGGCCCGACTTTGGAACGATCTTCCTGATCTCGAGATGACACGGCGTGATGATATGTATCTTATGTACTGATTAAACTGAAAATAGTCGGCAATATGATGATTTGTATTTAATAATAAATAACACAAATTTTAATAATAATAATTATAAAAAAAGTTAAAGTTAAGGATAGTCGGTTTGAATAATATAAGTTGAAACAAAAACGAATCCCATTTAATAAATCGTTTAAACGCTAGTGACATCTATGAGTAGCAGATAGAACTAAAATAACATGAAGATTAGGAAACAAAATGGAACCGGATCGAGAAGATTTTTTAAAGTAATTTTACGGTCAACGGAGGAAAAAGTCTTTAGATAATTATAAAGAAAAACTTAAGATATTGATGGAGATAACAGCATAAGATAAAGAACCAAATTTAACGATTTGATTGAGTGTGGTTTTTTTGTGATTATTTTTATGATTATGTGCGGTACATTGTGGGATGAAAGTTTTGGTCTGTGGAGTGATGAAGTGGGAGGGGTTTGATTCGCGTGATGTATACATATGTTATTGAGTGGCATTGTTTGTCAGGTTGATGAGAATGAGCAACGGGGTTTTATATAATCAAAACTCGGAAAGAAGTATCGAATTTTTTTATGCTATATGTGCTCAGTGAGATACAGGCAAAAGCCTAGTTTACTGGGGACACGACAAATGAAAGGCAACAAACCCAGATCCATTAAAATTGTGTGTCCAAATGAAATTACCTGTTGTTTTTTTGGCAAATTATGTATATTTCTTGTCGTGTGTAAAAAATAAAATAACGTTCGACAAATAATTCAATGTAGAGATAGTAAAAATCTACAATTATTTGGTTGCAGGATTAATTTTTAGCAGGGTTGAGTCATGCACTTCTATATTTTATGTCATGCACCTTGCGGGGTAAGTTAAGACAACATACCATTATAATTTTCTATCCAAGTATATAACTCGCCCCTCTACATTCATACATACATAACATACCATCACGCCATTTTCCCTATCGGAGTAGGCAGAGAGAACAGAGTGCCACACTTTTCTATCTTGACACAAATCCTTAGCATCTTCTACGTACATACACATTCTCATACTACTTCTATGACTTCTCTGCCTATTTTCGTTTTATTTTTTTCAGAATATCGGCGAAAATAGGCACCGATACACCTGCAAATTTACGTTTTATTTTCTTGAATGATCATTTTAAAATGCAAAATGCCGTTTTAAATTTACCTAAATATACATAATATTTAAGAAACACTGTTTCTTTAATTACTTGGAAAAAATAATAAAATAAAAACGTATATATATTTTACGCACAGAAAAGTTTTTTTAATTACAATAAAAAAAACATTTTATTAAATCTAATGAGTTTTAAAACGGTGTTGTGATATAAAAGTAACGTTTGTCAGATGAACTAGAAATCCGGCCACCCCGTAGGGATGGGACACGTTAATTATTTAAGAGGGAACGAGAATGAAAAATGGATATTATGACCCCACGAAAATGCTTAGGCTCCGCTTCGTATCAAATACATATCATGTTTAGAGAATTTTGTGTGGGGCTGTGCCAGTTCGCAAAATTTCCCAAATTAAATACAAGTCTCATTCTGTTTGAAGCTGATTATACTTGGAGCTGTTTGCAAATTAAATTTCAAGAGGTAAACGCATTAAATTAAGAGCTGATATACTTAATATATGTGTACTTTGATTAAAGTAAGGACTCAAGCGATGTTATTTAATAATATGTTTTGAATTACGTTTATTTTGTGACGAGTAGCTTTGCTTTTCTTGACGAATAATTCAATGTAATTGGAAAGGTTTATCGGAGAGTATTGATCTTTATGAATAACTGTTGGAACAAGTATAATTCAAATACATTTCTCGTTAATTTATCTTTTATGGTTTTACCGCAAGACTCGCTCTTGTCGGCTTACTTCAAACAGCGACTTAAAAAATATGAAATATCTTTTCAATTATGAAATGTCTTTTCCATTTTATGATCATTGATACAATACAAACCTAAATTTATTTCACGACTTATAAGAAATATATTTTATTAGTAATTGGGTTATTTTTAATACCATGCGTAATTTTTTTAAGAATCGAGAGTAACTATTTTTTCTCAACGAATTCATGAAAATCACATGAAATTTCAAGAAAAATAAAATGGGCGAAGAAAAATTTGCTGGAGCACATTTGGTTATTTGACGCATGTTTCTAAAAACAAACTATCTGCCTATAGCCGAAGGTTTTTAATCAGCGTGTATCCCCAATTCTATCAAATGGGTGCGATAAATGGATCTTGTTGTCGCGAAAAAGCTTTACTCGAAGAAGCATTAAAAGATGCACGTTAGGCTATATGAAAAGTTACAGAAAATGCTAAAAAATGCGCGTTAGGTTATACGAAAAGTTACAGAAAACGCTAAGAGATAAGGCTATACGAAAAGTTACAGAAAAGGCTATGTAATATATTCGCAACCAAACGACGGTAAAAAAAAACATAAATTAGTCCATAAAATTCTGCAGGACATGCATCCAGAACAAGACAATTGTAATACGAGTATGAGGACTTCTCATAGGGTGGCGTGGCAATGACAACACGTCTTCTACATTTTTCAGGTAGTCTGTTAGAGGCAGATATTCGCCAATAAGATAGCAGGATAATCCGTTCGAAGGGGTTCTCCTAAGCTTCGCAACCTGTGGGTAACAGTCATATATCGCATTATAACTGGGTTGACCACGCTTCGAATTCTGTGGGCCAATCTGGATGGAGGCGTTTTGCATTTTGGCATCCCTGTGTTCCTGATGATGGAGTGGTTTAAATTGATTGAAACGGCAACAAACAGGTGATGTTGGAGATGTCGTGGAGAGGCCTATGTTTAGTATTAAATTATATTAACGTGCTTCTCCAAAGATTTCACCTTTCACGATGATTGTGGTGTGCCCTGAATCGTTTACGGCATGGCAACGGTTGCAGTGTACACGCCTTGCATATATTAAGTTAAAATTACCCCGCAGTTCATACTGCAGGTGATATCATGGAGAAGGGTCCAATATACTTACTCCCGAGTGGGACGGAAGAAGATCCATCAGGCTATTTATGAGACTGCATCATAAATTAAAGACCTGAACATCGGTCTAAAAGAGAGAAACCTTGCTAGAGAAGAATAGTATTAAACTAATAAAATGATGTTGAATAAGGATGAAATCAATTTAATTTGTTTTGAAGTCTCACTAAAATGAAAATCTATTTTGATGCTACAGTTTATTAAGTATTAAAAACTATATTTGTACCGGTGCGGTATGCGCTGGTGTGATCAGGTCTTCTAAGGAGATTGCCCTAATATTTTAAAGGGAATCGTGTAATACGAGTATATTTCTCCTCAGACTTTAACCGAGGTCAAATGATTAGAGTAAACGAAAACACAGGATTTATTAAGAGAAAACTGCCAGACCAAACGATTCCCAAGAGATATTTGTTCCATTTTACTAACCGTTGATCCTTAAACTTTTCGGTCATTATTGTTACAGATTTTATCATGATTTATGTTCTGAATAAAAATGAATTTTAAGATACATAGTATTGTGTTTTGTTGTTTATTTACGGCAATGACGGCTAAAAATTATTTTTCAGATATTCTTCACTTTAAAAAAAAAGTTAAAAACATTTATTCAAATTTATCGGTGCCTATTTTGATAGTAAGCTTTATATCGATAGATGATTAGGTTTTACGGTTTCTTCGTCCTTCTTTAAATTATAATTTTTATGTCAATGTCTTCCGACAAAAGAAATAAAAACTCTTTGTAATTTGCGTCTGGATGATTGAAGTTCTGTTTTGTCTAGTCTGTCTCATAAGAAAATTTCTTGATTCCAGTCTGTTTTCAATATAACTACTAGGCTGATACATGGTGGTCATAAATATTATCATGTTGATCTAGTTCTTAAAAGTTAGAAGGATTAATTTTAAATCTTGTCTCTTAGTCTTCAAGCTCCTTAATGGGATGTCTCCGTTGTATATTTCTAATGTTTGTCTGAGAGATGTTTCTGCGTTATACTAAATGTAATGTTTGGAAATGTAGAACACTATAATTTTAATAATACAAAGATAATTTATTAAGCGCCATTTAGAGAGCAGGTTCTTCTCAAGGAAGTTGGTATTCTTACCTGGGAATCGAACACAATATAATTGAAAGAATAAAAATGTTATGAAATAAATATACATACGTTTAGTGCAAGAATAGGAAGTTGGTGATTGTGGCCAATAGATTTGGTACTAGAGTTTATGTTTAGAAAAACTTCTTTCTTAAGAAATCTTCAGAAAACTAACGAAGGGTAGACGAATCATATTTTTTTGTAGATCTTGGAAAATGTCATTGCAACGCATTTGTAAATCTTGGAAAATGTCATTGCAACGCATTTGTAGATCTTGGAATTTGTCATTGTAACGCATTTGTAGATCTTGGAATATGTCATTGTAACATATTTGTAGATCTTGGAATATGTCATTGTAATGCATTTGTAGATCTTGGAATTTGTCATTGTAATGCATTTGTAGATCTTGGAATATGTCATTGTAACGTATTTGTAGATCTTGGAATTAGTAATTTTACGCATTTGTAGATCATGGAAATTGTCATTGTAACGCATTTGTAGATCTTGGAATTTGTCATTGTAACGCATTTGTAGATCTTGGAATATGTCATTGTAACGCATTTGGTTTTAGGTGTAGTGCATGTGTGTAGTGTTCATATATAATTGTAAATTTTGACAAGACCTCCCAAAAAGGGGTGTCTTCATGTATTTCCCAAACCTACAAATCTCACTCATACCTCTTACACTTAGAAGCAGATCATTCTACGCCATATGTTCAGTAATGGCAGAAATAATGTCAGGATACCTCGTCTTATCTTTTACCAGATTTCCTACATTATTTTAAAATGTTAAACATCAGAACGTCAGAACGAACAGAAACGAAGATGAAGTTGGTGTATCATTTTTTTGTACTTTTACTAAATACGGAGAAGTGGTTAATAACTGATATTTGATAACTTTGATTCATATATGAAAAGGATCTGTAAGGATGGGAAAAGTAAGGACACTGGGGTTTTGATCCCCATACCCTCTGTTCACGTTTTATTAACTTGGGATCTTCCATGATCGGGCGTAGTATGAGAATGTTAATTTTAATAAATTTAAGTGAAACAAATTAATATTTTGAATACTTACAAAACAAATCAGGCAATTGTTTCACCGTACTCAAAAAACTCTATCTACAAGTCTATTGAAATAAAATGTAATACGAGTATATTCACCAAAACTTAAAATAAATTGTCTTAACATTTCGTACAAAGCACACAAAAACTATATAATATAATATAGATATATAAAAAAATGACCAACATGATTTCGGAATTTCCAAGTATCGATAGACTTTGGAGGATCACCGGGATAAACGTAAAGAGAAAAGTATAAAACCTTTACCTAAAAGTCCAGAGAAAATGCGACAGGAAACGGACGTTTAAGAATTGGAGGTTCATAATTGTGTATAAGGGTAAAGGCTGTCGGTTCCGTCATAAAGCGATTGGTATTTTCGAAATTGATATCGGTAAAGTATATCGGATATTTTGGAGAGATACTAAGAAAATTACGTCGAAACTGATTTTGACATTGAAATAGAAACGTGCCGGCATTATCGCCAAAACCCAAGATCATATTTCGCTAAAAATAAAACAAGGATTCCGTTATAGAAAGGGGGGGGAAATACGTGAAGTTAAAGTCAAGTAGCTTTTTTCAGTCGCTATTTTTAATAAAAAAAGGATATTTTTAAAGAAAAATACGGACTGCAAGCACCCTGGGATCGCTACTTGTTTTTTTCTTCATGAATACAATATTGATCAAAGTGATTTAAAATTAAATATTGAAATAAGTTTTAATTGTGACTAGTGATTTAAAAAAAAATTATATGTAACAGAATAGAACACTGCAGTGTGTTTTTTCCATTTTATTTTAAATTTATCACTATGCGCATATCATCACATACTAAGTCCTGGTCTTATGAAGAATATAGTAAGAAATTACTGTAGAAAGGTTTCCTGTGCAAAATAGAGTAAATTAAATTGATTATTTATGATATTTTGATGTAAATGTTTTAAGACTATTTATCGATTCATTTACGATCGATTTCGATCATTATTAATTTTTACTAAACATAATTAAGAGTGCGAGTGAATACAGACTTACAAGATGCTGTAATTTAATACATAAATACCAAAACATTAACGTGATTCATACAAACCTGGCGTTAAAAGTAAGTTGACGGCCGATTTGTATGACCCATCACACAACAGTTGCTAGTTATGTGAGACCCGGTGGAAAAATAAATCTCAGAAAAAATGTAAGACCTGAAACGCCATACCTTAAATGGAACAATATATGCCTATTATAAATTAGCTTATATAGTCATGTCTGGTGACACCAACGACAAGTTTTCTAATCATCTACATTGCAGTGTAACATATTTATTTTCGCGACATGTAACTTTGATTCAGCGTTTTCATGCAGTCGTAATACATGGAGCCATATAACATTTCCTGTTTTGTATCTGTTTTGACTTCGCATTTCGTTCTTATTAGTATCATAACATATGTAGTTCTCCAAAATGATTTCTTTTTTTCCCAGCTATTCATCAACAATTATATTGACAATAATATTTCTTCTTGGCCGATTCCTAATGTTGCGTTCCAGACTTGGTTAGTCTATTAGGTTGCAGGTGATTTAGATCAAATCTTTCCCGTCATCTTTACACACTGCCAATAATTCAAGTTTTTCCGAATTCTCGTCTTCGTTCCGTAATAGTGGACAGTCTATCTTAAATCCACGTTGTTAAATTATTGATACACTGGTACGCAGCATCGTCTAAGGCAGTGTCTGCCAAACTTTTATACTTCACGGCACACTGGTGAATGGGATTTGTTCCGCGGCACACCAAATAAAAATACCTTAAAAAAGGAAATGTACCTTGTTAATGTGAATAAAGGAAACCATAGTGTAGGTAACAATTTTTTTTAATATTTTATCAATATATATGTACATAGGTGGTAATAAGTTTATTGGTGAGAAGGATACAATTGATTTTAAGAAAGAATTCTGTCAAAACGTGGCTCTAAATTAGATAAAAAAACACGCAACTCCTCATCTACCATGTGTAACCGCTCTCGTTTTTTTTATTTCATTTCCACGAGCGCTGAAAAACCAAATTCGCAAATATACGACGATCCAAACGGCAACAGAGATTTAATTGCTGTTGTGTGTTAGCCAATCGAGGATATTGACTCCAAAGTAATATAAAAAATGGTGATAACTCTAACTCAGAAAATGAGGGTTTGTGCACAGGATCGTTTTTTAGATCTATTAAAATTTCCTCCTCCGTTAGTGTCAGGTGTGTACCGTCTTGCGAATGGGTTGATGATCCACTGGTACATTTGATAATCAAGTGATGGAAAATACTTGGAAAATGATGCAGAAAGGAGTTCTAATGTCCTTTGCACTTCTGGCAAAATGTTGGCTCTCACACTCACTACGCTGCATATATACCAGCGTCACTGTATCCCTGTGTCATGTCGATCACTATGTACGAACGTGACAAATATTTATTTGAATATGTAGATGTTGAATATATTTAAAATCGAAGAATATTTAAATGAATAGGCATTATTTAAAATTAACAGTTTTGAGGCTTCTTCCTTCCCGGCACACCCTGAGACTTCTTGCGGCATTAGTGTGCTACGGCACACAGTTTGGCAGACACTGGTCTAAGGTATATTCAGTTTATGTGTCCATCACTACACATCGAGTGTATTTTCCAGGTCTCCACTCCATGTAAGAAAATGGGGAAGATCTAGAAATGCATTAGTCTTTCTTTGGATGCTATTAAAATGTTCCCATTCTTTCATACTCACTGTAGTACTTTTGTCATTGAGTACTTCACCACCGTAAAACTATTTTGAGAATAATTAAAAAAAAAACTTAACTGTTATAAAGTCAGAGAACAATTGAATCTATATCCAGATCGATAGTGAATTTTATAATAAAATCTTGGTCTTTTTTTTTTGCTCGAAATGGAACACAGGATCAAAAAGGCTGTCTGTCCTTACTGTAAACGATAGCAAATTAAATGCCAAACCCCCATCGACCCAATTAGGTTGACGTAGGATAAAGTGTTTATTTGGATTACTGCGGTTTGTTGAATTAATTGATAATTTGCTTCCTTCCACTCTGGACATTTATTTGTATAAAGGATTTTCTTTTGCAGACCTACATCTTAATTCCGACTGACTGGGGTCGGTTTGCACAAGACTGACATTTTATATTTCAAAGGATATTCGTGTAAATTGAAAATTAATCAAAGTGATAAATATATCGAAATGGATTGTATATACCATCACGCCATTTCTTTGTTAAGATAGGCAGAGGACAGAATGCCAACCATTCCTTTCATAACACACTTCCTTTTTCTCCACCACATATGGGATATACCCGAACATCCATTCTGCCCACACAGTTGATTCGTTTGGTCTTACTCCTTACCTTTCTTTCTTTCGTTTTTTTTGTTGGGAGTATGGTTATACAATTGGCGTGTTGAATTCAGATATAATTTATTCATCATCACCATTAATATTTATATCTTCTTCTGTAAGATAGGGGTTACAGGTTTCGGCAATGCGTGTTTCTTTTTATAAGCCTAATCTAATTTATATATTTCATCTTACATATAGCTCATCAAACCATCCCCCAAGCAAATACTAGCAGCATTCTACATAAGTTAGCTGAGTCTTGTCTGCCTTGGTCTTGGTGTTCTCTGTAGCCAAGTATTATGTCCCCGTTTGGCTTGGACGCACCCATAAAAACCTTATTGATTTCAGTGAATAATCAGTGGTCTTCTGTCGGGAATCTTCCCCCATATGAATGATCCTTACGTGCTTTTAGATTTGATTTGCAACGAAGATTGGATAGAAATCCGAATTCTCTAATATGATTTCCACTTATTTCGATCTCCAAACAACCATGCTACTCCCTTTCAGTCCAATCCTATACTCTCCTGATAAAACTGCTACATTTACATATTCAAACATCCTCGTTCTGGCGTGCCCTACTGGTCTTAATTTAATTAATATTTTGTTTAGAAGGGGTACTGAAATTTCCACAGATTTACGATTTCTAAATCTACTAACGAAGTATTTCTCTACTATCTCTAAAGAAATCTCAGCGACTCTACTTTGACACTTGACATATTTATTATTCATTTAAACAAATCTTATTTCGATATTAAGATGCAAATAACTAAATTGTTTGAAGAAATGATTCAAGTCTGATTTATATAATAAAACCAAAGCATTTTCATTCATCGTTTCAACATGAAGTAATTGACAACTGAATGTGGCTTTGACATGTGAAAGACTGAAACTTTTCTAATGGTGTCATTATTTAGTTAGTTCGATTTGTTTTCGGGTTTGATTCCTGATTGTTTGCGAAATGTTTCCATACAAAATAATATGGTTAATTTAATTTACTTTCATACTTAGATAAAATGTGTTCCAATTCAATGAGCTAAGTACAATAAAATATTTATCATAATATCTTCCATTATTTGACCGATTAAAAATACTCAATTAATTTTATAAAGATGAGAGTGATATTTTAATAGAATAAATAAATGTGTATAATGATGTAATTACAGTGAAACGTTGCTTGAATGATTTCGTATTATCCTTCCGTGTCCTTATTGAGTAAATCGGGGGTGAGAGAACTCTTTGTCATGTTCCCTAAGGATATTCTGAAAAGTTTCCAATTCGTACGCCCGGAGAAAGTGTAATCTTCAAAATTGGTATTGAATGTTTAATGGCTTACAAATAAGTTGGTAGTTTCAATTGCTGAGCGAGACACACCACGTTAACTTAAGAGTGTATCTACTAGGCACAAAAATTGCTATTTGCAATTGTTAATTAATTGAAGGAGAAAATATTTTCCCGTTGTATAGAAATATTAAATATTGCAACCAACACATATTTTTTTGTTGTGTTAACAAGTTTAATTTGGATAAGTAAAATTGTTTCAATTCATGACTGCAACTGCAAAAAAATATGTTTATTAAAATTCATGTAAAAAAATCTTAACAATAATGACAGGACTAGAGAAAAGCAATTTGTGCTAGGATAAGGAACGGAAAAAAAAGAAAAAAATGTAAAAAAAGGTTTTCTGGGTAATTTAATATATTTTCAATTCTCTCGTGAATATAATTTAATGTTACATATAAAGTGATTTAGTTTTTATTAAGAAAAGAAATTCTTAGAATTCCCTCTAAACTATCAACTTTCCGTAACTTTGTAACAAACATCATGACTATCATGGACCGTTAAATGCAATATATCGTTTTTCGACAATAATACAGTCCTGTATTGTTTGCCTAGTTAGTGTTCTCTATACGAGTATCTATGGGCCCATTTACTTTGTATGAATCTGCCAATATTGAGAATCTCTCTTTTGATAACATAAGTAAAAATGCAATTTTTAAAGATGCTTATTCTTCTTCTTAGTCGTGTTACTCATGGTTGTGCGTCGTGGTTCATCGATGATCCGGAACTGAGATGATGATTCACCTCAACTGAGCCATTAAGAGCGCAGCTCTCAATTAGGAACTAGTCATTTCTTTGATTTGGTCTATCCACCTTGCGGGCGACCGTTCCCTTGATCGCCCGCCTCATAACTTCCAGTCACTATTAGCTTCTTCAAACGGTCGTCATTTCTCCATTTCCAGCAAAATGTACGAAGCATGGTAGAATTCTTTTACTGAATTTTGTTGAAAGCATTTCTTTGACCTGAGGATACCGGAAGCTGGCCACGTTTGTACGTCAGGCAGCTCACGAAGTTCAAAGCATTCGGCAACAACATCACATCTAAAAAACATATATATCTTTCCTTTTTTGTCACCATTCATAAGGTACTTATATAATAAAAAATATGATGCGTCCATATTAAAGGAAAAAATGTTAGTGTTAATTCTTCGCTTTCTAGGGAAAAGGATTAGTACTGGACAAAAATGAACAAAATAATTTGTAACATTGATCTTAAAATATTATTATCATTAATTTTGGGAAATCTGTATTTAGTGCTGTTTCATGAATTGAATCTACCTTAAAATCACTTGAAATACCCAGAAGAATCTTTGTGGCTCGACGGATAGATAGACGTGATCTTTATTATTTTCGGTTCAGTTTGACACAAAGTAACATTGGACAGCGGGGAAATGTAGACGTCTCGTTGAAACTTCCATTCTCCAGTGAATTGCCAACAGCTGATGCTGAACAAAATGATGAATGTATTAATTATAATTTGTATAAAATTTATTCCGATTTTTTTATTTTATCACTATTTTTAAATACATAATTTTATTCAGGCGTTTGCAAAACTGAACAATAATTTATCGGCACTGCTTTCCCAATATTGTCTCTTATTTTTAAATATTATGCAGTTTTTAGAATTTCACTCGCCAGTTTTTAAGGAGACATTATTTATCATTCCTTAACACGTTTTTTAAAATTTTCTCTCAATATTTTTTTTTATTCCTACCGACCGCGCGTTAAAATGCCGCCTACTACATATCTCTTCAGCCTGTTTGGTTCAAATTTTGTTTTATAGATATACATACGTAATTCATTATTTGACCTTGTCGGATATGGAAACCTTTTTTCAATTTAAATTGTTTTTCCATTGATTATTTACTTTGTTATTCTAAAATCACTTCTTTCTCAAAATGTATCGTACTATTTAAGATCACTCAAGCATAATTTTTTTATATATTAAATACATGTTGCAGAACTTAGCACTTTGAATTTTAAAAGTATTCCAGGACCTGACACAAGAATCAGGTTGGTTTCGTCTGTGCGTAAAGGGAATGTTTATATTTTCTCGTTTTATGTTACCTTACAGGATACTTACCATTTCTCTCAAATCAATGGCATAATTCTATTGGAAACATTTAATTTTACGCCGGCAGTAAATATACAAATAAACAAACTAAAAGTCTCCTGGTCATGATCCCAGAAAGTTGATTCTTATTTTCCGGAAGTTGGGACATGAGACACTGTGCAACGGGTAGTATTTATATAAAAATCTTCCTAAAAGACATCTGACAGTTGTGCATAATTATCTACATATGTTATTGCAATCGATTTGTGAGGGTGATGATCGATTCATCTTCTGTCCCTTTTTGCCAAAATATAACTCACAAAGTTGAAACATAAATCTATTTCTTTATGAACATCTTATTCAATTATTTTTATAAATTGACAAGTCTTATATGTTAGGCCAGTGCTTCCCAAATTGGGGGCCGCGGCTTTCTGGGGGGCCGCGGGATTTCTCGTGCGGATCGCGAAAATATTCAGTACAAAGTACAAATATTCATGTGAGTATTAAATTGTTTCATGTGAGTATAGTTTTTATTTAAAAAAAAAGTTTTTAAGCAAGTTCCTATAATTTTGTGTTGAATATAAATATGTGTATTTTAATTGTAATAATTATTGCCAAATAAATCTTCAACTATAAAATAAATGTTTGGGGGGGGGGGGGGGGGGGAATTAATTACTTCAGATTTAGGGGGCCGTTACATGAAAGTAATTGGGAAGCACTGTGTTAAGCTTGTTCACGCAATGTCTGCTTGTCTTACTTACTTGCGTAACAACTCGACATAATAAAGAGGACACAACACGTAGTTACATAATAAAGAGGACACAACACGTACTTACAAAAGTAAAACGTTTACGGAATAAAATTACTTTCCACCATTTTACGGCAGGAACGGATCTCAAGTTACCTTTAAATAACAAAAAAAAGTTATTTTTATACTAATTTTTTGTCCAAGTCAATAGCAATTAAAAAATCATTAATATGTTTTATCTATACTTTGATGTGTTTCGATATAGCGAAAAGTTAAGCGGTAGTACATTGTAGAGTGTACTGGCCAGTCTAGAGCCATCTAGAAAGTACTCAACCCCTGGTCTATTGACATCTCAAACTCTTCATCTTTGACTCCATGAAGCTGTCAGTGTACAGAGAGTGGCAACACCCCGGAAACTGCGTGACCACTCAAGCTTAATCTGGTAGAGGAGTTCAAAGATTGGTCACTTCTGCTTCTGTATTTTCCTTACCCTCTTTCCAAATCTTTCCAACTCCTATTTGTCACATTCCAACATCCCAAAACATTTGCACAACACTTCTGCTTCCACTTAACGTCCAAAAATACACATTACATCTAGGACTTTGTATTACATCCCAAAATACTGTGTGGCAGCAGGGCTCACAATCTATACAACATGTATACAATTCCTATAAAATCTACTTTGATGCGGAAGGCAATGGGAAACAACCTTAGTACGTTTCCCAAGAAAACTACATGAATGTGTTCAGCAATTCGTAGATCACGTTCCACGCATTGAGGTCACAACGAAGAAAGTGTTTTGATAACTTTTCTTTCTTGGCTGGTTTTCTAACGCCTGAAAATAATTTTTTTTAGTGCATAAGTATTTTAACACGTTCACTACCGATAACGCGATATCGTGTGGTCATCTAGAGTTACAGTAACTTGTATGATCCAGTATATCGTCAGCGTGATCTTGGTCACATTTTGAAGTGTGACTTCATCTTGTGGCTTAACAACTACCGACGAAATTTAATAACATAATTTCTTCATACAACAACATACCATTTTGAAAAAATAAACTCGCGTTGTCTGTAATAGTTTTTACGTTTTCGTTATTTTTGTTATGAAGAGAGTACGTTTGTAGGCCACCGTCAAAAAATTCCCTACGCGTAGCTGATCGTATTTTTTTTAACAAATACTAGGACAAATTAATTCAAAGAACAATTTTATACAGCACCGTTTAGAGAGCAAACTCAAGAGAGCGTTAACTCAGTACTCGATCACACTTATATTAAACAAATCACGTCTCGCAGAATGTTTTGACACTTTATTATCTAAAGAACAATTTTATGGGATTATAACTTTTTCAACCAACCAGAAAAATGGTTATGAGGCCTTAAGTGAAAATTAGACAGAAATTTAAAACAAAAAACTGTGTTTCAGTGGGAACCACACCTGCAACTTTCGGCTCGGAAGATAGGTGTAATACTAACTAGGCCACGGAGGTCTTCATTAAGGTATTTTGAATTATCATTATCTATACATATAAAATAACACCAATACAGCCAATAACATCTAAAAAAACATTTTGGCCTTTGGGGTACTTTGTTACTTTAGCGGGATGCTTAATTTGATACGTCGTGATGATTTTGATTTGTTTGTATTCAAAATAAAATACGTCGATTCAGGAATGCGGTAAAAGTGAGAGTGAATAATCAATAAATAGTAAACAGCGATGAATGGTCAAGTGAATAATAACAAGTGCCTTTATTCATCGATAAGTAGGTATATATGGAATTTTAGAACGGGACGCGTGAATGCGTCCGAGGTATATCTCGATCTCACTTCTGCGCGTGTTGAGGTGGTCGCAAGCGCTGCGGATAATACAGTGGGTAGGATATTTATTGTCGAAACGGCGAGACGGCGTGATATGTTCTCTTTCTACCTTGGAATGCGATGTAAATATTATTTGCGTGTAAACAGTGTTGACGTTTCTGGTATGTGACAATTGTGCATATCCAGAGGTTGATTCATCGGTTGTTGACCCTGCATGTTGACAATATTTTAGGGACGTGGGTACCCTACATTACTATTAGGGGTGTTGAAAGTGTAAGTGTAGATTTAGACTTCCCCATAATCCACTTCTATCAATTTTAGTCCCAAACAGTCCTTTTCTAACTGTGGTATTTTGGGTATCACATATTTGACCTGCCAAGTTGCTGTTGGCTTGCTCTTGAAATAATGTTTAGAGATGAATCGTTTTCTTCAATGCTGATTTATTTATTTTATGTAGCTAACAAATGTCAGCTAAGGAGAATTACAAAAGATAAATATATACACTGTAAAACCATAAAATACGAAGTATTGTTAAGTTAAATAAGTAACTTCCATTATTAAGAAAGCTCCCTTTAAAAACATTTTCTGAAATGTTGAATATATCTATAGCCGACGACACCTCAGCTTTAAGGGACGAAGAAAGGGCGATTGGAAAATTAGTTCTACTAAGCTCTAGTCAAAACAAACCAATGTTTTTTTTAAATCTTTGATAGTCGTTAGGAACATATAACCCAGGGGTTCCCAACCTTTTTGTACTCTAGAGCACATTCTAAAATATCGGTAGGGTGGCGGGCACCAAATTTTTAATCGACAAACTACTTCCATAACTTCTCATTTTCCCATAATTTATTTTCTTATATTCATAATTTATTAATAAATAATAAACAAAAATGCTTCAAAATAATAAAATTATTATTCAAATTGCATACACACAGAGAAATGTATTTACAAAATGTAAACAAAAAACACAAATAAAAAGAAAACATTTTATAAAAAAATATAATATCAATATGTCAATGTGATCTTTGGCATTGCATATCATTGGCCAGTGCCTCATACTCATAATTAGGAGAGTATGACGATAGCAGATAATCCTGTTAGCAAACAATCATAAAGATGCTCATCGGTGAGTCGAGATCTATATCTTGATTTTATTAAGTTCATGTTTGAAAACAATGATTCGCATAAATATGTCGAACCGAAAAATGATTCCAGGCTAGCGTGAAGAGTGCAGTCTGGCTCGCCGCTAGACAAGTTGCAACAAGTACTGTCAGCAAAGGAACCATTTATACATAAAATATCGCAAACATACGAACGTATTTAATAAACCCAGGCACTCAAAAAAATTAAAACTCTAACAAAGAAATAAAAATAATTCACATTTTTAATTTATGTTTATGAAAAAATTTTGTCTCTGTCGAATACTGGCGGGCACATACGAATCGTTCCGCGGGCGCCATGGTGCCCGCGGGCACGGTGTTGGGAACCTCTGATATAACCATACGTTTTTCAACAAAATAGAATTTATTGTTCTCCCATTATCCGTCTAAAGATACAGGTAGATGGCATCACATCCTTTCTCACACTTAGAAGATAGTGTCTGAACATGCTCAGAAGAAACATCGTAAGATAATCCACGGACAGAAACCGCACTCACGCAAGTAGAGATACCTCATTTTTTTAACTTTCTCTTCCATTTGAGCGTAATGAATGAATTTTTCATTTCTCGTCCATATATCGCATTTACTTTTCCTTTCACACTTTTCAATTCCTATGACTTTTTATTCGAAAGTGATAAAACAAACGTTCATTTACGTTGTACAACACGTTCAATGGAAATCTATTTTACGTAGTCTATTATTCAATTATATGTTTTTGAATGTAGATAGAATTATAAATTTTTTTTAAATAATTTCGTAATGCGTGTTCACAACTTATGCGGCGATCTTCCTAAAAATGTTGAACTGCTGGAACTCACTTAGAAAATTCATACCGGGTGACAGTATCATCTTAATAGACTGGCATCACCAATCGGAAAGCGAAAATCTCATCAACCAATTGCATAAAGAGCAAAGCCTGCGTCTATGATATACAATCCACACCATTAACATAGTAGTCGAATTAAGTCAATGCACCATCCATACATTCACATACCCGTTATAGTACTGTTTATTGCTTATATGGTAAACAGTTTATTTAAATAATTAGTGAATTTCTTATTTTATAAATCTAAATTTCATTTCCGAATCCCTACATACTCGTATTTAATAAGCAACAATTTTAATCAAAAATAAATCATACATGGAATTTACTTAGTCAAATAGTCAATAGTTGACATTCTGATTTGATTTTTAATCGAGATTACGATAAAAAATATAAAAATGATCCGGTTTCTTTTTTTGTCAATGCATTTCTATCTATCATTCAAAAATGATCCGGTTAGTTTTTTTGTCAATGTATTTCAATCTGTCATTTAAAAATGGTCGGGTTACTTTTTTTATCAATATGTTTCATTCAATCTATCATTCAAAAATTGCATTTAATCTAACTTTCATCATTATCATGCCCTACCCCTGTTAGGGAAAGTAAAAGGAACCTATTTCCACTTTATTCTATCTTGAAAAATCTATTTTGCTTCTGCTACATCCATACACATCACCATGCGTACTCTCCTATTACAAAGCTTTTCACTCTTCCATTTTTCAGAATTTAGTCTATTTTCTAAATCTTTCAAAATTTTCTATAATACTCGTAAAAAACAGGTTTGTTAAACCTTTCTCATTCATTCTGTGGCAAAATTATCTCAAATCTCACTGCATTTTATTTTAGTCCGCATTTTTCCTTTACGAGAATGTCATTATGCCTTGTTTTGCCATGCTTGATTTTTCAACACATTTTACGCAACCCTCTCTTTTTTACTGACTTAACGTAACTTACTTTCATCAATTTTTCTACGTACAAGTTTTACTTTCATACCCAATGTAAGGAACAATATTTTATTATGAGTAGTCTTGGGTTGCTTCCGTTGGAATGCTTTGGTCGGTAAACATACTAAATTCAACTTTGTTCTGAAAAAATCTTACAGCGAGTACATCTTTGAAAATCTAAAAAAAAAATGTAATCAAAACTGTTATATTTTCAAAATATCTTAGATTAACAGGTTCTGGGAAATCCGTCACTGTTTTAGTCCTTCAAAGGATTCCAGGTTTAAAATCGCCTCACTTTATTATTCTGTGTGTGCGTCTAAAGGCCGTTCTACAAAGGCTCTATTTTAAACTGAATTATTGTTGAAGGTTAACTATTTTCCGTAAATAAATTATATATTAAACTGCGGTGAGCTTTGTTACACCTTTGAACGTTCCTCCGTCAGCTGAATATCATATTAATTTAATATTGTGAAATATTGTTTCATCTTCAAAATAAACTTTTTTCTTTTCTCAACTTACAAGAATACATACAAATTATATAAAAGAGCTGTTAATAATATATTGCTGGATATTAACAAAAATCGGCTTTGAAGATATACGAGTATATGGTGAACTTTAAAATTCTCTAAGCTTCTTAACTTTTTTTATTTACTTACCTTTATTTGAAGTCAAATAACGTTTGTTTTTTTAATTTTCAATCCCTAAAAGTTTTGACATTAACTGAATGATATCTTATAGACAGAGCTTTCATTACAAATACATTATATTAAATAGTAAAAAAAAAAAATTAATGAGGCGCCTCAAAAATTGAAAAAAATCGTATGTATGAGAAAATCAATCATCTCCAAAAGATTTTTTTTCTTTTTAATTTGTTGTCGTTCACCCATCAAAGAGTATTTTTCGGCATTATAGTTATGTTACAGCTAGGTTTAAATATAACTTGAAAAAATAACTATTTTCAAGTATTATATAAAATAATGAAAAGAATGCGTTAAATTTAGGTTAGTTAAGTGGTTAAATTAAAATATAAATATAACTTGAATAAATCTAAAAACGAATTGAAATAAAGTATTACATTTGAGTATATTTTATTTAAAAATGTTGTAATTTGTTTGGAAAAAACACTATTTACCATTTAACATAACAGTGTTACCCTATCTGAGATGAAAACCTTGAAACCGGCAGGGTTATACCATTAGAAGGAAAAACACTGTTTTACTTAACACAGTGTTAACCATAAATTACACATTATTATAGATTTACTCCGTATACTATAGTTTAAAAAAGTAAAATTTTTAATTAACAGCGGTATAAAAAAATACGAAATCAATTAAATGCTTGAACGTAGATAAACTTTATTGATTAATCGGAAATTGTTTTTTAGACATTTTCATTTGACTAATTTAACCATGGGGTCACATTATGGGCGGTATTCTTTCAAATCAATTCTTTGTTATCATTTTCGTCTTTGGCGCCTGGCACTCTTTGTACTGCGACCAGAGCTCAACGGCATTGTGGCTTGTCGGAGAATGATTTGCGCAATTTTGTTTAAGGGTAACCACCATATCTTTTCAAAGTTAACTTTATGGTTTGTGTGCTTCGACTAGGGCTCCAATTTTTAAAGTTCAATTGAAGTTAAAAGCAATATGAGGTGATTGAATTAATTAATATCAGTAAAAATTTTATGCGTACATAAAAAATCCATACTTTGTTTGTCGTGGTTTGCAGAGAAGACAGATCGTAAGACTTTTCTTTCACGACACATATTTTTTGTTACATCCACATACTTGGCTCTCTTCTACCACGCTGTCCACTTAGATAAGCACTGTTTATTTTATTGTTAGCCTTTCACTTTAATTTATTTTAAATGTTCAAATAATTAAAGAGTGCTCTTTTTCATCGTACTAAATACATCAGTGTTTAATTCGCATTTATCCTTTAATCGTTCACCCCCAATTCTCACTTACGTTCTCCCCTGATGTATTTATCTCATTAAACGTATTTCCATAACACGTATTCGGCCACTTTTTTTTCATATCTTTGTTTCACTACAATACATCAAAGGGGGTACTAAAATACTTTTTTGGGCTATTATCTTAGCAGACTTCGATACTGTTCGGCTAGAAAATATATATGTTTTATTTTATTGTGCTCCAAACGATCTCCATGACCTAGTTGATAAGACGTTTTACTTATAGCTAAGGAGTTTGGATTTGATTCTCGACGGTACCCGAAAACAAAAAAAATGACCAGTGTCTGCTAAAGAGTTTATCTGGTAACAATACTCGTACGTGTTAGAGGTATGTGATTGTTTTTATCCTCATCAAGCACAGTAGTATTGTTAATACGTGCTATTATGAACAACGAATTACGTGCGTACTCATGTGATTCTCAGCCCGAGGTTTTCTTAATGAGAACGAATCCAATCTTGCGTTCTGGCACTCCTCTACAGAATGTCTGAATGCAAAATTGAAATAAGTTGAAGAGTATCATACGAATGAAACAATGAATTTTATTGAATACTTTAATATACTTCTTTCGCCCTGAAAGGGTTTATTCCATCAATGATAGTTTAAAAATAAAATGAATTATTTTATCGCCTTAAGCGTTACCTTTATGAAAAATAAATGTTTGCAAAGAAAGAATCAAGAACATAGCTTCTTATTTGCTTCGTTTCTTTTATTTTTTTTAGAGAGGACTTATTAAACTGAACGATACATTCTGGAAACAATACGTACGGTAAACAATAATAACATACCTTAACGTTTAATATCATTTTCGGTATCAATTATTTATTGTATGCAAATAAAAATAATTGTTTTTCAAAGTTAATGCATGCGTCTGAAAACGAAAGTAAAGGAGACGGGTCGTCACCGTTGATGTTGATCTTTAATTTCTTTTGCTGTCTTCTCTTATCTTTTGTCCCTCCACATCTTCCTCGGGGTTGGTAGTAGAAGCGGCACCGCACCGGTGACTAGGGCGTAGTAATAAGTATTCATGTAAAACACGTATTTGAACTTATTGATTGTGCTAGTGCCCTTTATTATAGTTTAAATCAAGCCTTTATATTTTGCTACGAAATATAGTTTTTAATATTAAGGCAAAACGATCAATATAGTAAAAACGTACGAACACCTACGATATTCTAAACGAATAAAGCTGTAAAGCGATGCACGTAAAAACGATCTTTGTGATCTATATTTATGAGTTTTATACGAAATTAATTCGAAACAGGGCTAAAAAAACTATTCATACGGGAAAATAATTATTCGAGAAACGAGTATTCAAGTAAAACACGTACATCTCGAATAATTCGTTTATCGTTTACTAGTGCCCATTATTATGGTATGGGATGTTCCAATAAGAGCGCCGGATTTAAATTTCCCACTTTTTTTTTTTAAGATTGTTAGCTCTAAAAAAATATATGTGCCGTCTATGAATCTTGCGATTAGTAATAATGGAACGCTACATGAAAAAAATAACGCGTTATCATTGGAACGCTACATGAAAGAACAACGCGTTATCATTGTTAAAACTCATAATGGAACGCTACATGAAAGAACAACGTGTTATCATTGTTAAAACTCATAATGAAACGCTACATGAACACTACATACTCGTACAATAATGGAACGCTACATGAAAGAACAACGCGTTATCATTGTTAAAACTCATATTATAAGAGATGCAGATTAGGATGCGGATCAGAATTGGTCAGCAAGATCATGATACCATGCGACTTAAGCCACTAAGCCATAAACAATTCCTGAGCTTAAGGTGTTATTGCCACAATCGACTCACAATTATGCAACGATGTTATTTTAAATTTCATCAAAAGAGCAAGAGTTTGCCAGCATAGCCGTGGTACGCATTTATCTGACATTTGGTTCCATGCATAATTGCTACATTTGTAGTTTACAATAAACTAAAAATATTATCACTTTTCGAATAAATAATGCGTTTAATTAAAAAAAACTAAAATGGCGCTAAATTTAAATTCGGCGCTCTTACTGGGACACGCCATGTAAACCAAGCATTTGTATTTTACTACAAAATATTGTTTTTAATATTTTGGCAAAACGATCGATTGAGTAAAATAGTAAAAAAAAACTGTGAATAAGCTTAACGAATAAGGCGGTAAATCGATGTACGAGTATAGGGGAACGATCAAAACGATCTACGCAATATTTATGAGTTTTATACGGAATTAATTCGGGACTGACTGAAATAAACGATTCATCTGAAAAAAAAAAGATTATTCGACGAACGATTGATTAAGATCTTACTGTACATGACATGGCCAAGATGATTCATATTTTTTTCCCTAAAAATGACTCAGCAATGTTTTACGTAAAGAATACACGTAAATTCTTTGAACTAACTGTCGTCAAATTAAGTATTCATCAGCCAAATTGTATGTGGGTATGTAATAATCGAGAAATAATACTCTTTGCCTATTCTCGTAAAAAAATGACGCATTTATTAGTTTCACTATTTAATGTTTATCCTTTATACAATAAAAGTCATCTACGGTGGTTTAATGGTTAGCATTCATACTAAGCAAGCGGTTATCCCAGCCGAAGTCACTTCCGGACTGATTATATGGTTAGACCATTTTAAATCTGAATTTATGTTTTTTGGTAGCTTTTATGATCTTTATTATAAATTATTATAACCTTAAAACAATATATTTCATAAAACCCCGCACCAGCTGATGTCAACTTTCCTTAAATATCTTAAATCGGGTGAGATCTTTTTTAATACATACGTCAATATAGAAAAATAACCCATTTTCTAAGTAATTTTTTTCCACTAGACGTATTGCTTCAATGTTACATATTGACTCCCTTCAATCAGGAATAGGAGGAAAAACTGAGGAAATTAGGCGGGAGTGGCTGTCGGGGGTGTTTCTACCCTTATCAAGGAGGGACGGTAGGTTTCCTCCACTGGTAACCCTCTTTTTTGTAAGGATGCCTATTTTGTCGGGGTGGAAAAGTGTACAGAGGAATCGGGGCAACAACGGCTATAACACTTTCTTTATTTTTGAGTCCGTATTTACATTGCATCGTTTCTAATAATTTTGGTACATGTTAAATTCAAGAAAATTTTCAAAATTTCCGGCAATAAACTCAATAAACCAAAGATAAAAATAATTGTTTGTTGTAAGTTTCTACACGGTAATATGGCTACTATACATACACATATGTCTACACAAACGTTTAAGAAGCTTTTTTTTATCCCCGGAACTCTAAAAAGTCTATTTGGTCAAGTAATTCCGTGGGGTGTGCGCGTGCACACAGTTGGCGACCTCTCTACCAACTGACAAAACGAATGAAGCACTGGCACTGCAATATCTGAGCTCGAACTGATTGCAAGTAATTCGTTATTAATTACATTGTACGAGTAGATATGGAATATTTTTGTTTAAGTATACAGAGTTATGACGTTTTGATCGATGCTCTAATTTGGTATAGATTTTTTCATTTCTCAAATAATGTATGCAATTAAATTTTTATCACAATAAACAAGATTCATTAAACAAGTTTTAATGAATCACTTATAAAATTGTTCGCCTTTTATTTGACAAGGAGAGAAAATGTCTAACATGACAGAAAATTTTCACAATGTGTTTTTGACCAAGTTGAAAATGTGACATAATAAAGTATTAGTATTTATTACGTAATTCAAATATATGATATATACAGTAAGTTATATATCTGAGTTGCATATATCATTGATTTGACTATATTCATTTTGAATAATTATTATCAGAAAATAAAGATAAGTTAGGATTTCAGAGACAAAACCATTCATTTATAAACGATATTCATGCCTTCTTCTTAAATATGTATTGATTCTTAAATATTGATTCTTAAATATAATTTCTTTCAAATCAAAAGTCATCATAATTTTTCAACATCATTAGTGGTCTAATTGGTATAACACTTTACTTCTGACGCAGGAGTTGTAGGCTTGATCCCCTCTAGCGCCTTCCCCTTATTGTGGCGGTTAAAAACTATTGGTGTGTCTGAATACGTTAATATGACAATTAATAGATTGATTCATTACAATAAAAATTATTCATTATTCTACAATTAAAAATTTCAAAAATAATTTTATACGATATACCAAATTTTGGTTTCCAAAATCATCCGAAGAAAAAAAAATAACGAAACCATCTTTCCATTTTTAAAACGGATACTTCTAAAATTTTATCTCAAAAACAAAGATTTTTATGAAATCAAAATGTTTAAAAAAAAAAACAAGATTGACGCTTATCCACTTAGCCCTCAAAATTTTGGGAGGGATTCCCCGAAGGCAATCGCCTCACCCTTCAGGCGCAGGGCGGTTGCGTGGGTGGTTTTTTCTTGCCACTTTTAGTTCGTGCCTTATGGCGCCTTGCACCACGTAACCCATTCCTCATTGATCCTGAAATAAGCTAGAGAATCTAACTAACGTTAAAAGTTTACTATCAGACATGGAATAGGGTGTTCATAAATTCAATAAAAAAAAAACGATTTTCAAAGCTGAATATGTACAAGTTAATTAGGATTTAAATATATTATTTAAGGAAAATGATTTTCTCGTAAAAAAAATTCTTTAATTAATGTTGCTAAGAATCTAATACATTAATTCAATGTAATGTCTTGAATTTTACGTCCGTTGAATACAATATAACTTTGCTAACTTATTGACATGTAACATTTACATTCAACCAAATTGAATATTTTTGATCAAGTCTAAGTGAAATAACAAACCCCGCTCTCTTTTTTTTAATCTCCTCGAGAATCAGGGTCGGAAGAAAATCGTCTTACCAATTTATCTACGGGGGTCATGCATGGACACATTTGCCATTTATCAGAAAAATTAATTGGGTACAAGTGTTGATAAAGAAAATAAAAACTTTTATTGTAAGTTTTTAATAAATTAGAATTATTTCACTCCTTCCTATATATCCGACTCGATAATAACCTATAATGGAATTTAAAAAAATAATGTAGCGTACACACATATCTTCGTTATTTTTTGCGAAAAAAGGTTTAACTTATCAATTCATCATAACAAATCTATTCTTTGACTAAAGGTAGAAAATGTTGTTTTATTTTAAACTTTAATATTTTGTATCTAATAATAATGTTAATAAAACGTGGGTAAAAAATACATATTTGGTAAAGCATGGGAAAAAACTATAGTTTTCAAAAAAAATTAATAATTATTGAACAAAAGAATCGCGGGCAACCCATGGTGGCTGAATTTTCTTAACTAATATTTTTAAGACAGTTTATGTTAAGTGTCCGAGATAATTTATGAATTTGTTTTGTCAAAATGTCTTAGAAATGGTAAAATTCATTAAAAAATTGTTTTTTACTATGGAAGCATCATAAAAAAAAGATTTGGAAAAAGCAATCACATATATTTTAGCCTTGTTTTCACTCACAAGTGATATATCGCGGTCCATAGAAAAAAAACCTATTTCTAATATTTATTTGTTATAAAATATTTGAACTTACTCTCAATATCTTATACACTAAGAGATGGAAAACTGGTCAGCAAAGATAAAAAGAAATAAAGTTTCAATTATGTTGGAAAAAAACCAGATATATATTGAAATTATTAAAATACACAAAAGTTTATGGGCACCATATTCAAGTATATAGAAAAGATTAACTTTTCCCCGTATACGTGTTATTATCTTGATTCTTGGCTGGAGTGGAATTTTTATCGCCTCCAACTTATCGGGTTATATGGAACGACTCAATACAATTTGTTGAATAGACTTTTCCAACAGATTATGGGGAATTTGGTTAATTTGCTCCGACTTCTGATGGGCCTGAGCTATTAAATTCATTATGATTTTTAGACAACAACTGGGTTAAATCTATGAAAAGTGATGTAATTAAGTACAACAAATTAATTAATTTTACCATCTTAACTAAAATATTCTATTTTTGAAAATAAGCTTTATCTTGTTTGACATCGATATAAATAACTGGAGATATAACATAGTTATAACATATTAACCTAGTTCCATAACTGGAGATATAACATAGTTCCATAACTGGAGATATAACATATTAACATAGTTCCATAACTGGAGATATAACATATTAACATAGTTCCATAACTGGAGATATAACATATTAACATAGTTCCATAAATTTATGCCAGAAATAAATTTTATTTTTTCAGGCAAAAATGATATTTCATAATTTACAACTTGATTTATTTTTATGTAGTTTTTATCCCACACTGTCAATAATCATCAACTAAAAATGTTGAGGTTTTTGTATTTAACGTGTTATGGGATTTAATATTTTTTTTATTGTTTTTTATTTCTCTAACGTCATACCTTAGGCACAATCCTAATAATAACTCAATTAAGTAGTTTTTATTTAACTATGACATTTTTATAAGAATCATGTTATCAGCTTCGATTGAAACTAAAAGATATAGAAATTTTTAAAGCAAAATCTTAATAATATCACGTTTAAAAATGAAAATTTTAATAATTTAATGGACAAAATTTAATAATCGGACAATTGACTAATTCAATTACCTTATTTATATAATTATCTATGTCCTTTTTTGCATATACGAGTATTTTTGAAAAGAAATTTGTTGAGAAAACATCTCGATGTATTTAAAATAATTTTTTTCTAGCTCATAGATTTCTTTATGTTGTGTTTATATTTTAATCTTACAGTGTTTTCAAATGATATTTTTCATCTCAACAATATAGCTTGAAAGCATGCAATCAATTTGTATTAAAATCTAAAAAATACTTATTTTAAAATAAAAATCTAGAAAAATCATTCAGTTTAGTAATGAATGAAATATTATTAGAATGCCCCTTTTTAACAATTACAGTATATTTTTATGCACGTTAAATCATATATCATAGATAATAAAACAACATTTAGGATAGAATAATAAATTTAAGTTATGAGTTATTACTATAAAATTATAAACTATCATTAGTCATAAATATATAATTATATAAATCATCATAATGTGAGCAACTCCGTCATTTCATAGAAGAACTAAGTTCTTGGTGTGGCATTTTAAAGTAGACTTACGAGGATATTGTTATATCATGATTTTGTAAAAAAATTGCAAGAAAATAAATAAAAATAATATGATATAAAAAAATCGGGTTTGAACCCTATTTTTAATTTTATATAATATTTATGTTGATGTTATTCGTAGATATTTGTCATTTACTCATTAAAAAAAAACCTGCAAAGCTTTGAATTAAGATTTATCTCGGAACATGGTTCATATTAGAAATATATTCAACATATGAGATCTCAAACGAAGTTAAATTTACTGCACGTAGCAGACAATATGAAGGTTCATCGATCCTACCTGCTTCTACTGTACCCCTACAAAATATGTTAAGATCTTCTACGCTTTGATATCCCTCGAATACTATCTACTTGATTACACTATCCCCGTTTGGTTCAATTGATTGTGCCCGTTTTATGATGCATTTCTAAACAGGCGTGCTTTGTGTGAGGCTCTGCATTACGGAGGAACCCCCGCACTTTCTATCTGAAGGCTTCGCCGCCAATCAGTAATTATCCGTTATTGCGAATGGTGGAGGGTTTCGTTTGGCTGATTCATTCATCATGCCTAAACCCCCTTTCCAGGTAGTTGTGTGGGCCCGTGGAATTTTCAGAGATTTAAAGATTTGAAGGATATTGCAATTAAAGTAAGTTCTTAGTAAATAAATGTTTGATGATTTAACATTAATTTTAACCGCAAAACCGTTAATGTAAGAAAAGTTGGAAATACTTATGATTATAGCTTGCTAAGTAAATAAACCATTTTGAACGTATGAAAGGAAGGCGTAGTAAAACATTTGAAAATATTGAGAAAAATCCGAGAGTAGTTAGTAAAATTTAAATCAATAATAAAATTTAAATTACTGTCCGAAAACTTAGCCAAACAATTTTTTTTTGCAATTGAAGATATTAAAAAGGATAATAGAATCGTGTTAAATGAAGACTTAGTAAATTATGCAAAAAAGACAATAAAAAGTACGTAAAGTTAGGTTAAAATAACACTTTTTTTATTAAAATCCTTATTTTTTATTCATTCTAAATTTAAGCGCTTAGAAGCTGTCTTATTCAAAAACCATTTTTTAGATAATCCCCGACAATCTCCGTATCCTACTTGATAGACAACATTTTTCAACCCGAATGTTGCAGACTCGACTCTTGCTGGAACCTAGATTTTATGAAGAAGAGTATTAGTCTGATTTTCAATTCAGACCTCTTTCATATATTTCTGGTCGGCTGGAAAAGATTGTCACATGACAATAAACTCGCTTATTGTAATATGCACAACAAAATCGTAATATAATATAAGAATACTGTGTTTTAAATACCACTAAACATTTTATATTTCAATTATTGTACATGAGACAACATATGAATAAATAAATACTTATGTGAATCTCATAAAAAAATTATATGGAAAATCTCAAACAAATTTATAAAATGGTAATATATATAAGATGTATATTTATAACAAAATTTGATACTCAAAAATCCTTCCGAAATAAAATAGTTTTTTTTTAATATTAACTAAGTGTTTATTTTTATGCCTGTGATATTAGATTATTATATTTGACAGTTTAATCATATGTGCATAAAGTAATTTTAATAATGTTAACGAAAATAGAACACGAGTACACATTTTAACTCTTCAAGTAAAACGCTCGGAAACGAACAAAGTCAAAAAGAACAGCTGGTCTTGAACAAAGAGCTCTGAGGAAGAGTCTATTAACTCGACGTTGAAAAAAAATAAAAATAAAAGATAGAAATAGAGTTTTCATGCGGTATCTTATAAAAGAAAACCCATTGGTAGTGATACATATAAAAGTTAACCCTTTTATTAATGTATCTGAGAGCACACCAGATCTGTGTAATGCATTCACAAAATACCCCACGAGTTTTTTCGCCTGAAGCTGTAAAAATACAGGATGATTAAATGCAGCGAACTATTATTAATCTACGTTATCCACTACTCCACTTTAAATATTTTCCGTAGAATTCAAGATGTATATTAAATATATTTTTGATTGAGTAAATAAGTTAGGGTTAAATTAAGCCAACACATAAAAATGCCCTTTTATAATGTAAAACAATTCATGAAAAATATTGGCTTTGGTGTTCATAGATTCATTTCACATACAATATTTGGCCGTACTAGCGCTGAGTAGCTGCATCACGATACTGCTAGTAGGATACAGTACTACTTTCTATCAGGTATTCTACAAGGTGTACTTAAGTATTCTAGTTCTGGTAAGAATTTTATTGAATGTAAAATAAACTTATTTAAAACGTCAATATGACACAGCTTTCCCGAAATTGATCACACGTTATAGAAAAAAAATTGAGCATTGACTAAAAAAACTATAATACCAAACATAAAAAGGGATATTGTAATTTATTTTTAACAAACACTGTTTATTCCACAAAAAAAAAAAAAAGTGGAATAAACAGTGTTTGTTAAAAATAAATTACAATGTCTTTAAACCTCCACAACGTTAATGCCTTAACTATAAACAACATAAAAAGGGATAAGTATAGACCAATATTGATAATTTTTTTTCTTTATTGTTCCTTTTTGACTTGCTGTTTTTCAAATACTTGTTCTATTTTGTAATTCTTCTATATATTGTGATCAATATTCTGTTCCATAAAATATTATAATCCCATGACAGAACGTTCAATTGTTATTATACGCGTAGTAATTGAGTTAAATTGTTAGTGTAGTTCTCTTCAATTAAAACTTTGGTTTTAGAACTTTCTTGGTTTAATCACAAGCTAATGTATTGTACTCGTATTTCTTATGTAAAATGGTGTCCTGTATTGAATTGCACAATTGGCTGAAATTAAATTTAATGTTTTTTTTTAAAAATACTTATTAATTAAGCTTGGGGTAGTTCATTGAATTTCAAGTTAATGGTCGT
The DNA here is from genome assembly GCA_949825065.1 of Odontocerum albicorne. Lineage (NCBI taxonomy): Eukaryota > Metazoa > Arthropoda > Insecta > Trichoptera > Odontoceridae > Odontocerum > Odontocerum albicorne. The sequence goes on along the minus strand of OX463852.1, from coordinate 15,755,808 downwards.
TTTAAGCATATCTATGTACCCTTTTTTTTCTACAAAAGTTTTTGATATTAATGACATTTCTTAATTTTATTTTTAACATCCAACAACTTTGTTTTGAACATGCAATAAATAAATAGTTTTTAATATTTAATTAAATTTAAAATTTATAATAAACAATATGTATGATAAGTTAACATGGATTATAATTATATATATTTTAAAACTGTAAATTTTCACGTAATTACCTGAGGAGATGGCATAATATTTTAAATCTCATGTTTTCATTTCTACAATTAGATGTGGATTTAAAATTATCGAAAAAAAATACATGTTGGTTTTTATTTTTCAAACAAAACCTTTTAGTTCAATCAAAAGTATCTATACTTTATTACCCATCTCGCGTTCTGATATATTTTTCTGATGCTTAAAATTGTGGGGTTGAAAACCATTCAAAGGGCGTAACTTAGCGAAAATATCGTTTGATGCCATAATCTTTAGCAATATTTCTCCATTTATAAAAAAATAAAAATCTCAAGGTTGATTGGATGTTAATTTCAAAAGTCAACCAGCCATTTATAAATACAACGAGAGTGGGATAGAATATATATGATACTTTTTAACCAGATTTTGTGTTATTCAACTTTCCTGGCATTTAGTTTCAATAATTGTTACATTTAAAAGTCTCTTTTATATACAAGAAAAATTAAATTGTAATTGAAATTCAGGAACGCCCTGTGAACTCACGTTGGTAACTCGTAAACGCAACAATAACAGTAAAAACCACTCACATTGGCTTGCTTTTACGCTTGCATGAAAAGCCTTTCCAAAATGAGCATAATTTTGAACTGTTTTGTGGCCCGAACATCCCTATAAGGCGGGATAAAAATCGAATATAAGGTTTTGATAATGGTATTTGTGTTCTTTTTTTATATCCTTTCCTGCCTTCCACGGTATTAAGGGTTAATTAAATTGACTTTTTGCTTATATTTAAACAAAAGTCAATTATTTTTTTCACTTAAAAATATCGTCAACGTAGGAATTCTCACAGTTAGTGTACTGAAGCTATTTCTGAGCTTAAGATTCTGAAGCTCCATATTTTAAAACTCGAATGTCCTGGATTTGTTTCAATTCAAAATAGGTGACGTGAGGGCTTGTTATAAGAACACCAATACAATTTATTGGATACATGACAATATCCGTGGCGTAGTTGGCAAGACGTTTGACTTTCATTCGGATATTTCGGGTTTAATTCCCGATGGTAGTTGAAAAAAAGTATTAAAAAAGGTCCCAGTCAACTCAATTGGTTTTAAGTCTGGAAGTTCAATAAATGGAACTCACCACATCATTGTCTTCCGGTCATGCTCTTCTATATGCTCGAATTACCAATTTAAGCGTGTCGAAAGAAAACGAAAGGAAAAAATAAAATGTTATGCATGTTGTTTGTTACTTTAAAGAAAAATTATTTCATCTGTCAGAAATATTTTATGAAAATGTCCAAGTTATCTTATTATTTTTTTTAATCTAAGCATCTTATTAATTTTTTTTATTTATCATATTTTTTGATAAAAATAAAACTGTAAGTATGCATATTTTTTTATTTTTCATTGAAGGTGCAATCCACTTATTTTTAAAACACAAATTTATTTCTCTAATTGATTCGATAAAATACAAGAAAATATTTTTAACGCTTTCAGACAGTATCTAAGAAAAATAAAAGAATTACAATTTTAATTGAGAAAAACGGCTGGAGGAAGAAACTATGTACTCAGATATCTTTTTTTTTCTATTTCTCTTTGGTGCAGCTTAAATAATAAAATTTGCCACCGTCTACCCATCGTCGGGGGGCGTGGAATATTTAATTTTCTCGTCTGAAGATATTAAATGCAACTTAGTTCTCAAGATATTGATATTTGTATACAATTTTCTTACATAAACCAGCACAACCTTTTTAGTTCAAAAAAATTAATCCAAACATGAACAATATTTGTAAGAATTCTTAATTTTAAAAAGATAAAAATCTAAAATATCTACGTAAGGAGTCAGTAAATTCGCGGAATTAAGGGGTTAAGGGAAGGGGTGGTAAAACGCGTGCGCATTTTCCGATGATATGACTCATTAGTGTATTCACAAAATTTTAACAATTCAAATAATTTTGGAAGAGATGTTAACGGTTTAAGGAGACTGTTGTTTTGGAAAACGATGGATTACAAGTGGCATAGTTTTTTTAAGCAAGATAGAGAATCGATTTAAGATGATCTCCGACCCGGGTGGCGTGTTGAAGCCACTTATTTGAACATCATAAAAAAAATAGAAAAGCTTGTGCTGGAAAATGTCCACCTAAACAAGCAGCCTACGACCGTTTTGAATATCCTCCATCAGCATCTAGAGACGTCAAAAGTCAGTTTAATGTGAGATCCAGAATGATCACGCCACTTCAAAATCAACAATGTGTCGAATGTTCACAACAGTTTTTGGACCTCAGCAGAAACAACAAAGTTGAAATTTTGAGCCAAATTGTAACTGTAAATGAAACTTGAATTCATTATTATGATCCTGAGCTGGAAGCAGGAGTCCATGCAGTAACATAAAAGGGGCCACACAGCCCCTTAAGAAATTTGAAGCGCCGTAATCACCTGGAAAAGTTATAGCCACATTTTTTGGGGATGCGGAAGGCATACTGCTGATGGATTACAAAGATAACAGCATCTAAATAACTGTAAAGTACTTCTGTGGTATGTTGATGCAATTGAAAGAAGCTGTAAAGGAGAAAAGGAGGGCTGCTTTTGCATGACAATGCACCCGTGCACAAAAGCAATTCTGAATTGGCTGCTCTTCCCAACTGTGGCTTCCTAACGTTAAATTACCCTCGCTAAACCCAGACCTGGTTCCGTTTGACTATTATTTGTTTCCAGATGTGAAATAAGAGCTTTGAGGGAAGACATTTATGGAAGATGAACAAGTTCAAAGTGCAATTTCGGCTTATTCTTAGGTATACTAAGCTTATTGAAAGATCTGAAAAATGTGTTTAAGTCAATGGTGAATATATTGAAAATGAAAAATAAAAAAATCTTTTTTGCCCCTTTTTCTCTTTCGTTCCGCGAATTCATTGACCTCCCCTCGTACATAATTGTTTTCATAATAAATTACAATGTTACGAGTATTTCACTACATATACTCATCCCTACAATGTGTTTTTCGACCTCCTATTTCAACGCTATATCTTCAGGCGGTTTAAAAAAATATTTTTATAATATCATGTGCAAATTGAACAAAAAAAAAACTTAAATATTTTATTTTTAAATTAAACGCCTGAGTCTACATCAAAACTAGTTGACTTGATTTGACACTAACGTCTTAGGCACAAAACATAAGAGGGTGCTATTTAGATTTATTATTAAGTAAAAAAGAAAAACACATTTTTTCATTCCTTGAAATTAAGACTTTAAATATTTTTTGAGTTCATCTTTATTTTTTTGTTTTTCTTTCTCAAATTTTTATTCTATTTTCATATCGAAAATATAAGAAATAATAAATTTAGTTTTGTTTGTGTTTTAATTAAGATATATTTTTTTTGATCAATCTAGGGTGATTTGTGCTACTAACTTCAAGTCATTATGCAATTATATGAGTCAATATAATTCCCATTCTGTAAAGGTGAATAACCACCACGCAAACGACACCTGACAGACACTTTCATCTTGTATTCTTATTTTAATAAACCATGATTTCATAGGGATATACTGTTTGATTGGTTTATATCTAGAGCTCTTCTTTACACCAGTTATATCCCAATTCAACGCCCAAAGTGCCAAAATATCAGGTTCAATTTTATGTAAAAGATCTGTTACTGGCTGTGAAAAATTAGATAGAGGACTACCAGCAGAATATTCTTCCTTTGCAAAGGTATCAACACATTTATCAAAGGAATCCAAACTAGAGAAATATGTATAATTTTTGACATCAATTGGAATAATTTGGTAATATCACTTAAATAATGGAACTTGTTTTTCCCCATAAAATATAATTCTTTTCTTGTGAAGGGATACCATTTTTGATCGAATTTTACTACCAAGTTGAAAATAAATAACATCCATGAAAATATTAATCATTATTAACTTCCAAAATTGAATGTGAATTGTTCAAATTAAGTCAAATTCAAAGTTCCAGATCAAATTAAGTCAACTCCAAAAATATTTTCTCTAGAGTTAAAATAATTAGAGTTATTAAACTGCCATGAAATATTGTTTAAATAAGCTGCTATTGAAAAATATCGATTTTCTCTATTTTACAAATGAAGGAGTCTAAATTACTCTCGTGTTTTGAATCCCGACGTTTTACGCAAAACTTAATAAGCTTATAAGGATGGTCTGGCCACCGATTCAAATTTTAAATTCAATTCTTTTCTTAGATTAATCAACTGATAAATCTCATTGCCTTTTAAGAGCTTTTAAAAGCTTAGTTGACTTGTAATTAATTTCTTGGTTAATATGTTTTTATGATTTTCCTAGTTTAAACAAGGCCGTCAGTTTTATAGTCAGCGTTCTTCTATTACAGAGATCGTATCGGTTTCGCAGTTAAAATTTTGGTCTTCCTTAAATCGGGTAATTTTTTGAACAAAAATCCTTTCAAATTTTAATTCACAGTCGTTGTTGGTGAGAGTCTGGTATTAACTGCCTTACTTATAATTGGATTTTTATCACGGTGAATCATCTCGACCCTTAAAATAATTACATTAAGACGAAGCCAAGGATAAGACAGTCATACGGCACTGTTTCAAGTTTTGAACGAAAGGGTAGGAGTGTGTAGTTGTTATAATTTGTTAATTGAATAAAATTATTTTAAAATAAAAATATGTTCTAAAGTATAGTACGATTTGTAAAGTGAATATTTAAAATGATTAATTTTAAGTAAGAGTTGGTTCACTTGGTACATACTCGTAATTAGGTCTCGCAACTTATTAAGTCAATTAGAATTTTTAATAAAATTAATAGTTAACGATTAGTAAACGGTATCAACCTATTGCTTTATGTTGATATACCATATATGTTATGCCTTCTGTAAGATACAAGAATAAGCTTAGTTTATTAGGGTTAAGACAAGCAACAAAACCATATCCCAGTATCCACTTGAAATAACTTATTTTTTTAAATTTTGTATATATATTATACACCTAACAGATTACGTAAATATATTTTGTATTTAGTGTTAACATAAGTTGTCGAACGTTGTTTTCACTCAAAACATGTGGAACCTAAGCGCCGAACTTCTGGACTTTTCACATTGATTTAAGATGGCGGTATATGGTACAGTCATGTGACTACAATTCCTCTGCTCAGCCAATTCTACGGTGGTTTGAAGAGAATCTTCATGAATAATATGGTTTAAACGGTCCTCATCGATGTCCACTGGTCGTCCGGAACGCTCCATGTCTTTCAGGTCGAAATTACTGTCTTTGAAACGTAAAAACCATCGATGAGCTGCCCTTTCATTCATAGCATCTACACCGTACACTTCGCAAATATCGCGAGCAGCTTTGGCAGTTTTATTCCCTCGATTGAACGCGAACAGAAGCGAAACAATATATGTAACGTAAAAGCAAACACAATATCTTGTAGAGCAGAAAATTTTCTTTCGAATGACGTAATAACGTTTACCATTTTGTTTAAATTTTTGTTGATCATTTTTAAATTTGGAAAAAAACGGACACAACTTATGTTAACACCCAATACAAAGAGATTATGTATACATACACATTATGTATACTTGTTTAAAATAAATGTTGATGTTCAGGGGTACAATAAACTCCAAAAAGATTTTATGGTATACACTTTACGGTTATATTAAAAATCACTTATAAACTATTGATGAACAGTAGCTGAACCATACTTTATTTTGCTGACGAGAACGTGCTGCTGCGTTTCACATAGCGAACTTCGTTTTTCGAGTAGCTGCAAAGTAATATGCTATTTTATTTTACATATAGCTATAATACTTTGACAATACTGCTCAAAAAGCACTCGTGTTATAACATTTTCTATAAAATAGCGATGTTACGGTTCTACAGTTTTTTATGCCTTGCCTTGTTCTGCATACTTTCCGTATCGCCGTGGAAAAGTTAAGCATTATTTTTTTAAATAAAATTTTAAAATTATCTTTTGTTTTTTTTTGCGCAATACAGATATTTTAACTGATGAGTAGTTGCTTGTAAAAAATGTTATTTGCGTATAAATTTGCAAAACAGCATTAAATATAAACAAGAAAAAAAATACTTTGAAACATGTTAAATTATTTGATGCCAAGCTTCACGCGAACGTGTTGAGTTATAATAACGTATATAAAAACATTTCACAAAAAAATATTTGAAATTTTTATCGCAATTCTGTGAACAAGAAATCTCTTCAATTTCGGTCTAATGGGATTTTTGGGAAACTTCAGATTATAGAAACTGTTCAGGACACCTTAGTGTGTGACCAGACCGCAGATGAAGAATTTCCACCGAAATCACGTCCCATTCTTACATCTTCCCTTACATTCTTCAGGCTCCTAGATTTTCTCCTTCGAATATTCACGTCCCCCAGTAAAGAAATGTCACTCACAAACCATAGTATTTGCTCACGCACGATGCTTTCTCTGAGAGATTTTTATATGCACGAAATAAAAATAATAATTCCTCTTTGCCAGTTGCAGACTCGTTTAAACAAAAGATACGAGGAAATAATATTAAAAATGATTTCTTAGTATTCAAACACGTACTGTTTCTTAAAATAGTTTGCTTTAGTTATTTAGAAGTCTGTCAAGACAGTAAAACAGCTAGTTAATTTTAAACGCTGGTTGTTGTAACTATTAAATTATGTTTTTTATGATATTTTTATGTTGGTTCTCCTCTGTTCATTGAATATTAACCGTTTAACTAAGTTTTACTTCAAGCAAAGTTTGAAAAAAAATCGGCTGGCTGACATTTAAAATGAGTTACGAAATACAATATTTACAAAAATAACCTTTTTCTTTTTTTACATACAATAGAAACATACTAATATAAAATAAGTTATTTTTTAAACTTTCCGAGCTGAAGAAGATTTAACGTTGTTAACAATGTAAGTAATGTATTTTGTTGTAATGAAATACGAGTACATAGGAGTATATTTTTTATCTTTGTGTGTTATTTTATTAATCTTTATTTATAAACCGTAAACAAATTTCATATCCTAATTTGGGTCACGGCTGAAAAAGGTTATGCATCACTGGCTTAATTAATTTGTCAAAAGTTTATATAAAAAACATCATCATCATCACCATCATGATTTTCATTCTTCCCTTATTCAAAATTTGATTCGTTTGGTAGTACTTCTAGGTCATTCTAGATTTTTCAACTCATGTACTTTCTATACTACGTGTATCAATTATATTTGTCAATCTTTCATCATTTATTCTTTCTACATGGGTGAACTATTTCAATACTTTTCTCTTCATTTTAAGCACTGTATCTTGTTTTCTTTTTTTATGTGATGCAAGAACTTTTTATCGTTTGAGTAGAAATAAGCACAGGGCAGGTAGTTTAAGAAAAGTTACGATGTGAAATTCTATAAATCAAGGTAAAAAGTTGATTTTACAGACGAAAAAGTTCTGAAGTCCTACAGTAGTCGAATACGCAGCCTCGGACTCGAAAGATAGGAGTCTTACAATTTAGACAACGAAGGTCGTCATGTCTAATGAACTGATCCAATACCTTAATCAGAAATTTTATATATTTTTCCTAAATACTCGTACTTTTCTAAATCATTCACATTTTGCATTCGCATTGTTATACCATACATACTTGTTATTTAATCATTCACCACATACCTTCGTGGAGACCTCCAAAAGCTCCTCATATCAGAGATCCATAAAAATGCTAAAATCTTTAAAAATAAAAATTATTATTTCTCTATATTTTCAATGTATTTTACTGACTAACGCCGTATTCCACGTTTTGAGCTTGGGCAAAAAGGTTCCTTCAGTTTGTTTTTTGTTTGAAACCCGTATTTTTTTCCTTCCAAGCTCATAAACTTTTTATTAAAATTAACAGCTTTTTTCTTTTCAAACATCCTCTTCATATAATATTGCATTTCACAATCTTTCGTAGAGCTTCTTTCCAATCCACAAGCGAGGAGGATATTGAGAGGTTAGAAAATCGGGATTAGGTTGTAAAATGAAAAGATTTGCGATTGGAAATGTGTGCAAGACTCCATTACGTCATATTCAGATCCCGTTATTGAATTTTCTCTGATACACATTACCAATTTCGCAGCGCGATTTTCATATTTTCGCTCCTTTTTTGGCATTTTGAATACGGCACAAATTGAATTTGTCGCGAAGCGCTGTTGGGGTTGTTTTGTGAAATGGTAATATATAAAATTATTAAGTTTGCTATTGTTTTCAAAATATTCAAATGTTTCTCTTCTCCACATTAAAGGGGAAAATATTCTTGGTGTGTCGTCGTCTTTGAGAAATAAATATTTTTTATTTCTAAAATAATATCGTGAAAATTAAATTATTCAAGTTACATTTTCCATATTTTGTTTTTATTTTGTGGTTCATTTTTAATATTCACTGGATGTTTCAGAATATACATCAAAGGAATTTCGAGCCCCGATGACATCAACTGGTGTGTGAATACAGTTTTATTTCATTCTAAAGGTATTTGGTTCAGTTCCCAACAGGGTCAATTATAATTTAATAATATTTGGTGACAATTGCCTCTACAAGGTTTTAATAAAATAAGTCATTGTGCAGTGTATTTTAGTGTATTGCTCTTTCTTTGTATACAGTATAACCTAGTAGATTTTTTGTAGTATGCTAATCACTTTCAACCGACCAGAAATATGTTAAAGAGGCTTGAAGTGAAAACTACAACCCCAGGGCTGGAAGACAGGCGTCGTACCAGCCCTACGGAGGTTATCATTGAAATGTCTTTATAATTTTCTTTTTTTAGATGGCGCAACATCATCCTGGATGTTCCACCTCTATGAGCACATGCCCTTAGTGACCACATTCACATTAGGTATTACTAATAATTTCATTGTATTATGTGTTGAATATAATATATTTTCTTAATTTATTTATATATTATTTTGCGCACATATAACATCTGATGGCTTTATTGCCATAAAACATTTTTTTCCAACCAACGAGTTCCATAATAGCATAAGTAAAATAAAATTACACTTATATAAAAATTATTCAATTAAACTGTGGGTGTTTTCATGTGAGGGATTTATATGACTTACTATATTGCTTGGTTGTGGGGTTGACCAGTTAGATTTTAACGCAGAAGTTCCGTTAGTTTGGAATCCGCACTGAGCTTTCATTAGATAGCACAGGTATTTTACCGACAAGTTTTTAGGGTTGTATGAGTATCTATGAATTTGGTCATATTTATTAAAAAAAAAATAGCACATCCGAGTCCTATTTTCATTTTATAGTAAGATAATCGGTAATTAAAATTGATAACTTTGTAAGAAAGATTGCAAGAAAGATTCATTACATTTTAAATTACGAAATCTAGAACAAATCATTACTTGACAATAAACGGGATTTTGTTTCAGATCTAATAAATTCAATATTCGGAATAAATAAATAAACTAAATTAAAAAATACAAAATATTTAATATCTTGATTTATTTATTTGTATGGTATCCTTTAACACATTTGGATTGATAATTCAGGCATAGTGAAAAATGTTACCAGAAAACCATATTATCTTAGGTTTTATTTATCGAGTCTTCGGATTTCGAGCCACTAAAGTAAGCACGGAACTCGTAGTACGTCACGCTTTGGCAATATTACTCCACATATAAAGAGGCAACAACACGTCTAGCGCTTGTTGGTTTTGTTACCAGATGAATTCTAATCAGATTAAGATACCGTCAGGAATGAACCCGAAACCTCCGGGTAAGAGTCAAGTTTTTTTTTCAGCTAAGCAACATCATCATTATATCTTAATAATTTTCTTCGACATCATGCACTTTACTATGATAAGCATATTTTTCTTCGAATCTTAAATCGTTCGATTCGATTCCAGTCTCATTTTCAATCAAGCCCTTTTTAACATTTTTCTGATTGGTTGGAAGATATTGCCACATGGTCATAAGCCTGCCAAGTTTTACTTTATAAAACGAAGGTGTAATACAAATTAATCTGTCATTAAATACACATTATGAGAATTGTTATTTTATTTATGCTTGTAAAAGGATATGATATGGGTTAAGTCTCTGAAATAGAGTTAAACAAAATATTTACGAAATAATTAATCCTAGGGCAGAGGGCAATATTATTTTGGGGCAGACCAAGAAAAACGTGACACGACCAAATAAATCAGATACTGAAAGAAAAAATGCTTTAAAAATAGAAAATAGGTAGTGCATGATAAAATAGGACAAAAGTAAAATATGTGTACTGCGATTGAATGAAGTGGCGAACTTTCCTTTCTGTGTGCACAATAGGGGCATGGAGTGATGATGATATTTCCACTTCCCATAATCTACGAATGAGGAACAAAAAAGTTTTTTCCCATTATTTAGCTAGTCGAACAAAAGTAATTTCACGTTGACACCGACCTCAATTCTCGTCTGACTGTGATCCCGTAGCACGGACAGAAGAGCCAAGCTCTATATTTCGGCCACGTAGTTAGTTCGCAGCGCAGGACCGGAAGTCCGAATGGAAAAATAGGGGACGCAACGGAACCAATACAAGTGACAGGTCGACGGACAGCCCGGCTATTTGTTCTGTCAGGGATGTGGAACTTCAGAGTGGGAACGTACGTCTGCCACATTCGATGTCAGTTTTTTAATGCATTTTTCAACGAGTTTTTTAGTTTAAATCTAAATTTCGTGTAGTGCTTCAAAAGGAAAACATGACTGATTGGTGGGTTTGTATTTATAGTATACTACGTAATTTTAATAAACTTTTTACGTTTAAATTAAATCGACGTTTTTTTATGTATTTAAAGATTTTATTTTGACATACATATGGGAAGATTGCAGAATACTTAAAAATTGTCTGGTGATTTAAATTTTAGCAGTATTCAAAAAAAAATATCAAAAATAATGAGCAAAATTTGGAATGTAAAATGTTAAAAACTGTACCTATTGCTGTTTATTTTTAAACTATGTAAATATAGGAACTAAATAATTGAAACTTTTTTTTAACGTTGAAGTTGATATTAAAAATTAAAAAAATTTTTTTTGTCAAAAAATGTCATTGTTGAAAAAATTCGACTTTAGAAAACTGTAAAGAAATTAATTAAATATGACTTATTCATATCATATAGAATTACTCATAGACATTTATTTAAAATGTTACTATTTCGTTGAAAGATAACTGAAAAATAAATAAGCATTTTTAAAGAATGTTATAGATTGAGTGAAATTATTTTCTAGTTAACGTATTTGACTGAATTGAAATTAGTTATTTATTTTTATTATTTCTAACAAGTTCAAAGGTTTTATAAATGCAAAGTACTTTGTGTTTCAAAACTAGAATGATTTTTAAAATATATTTTTAATGTTCTTTCCACTAGTGTAAAAACATATTGAAATATTTATTTTTATAAACATAAAACACTATAAACTTTTAAAAAAATTAACAACAATCTAAAATATTTTCACGTTTTTAAGATATCGTTCACCAGCTTTTAAGACTCATCAACAATTTTCTCAAATAGCTGAAGAAGAAAATGTTCTGGGAGACTGCCTGAAAAATCAATAACCTCAGAGGAGGCTTGAGCGAGGTCCGAAGACAATCTCAATCTCTTTGCGGCTTGATTAATTCCTCACCACCATCGAGGGCCGAACTTTGACACTTTGCAATGGCAAGGGGATGCTTTCTCACCCTTTCTGAAACCCGCCCCGTCTGATGGGACCTCGTGATTTTGGCGTTTGACAGACCCTCCCGTCTTTTTTGGAATTTTTTTTTATTGATTAAAAATGTAATACGAGGTTTCAAAGTTTTTTTAATCCATGAAAACCCATTTCAGCTGAAAAAATGAAAATTCTGGATTAACTTTCAATTTGAGAAGAAGGCCAAATAATTCATGATTATTGAAAAAAGAAATGGAATGTAAAAATAAATATGATAAAGAATAAAATATCATAGAGAGTGAAACTTAAAATAATGCATATGCTAGTTAAGCTAAGAGAGTAGAGAGACATCATGTGAGATAACAAGATGTAAGTGATTCAGTCCGAAATAGGACGTATTACTCTATGTAGTACTGTGGTGAGAAATGTGTTAACATACATGTTGAAGCACGATCTAGAGCAATGATACTCAACCTTTTTTTTCTTCGGGCCACATGCATATATTTGTAAAGCTACGCGGGCCGCAACACTATACTGGTATGACAAAAAATATCATGAAACCCACCACCCCCGGTTTTTTGGAAAACCATTTGAGATTTATAAAAATATAACCAAAACAGAATAATAATAGTACATATCACTTATCAGCATACGGTTCGTTAAAAATTACAATAGTGAAAAAAATAAAACTCAAAAGTAACATGTATCCAAGCGTTTATTTTGAAATTAGTGGGATTTTTGACATTGGGATAAATTTTCAACAATTTTAGACAAATCGGGTTTATAATTGCTGCATGCTACCCTCAATACGTCATCAAGGTGAGAATCAGTAAGTCGATTCCTGTATACGTTTTTTGCATATTTCATTTTGGAATATGATGACTCACAAAGATATGTTGATGCAAACAATGTGAGGAGCAGGCAGGCACATATCAAGCATGTGGTCGTACCATGTTTATTTGACACAACGAAATATTCTTTTTCCCATTTGTCTTGAAACACTCTTTTTTCGTCGGACATTTTTCGATTGCATTTCGAAGACACACCCGCCATTATGGGTAATTAAATTATAACAAAACAATATTTTATAAGACAGCAAAAAAAGCTATCGTATCAGTGTTCCGCGTAATGTTTACTTGAAATAAAGCCGCAACACTGTGACTGTGACGCATTCAACTTTGGAGCTGTCAAAAATTTATGTGTTGCCACAAGCAAAATTATTTGCGCGCATATTTGTCTGTCAAATGTTTGTTTTTTGGGAATAAATCTAGCGTGTGCAGTAGCAACACTCTTATACCAGATCTGATGTTGACACGACAACGACCATCCTCTTCGGTTTTCCATGTCTGTACGTCAAAGTCGAAATTAATCTCAAGATTACGAAATATAGAATGCCAGATTTTGTAAATCATGTTCCTGATAATAAATGTGTTGAGGGCCGCACAAAAAAGCTTGGCGGGCCGCATGCGGCCCGCGGGCCGCAGGTTGAGTATAACCGATCTAGAGTGACACCAAGGGATCGCGTGTGAATCACACTCTCGATTTTCCTTCCAGCCAAAAAGCAATCAACCTCAGCAGATATTTATGCTTTGTTAAAAAAAAAAGTTGTAATTATTGCTTTCAAAAGGTTAAGTTTCAAATAATCTAAGCATTCAAATTTAAAAAAACCCAGCAAATATCAAATAAAGCATGCTCCATTCTTAAAATTATTCAAACTTGCATCTTAATTTAGTAAGAGATAATATTAACACAATATGAAATTTCAAATTGGACAGAAATTACATAGCGGAGAAGTCTTTTTCCATCGCATAATTTTGATGTTTCCAGAATTTGGCGGCATAGACGAAAAGAAAAATCAGTGAATTCTTATACCCAACCTCTGTTTTAGGGTAGCACCAGTTCATAATCGTAGTGTAAAGATATAGCGGGAGAATTTAGGATATTATACACTTCAGTTCAGTTTGATTTCACTTCCACCCAGGCTGTTATGAAGGACACAATAAGTCCCCACCCAGCGCGATCTACACTAGAAGATCGAAATCTTCCTTATTTTTTTATGAGTGTGACACCACTTAGTGAAGAAGAAGAAACTACCCATCGCGACTCTTTCTCCGGTGGTGACGACGGACTTAAGGTCCGATATCACGGGAGAAGGAAATTACTCAGGAACTATTATAAAGTTCAGTTTAGTTCGATCCCAACTCCATCAAAGGTTTTATAGGGGACAAAATTAGCCCACATGTAGCGCAATCAACACTAGAAGATCCAAATCCTCTTTATTTTTTTATGAGCGCGATGTCACATAGTGACGAAGAAGGAACTGCCTCAAGGAACTCCTCCGGTGGCAACACACCTGAGTGTGAAAAGAATAGTAGCGAAGACGGACTTAAGGTTAGACATCACGAGAAAAGGAAATTACCAGGAAACTATTATACAACAGATAATAATCTCATATGACCGAGAAAAAAAGAGTAATCGTGGTCCTGGAAGAAGGCGTAGAGCATGGTAGAAAAACGTGTGATACTGTCATGAACAGGTGCAGATCTTCGAATACCTATAAATAAAATCAGTAATGGTTAACGTTAATAACCAACAGACGAAGCAATTTAAAGAGTATTTTTTCTGTTGAGTGAACAAACCTCATTAGAACTAAAAAAAAACTCGTGCAAACATTCGGACTAAAAAGAATTAACGAACGTCGAAAAATATAAAAAATAAGTTATAATTAAAAAAATTATATCAAAGAATATAAATTAATTATGAAACTAAAACGCTTAACTGGATGATAAATATATATATTTAAAACGCTTAACCGGATGATGAATAGAATTATTTAAAAATTACCAAAAGAAAACTCTTCCATAGCGGATCTTTGATTTTTGTTTAATTAGTTTTCTTGCCTTTAGACGGGAGTTTTTCGTGATTTTTAAAAATGATATTGTCTGAGTAACTTTTTAAATTTTCATTCTTTGAAAATTTCCTTTATCAGATAAATTATAATATAAAAACAAATGGGTTATTCACTTAAATATAATTAAAAAATCGTTTTGATACGATGAAGGACTCGTTTCAGTCATTCGGAAGAAATCTTGATATAATTTTATGACGTTGAGCGTTTTATGAAAAGAAAATATTTTCCAAATCATCGCGATAGCGAATGAAGTTTAAATTAAGGCTTTGTAATTGAAAGAGTTTTTTTATGCAAATTTAAAAAAAGGAACCATCCCACATTTTACCAATTATCAAGAAAATTCACGTCGTTTTGTATATGTGTTAAACACAAATTTTAAATATTTAAGTATAATTGCCATCACGCCATTACTCTATTGAGGTGAGAGGAGAGAAAAAAAACACATCTACATTCCATCCCGCGACACATCTTTCGCTGATTTCACGTCCATACATCTCGTCATGCACACTCTCCTGTTTTAAGATAACACTCTTCTCTCTTTCATAATTTCAAAATATTATTATATTACACTTTATTTGTATACAATGTAATCTAGCGAGTTCATTATCATGTGAAGATTTTTTACAAGCAACCAAAAATATGTTCAGGGTCCACTAATGAAATTTTTTAAGAAACTCACTTGAAAAAGTTGGTAACAAAGAGAGTTGAACCCGCTTACCATTGTTTAGATGATGCATTTTTCACCAACAAGTCTACGAACGACAGCATCTTAATGAACTAAAACATTATATTTATATACATTATTATAAAATAGAAACATTGATCGATAAATAATGCTCCAAGAACAAGTTTTTAAATTGTTATCATTTTGTAAATTGCAGCTCAGTTTTACAGTCATTTTATAAAAAAAAAATACCTCATTAACGCCATGGACGGATATTTTCAATTCATAATACGAACAAGAAACATAAAAGAACTCTGATCAATCGTTAATTGGAAAACATTTCAAAAGTCTTTGACTTAAATGTAACGATAATGAAGTTTTCTGAAATTTAATTTTTTTTAAATAAGTATTGAAAACTGTGATCGCTTTAATTACGAACTCCATGCCTTATTATTAAATTGAAAGGAATATTAATTATTTCATCTTTGAAAAGGGGCTGAAAAGAATACAAAAAAGAAAGAAAAAATACCGTTTCAATATTTTCCCCATATTTTTTATGGACTGCATTGAATGTTCGTCAGAAAACAAGACGACAGGGACATCGAACATACCGCATTTAATAACGTACGAAAAATTATTTGAATATAAAATTATATCACCACCTTGTTCTGCTTCGAACAATATAGAAATCTATGATAATACGATAGAAATACGATGAACAACAACTAGATGTTGAGATAAAAACTAAGAACATGGTTTTTGTAGATAATGAATATTTAAAATAGATATAACAGAAATCCAAAAACCTTGTAAAAATATTGATAAACATATCATTTCGTTATACATTTAGGAAACAGCGACAAAATAAGTAAAATATTTAAAAAAAAGTTTGAAATAACAATAATATATAAGTACACCGAATGTGGGAAGAATCAACGTTGGAGCAACAAACCGTCGAGTTGAAACCAGAATTAAAAAGCACGGAAATAATATTAGGTCCTTACATATGAAATTGGCGTTTTGCCGTACTGGCAACTTTGATCTCAAATATCTTCTCTTTGGTTAGGAATTCCAAATTAAAATTTATACAGCTATTTACTCAAGTATTTGTGTTTCGAAAATTATAATTCATTTGTTTTTTCCTCAATTGTTTTTTTTCTTTGCGTCACTCAGTTTACAAAATGGAAAACTTGAAATATCGCGTTATTTACGAGTACGAGTTTCACCGTGGCACCAGTGCTGCAGAAACGGCTCGAAGGATTAATGATGTGTATGGCGACGGTGCCGCAAAAGAAAACACAGTGCGTTTTTGGTTCCAACGTTTTCGTTCTGGAAATTTCGACCTGCAGAACAAGCCCTGTGGACGGCCGGAGACCAAAGTTGATAATGAAGAATTGAAGGCTATTGTGGAAGCGGATCCATCGCAAACCACGTCCGAGTTAGCTGCAGGCTGCGGTGTTAGTGATAAAACTGTTTTAATCCACTTGAAGCAAATTGGGAAGGTGAAAAAGCTTGAAAGGTGGGTACCTCACGAATTGAGTGAAGCAAATCAACAAACGCGCGTTGACTGCTGCGTTGCATTACTCAACCGGCACAATAATGAAGGGATTTTGAATCGAATCATTACCTGTGATGAAAAGTGGATCCTGTATGATAATCGGAAGCGCTCATCGCAATGGCTGAACCCTGCCGAACCAGCCAAACCATGCCCCAAGCGAATGTTTGACTCCAAAAAAGTTACTTGTGAGCGTTTGGTGGACTAGTGCTGGTGTCGTTCACTACAGCTTTCTTAAATCTGGCCAGACGATTACGGCAGATGTCTATTGTCAGCAACTGCAAACCATGATGGAAAAGCTAGCTGCTAAACAACCGAGGCTGGTTAATCGCTCTAGGCCACTGCTGCTTCATGATAACGCTAGACAACACACTGCACAACAGACGGCTACCAAATTAGAAGAGCTTCAATTGGAATGTCTAAGACATCCACCGTACTCTCCGGACCTTGCCCCAACAGATTACTATTTTTTTCGAAATTTGGATAACTTCTTGCAAGGGAAAAAATTCAACTCCGATGGGGCAGTCCAAACCGACTTCAAAGATTTTATTGATTCCCGTCCGAATGGTTTTTTTAGTAAAGGGATCGATGAACTACCTATGAGATGGCAAAAGTGCATAGATAGCAATGGTACATACTTTGATTAAATAAATATATTATATTAAAAAAAAATCAACTTTATGTTCCTCCCAAACAAAACGCCAATTTCATATGTAAGGACCTAATATAAATAGCAGAAATGTTAATTTGATTCTAGCTCTGCACAAATTGACCGAGTGCCATCAAATAGACATAAAACATTTATAAACATTAGTCATCATAAAATATGGCTCAGAGATGAGACTACGTGAAGCCATATAGAGATGATGAAAAATTCCGAAGGTCTCATTCATTGAAACGAAATCCATAATCTTGCAGATTTTTGGAAACATATATTCAACTCGAGAGCATTGCTCTTAAAAATCCCAATATCCGGGTAGTACTAACTTTGAAAGAGATTGCCACATGACAATAAGCCCAACATGTTGTACTGCATTCAATGAATGAACTGTACACTACAATACAACTTTAAAACGTGCAGTATCACCCCGTAAATGAGTTGATTACGTTTATTTAGAATACAAAATTAGTAAAATAAAAGTAATTTATTTAAAAAAATACAATATAACAAACATATATCACGTTTATCAAATAAAAACATAAATTTCATATCTCAAATTAAAAGTTTCTTTGTTAAATTCTTCAAGTAATTGGAGAGATGTGACTGGACATGGTTTTCTCGCTAGAAATTGCTCAAAAATAACTTTCAAAAAACTAAATAAACATTAAAGGGGATTTTTTTAAGATCAACCAACAACGAAACGTTTTATTTAACACTTATTTAACGGCGGAATTATTGCCAGGTGGCAATCTCTTCCAACCAACCAGACAAAAGTAAATGAAGCAAGTTACGTGGTCGCATCAATCAGTGCTTCCCAATTACTTTCATGTAACGGCCCCCTAAATCTGAAGTAATTAATTCCCCCCCCCTCCCCCAAAAAAAACATTTTTTTTATAGTTGAAGATTTATTTGGCAATAATTATTACAATTAAAATACACATATTTATATTCAACACAAAATTAAAGGAACTTGCTTAAAAACTTTTTTTTTAAATAAAAACTATACTCACATTAATATTTGTACTTTGTACTGAATATTTTCGCGACCCCCACGAGAAATCCCGAGGCCCCCAATTTGGGAAGCACTGGCATAAATCATTCAAATGACAACCCATCCCCACGAAATCCATAAACATATAGGTTAGCACATGCCCACGAACCTCACAAAGACGGACAATCACTTGAACATTCTTTTTCATATAAAGTGAGATATTATCAATCAAAAGGAAAGGAAGGGATGGTGGAGAGGAAAGGAAAAGAAAAATCAGGAATGAAACACGTTATTTTACTGACTAGAAATTAAGAGGTTTTTCAGTCGCTTCTTAAAGCATGCCAAGGACGGAGCGAGTCTTATATTGGTTTGTAACTGATTCCAAAGTCTCACTGCATGGATAGTAAAGGACGACGCAAAGAAAGAGGAGCGGTGAACTGGAAAGGCCAATAAACAATCGTTAACCAAAATAAACGTTAAATATTATTCTTATTAAAGCAATAACAAAATGGACCGATATAATATACATTAAGGCCTAACAGATAGTAAAGTTGATCATACCTTCTGGAAGAGGTTCAATGACTATCTGCACAGCATCAGAGCAGGACAGGATGGCCGAGACCACCAGGATGCTGGTTATGGTGGAAACACCCCTCGTGAGGAGAGCCATAATGTCTTCTTCTTTTCACACTTAACACTTAAACAGTTTGCTTTATGATGCACTTAAGTCAAATCCACTGTTGCACTTCAAACTCGTCATTATCACAGGATCTGTAATGAAAAATAATTTTTATTATTAAGTATATTTTTAATATTATCGACATTTCTAGCCACAATGAAGAAGTGCGAGAATCAATAAAATAAAGCAATTGCAACATAACATATATATCTGGAAAAATTATATAACCTGGAAAAACAAACACACGAGCATCGATACCAAACTTTGAATTTATAAGAACTGTGTCAGGTCGACCATGACTTATAATATCGAAAACAAAGCCGACACAACTGAAACAAGCTTCTTCGATCATCCGAGATGAGAATACTACCATTTAGAAAAATCTCTTAGATATAGGATCAGAAACATTCACACTAGACATACCTGCAACACAGATGATAGTCAGATGGAACAGAAAGAAAAAGTGGTACTTATGTGATCACATTAATTGAATATGCAGTCAGTCAGCCTAATCGAAATCAGTCAGTCTGAGGCCAGTCGAAAATCCAGTCTCGGGTACTAGACAAGCAGAATCATAGGAGCACATAAGATTCCCTCAAGCCATCACATACCAAGAAGAAATATGCGGAGAAATAACTGATACTCTACATCCCAGGAATGATTTTCGCAATAAAATAGATCTAAGATACATCAAGAAGAAAAAGAAGAGGTATATTATAAAAACTTAACGAAACATTTGATTTTTGAAGAATTTTCATAGGTGGTAAGATAAACTAAAGGAACCTATGAGATCGTAAAGTTTTCCAATTAATCAAAAAGGATATAAAAATACTGGGATTTCTGAAACTACACAAAATATTAAATCCTACTGAAAGTGAAGAAGTACCACTTTGATCTTGTTTATTACTATATTCCTAAATCTATCATAGATGTTCTCAAATTTGAGAAAACTATTTCATTTTCAAGCCTTTATCCTAGAAGAGTAAAAACTCGCAATGTCTGGCCAAAGTAATTATGTGCATGGTTGTAGAAGGAGGGATGGACATTGAACTATTGACGCAGAATATTGAATGAAGAATTACATTTTTTTAAGTTTTGTCACTACACAATGTCCTCAGGGTTGATGTCAAGTGACTGCTCAATATGATGAAAAAAGAGAAGACAAATTGATTGCCTAACGAGTACGCTTAATACTGCCAACGTGAAAAATATAAAATTAATAAAACAGGTAAGTCAGAGTGGTATTTGAGAAAGTTAATCACTTATGCCAACAATGCAGTAGAATATTCTGAAAGCGGACGTAATATAAGTAGACCATAGTTGATTTAGGTTGAGCTTTGGATATGGGATCCAAGGGAATTAATAAATTTACTCTCAGAATTAAGCCATGTTGCTCTGGGTCTTTGAATTCTGAACGTATATCACCTAAGACCGTTTGAATATCCCATTCGCGGAAAGGTTAATATTAATTCTGAGAACTGCACCATATCTCCCGTCTGCAATTATGACTTATGCCTTAATAAAAACGAGTGCATATGCCAAGTTTTATGTCTGTATATTATGATTGAAGGGGTTTACTGGAGCGCACTATACAGAGAGAGAATGCAATTTGTGCAGTATAAAGTTGTACATTACGGGTTAAAACAGAACATGTAAGCACAATATAATTTTTTATATTAACTTTTATTATTAATTTTTATTTAATATTTTTTTACATGAGATGAATTAATAAACACGCACAAAATATATATCCTCATTAAACAATACCAACAATTAAAATCCTGATTACCAGTGTTCAGTCATGTTTATTTAACTATTTAACACTTCCTTGTTAAACAATCTGGTGATTTTATTTCCAGGCGACAATATCTTCCAGCCAACTGGATAAATGTTAACAAAGGAAGTTACATAGTTGCAAATAAATATTCAAATAATTTTTCACCTTGACAAAATTCATGAACTATATAGTGAAAATAAATGTGAGATATCATCAAAGGAAAATAATTTTGTGTCAATTTCTCACGTTCAATCAGTTCAGCTTCTTTTACAGATTAGTGAAAGTGCTACCTATAGTTACCAGGAGACTCAATAAATGGAGTCGAAGATAATGTAGTCCCGGCAACGCTCTTCGTGTCTATATCACAAATTCGGAAAAATTGAAGGTTACCATATGAATACATGATTGATTGGATTCTCTATGTTTAACGAACTTGTTTTTTTTGTATCTGTCTTAATAATTTACTAATTTTCCATACTGTCACTTGGACTCGTTTATCTTAAATGCATTTGAGTTTGTAAAATTATAGTAATAATTGAATCGATCCTGCCGTGTCGCTCCTGACTGAGCATCGTGACAGCCATGATAGCCCTAGACGAGTTCGCTCCATTCATGCACTCCGTGTTTCGGAGGACAATGGTTAAGGTTAGTCCTGTTGCAGTTTCCACTTGATTAGTCCAACGCATTGGGATTCTTTCTCTTGTGCGTCGTCTTTCCACCAGCAACGTGTCCAAGGAATCGGAGGACTCGTCTAAGGCAAATTGTCGACAATCCGTCGGAGATTCTCACTTCTTCGATAAGGAGGCGATAGTTCTTTAATCAGTGTAGAACACAATTTATGTAGTCTCGTTAAATTACGTTCCAGGGGTAGAGATATTCTATTTCTTACACATGCTATAAAGTAACACCATTGTTACTTTTTACTTATCTGCTTTAGTAGCATTTTACTTTCAATTGACTGTAATATTGCAATTTCAATTACACTTTCATTATATACAGTACAATTTAGCGTGCTTATTTCCAAGTAGCAATCTCATCAAACTGAAAATATGTTCAAGTAGCCTAAAGTTAAAACCAGACTGAAACTCTTTTTTTTAAATATGGTGAAGGCTGAAGGGCGAGCATCTTACTGTCTAGGTCAGTGCTTCCCAATTACTTTCATGTAACGGCCCCCTAAATCTGAAGTACGAGATACTCGTAATTAATTCCCCCCCCCCCAAAAAAAAACATTTTTTTGATAGTTGAAGATTTATTTGGCAATAATTATTACAATTAAAATACACATATTTATATCCAACACAAAACTATAGGAACTTGCTTAAAAACTTTTTTTTTAAATAAAAACTATACTTACATGAAACAATTTAATACTCACATGAATATGTACTTTGCACTGAATATTTTCGCGACCCCCACGAGAAATCCCGCGGCCCCCAATTTAGGAAGCACTGGTCTAGGTCATGGAGATTGTGATTTTTTTAAATAATTATATTCTGGCATCATTTGACAATTCAGGTCATTCTGACAACCTTCTGAAGTAACATATTGACATTACACAAATACTTTTTATTTTCCAGAGAAAAATGACGACCTTTAAATATATACTGAATCAAGTATTTTTTTAATGATGCATTGTTATTTTGAATTTTTATTTTTTGCAAATCCAATGATCAAATACAAATTGTGAGAATAAACCTTTTGTGTAATTTGTAGAAAATAAAGATTTACCAAATTTTTTGTTTCAATTTTTAAATATTTTATAAATTTCTCGAGTTCTTGGAAATATGATCAAATTCTGTTTAAAATTATGACAAACTTTAGCCATACAATTAAAATCTTCAAAATAGAGTTAATATGAATCCATTCCTGTTTTTTTTTTTCAGATTATTAAAAAGATCATTAAAATATTGAAATTCTTCCGTTTACGCGAATTAACTTCAACGGGTTTTTATTTATTTGAAATTTAAAATTCACAATGGTGACATCTATCAAGGTATAATTAGGCTTCAAAGTTAATATTTTTACATACAACTAAAATACCGTGAGAATTGAAGATTCGTCTAGCGAAAGTGTAATTCAAATCAAATTGTAAGTTCAATTATCTTTCTTCGTAAAAAATAATTTTACAGCTCTCATTAAAATGTGTATTTTGTAAATAATCGGTGACTACTTTTATACTTATTGATGAAAAAGTAACTGAAGCTTGAATTGAGAAAGAATAGAATATCTGGAAATATGTATAAGATCCATTATTTTAAAGAGCATTCAATGGCTCCACTTACGGGGTTTTCGTTTATGCGCTATTTTTCTGCAACCCGCGTAAATGAAGGGATTTCTGTAAATGTGCTTCAGAACTTAAAGATACATAAATATTGAAGAACTTAATTTTTTATTACGCTTATTTTAATAACTTTTTTGAAATGAGATTTTATTTATTTTAATTAGCAACACTGAAAAAAGTGCCTTGTCGCTTTTAAACTCATTTATACAAAATAAAATAGCTTATTTCAAAATGTTATTGAACTGTAAACAGTTTATAGCATTTGTTGAACAATAAAAATTTTATATTCGCGTAAATATAGAAAGTAAACAACCGCTTCATGGAACTCATTTAGTCATAAAGAAAACCCTTAACACTTTTGTCACGTTCGCCTGCGATAAAAATCCGAGAAATGAGGCCACTTATGAATCCATTGTAAATGACTTATCAGGATTTTTATTTTAGAAAATTATGAAGTCCACACAAAGTATTACGTAAGCGAAATTCACTTACTATATGAAAAAAAAATATAAAGGGCAACTGGTTCTTGATGCGACGCATTGTCGGAGGAAATAGGGAATTCCAATGCAATAAATGTAATATCTGAAGGAAATATCAATATCTAGCCATATGGAAACGTTAAAATTTATCTGAATTGATCATTATTTTTTTGTATTACATTTCAATCGTATAGAGTAAAACTGGAACACTTTATTGCCATGAGACAATGTCTTTTAACCAACTAGAAATATGTTTAAGAAGCCTTATATGAAAACCAGACTGAAGCCCCCTTTTTTTAATGGGTATCAATGGGAATTGAAGCCACCACCCCCTGACTGCGAGACAAATATTTTACTAACTAGATGACGGAGGTCGTCTTTCTAATCATCGTATATTCATGACCATTAAGAAAAATATTGGATTTAAACATTTATTTTCGTAACACCATTTTGATAAAGCTTTTACTTCTACATTCACAGCTTAACATATTTTATATTTTATTTCAATTTCTAATATTTCTTATCTATAAGGATAACAAACCCATCCTGCATGGCAAAACCAGTTAGCAAACGTTATAAAAAATAGACTGGGCTGGTTGCATACTTATACCACATGTAGGTGACTAACAACGCAAGAAAAGTTTTATTTAGCAAGTCGATGGGGTAAATATAGTAGGGAGACTATAGTTGAGATGACTGGATACTGTGATAGAGAACTGCTGAATATTGGATATAAACAATGGTAGAGATAAAGTGGTAGAGAATTCCGCAGGTAGCTGAGCATCAACCTAAACTGTAGAACAAATTATGATACAGGTAGCAAAGTTAGTTTCCATTCATTCGCATAAACAATGGGAGTTCCCATCCAACGCGATGCACACGTGAATATTTTTTATACGCGTTTTATAAACCTTGAAGAAAATACTAAACGAGTTCCTTATCTCTTGATATTTACCTCATCAAATTGTGAAATCAATGGGCATAACGCAGACGGAAAATCTTTTATTAAAGGGGGAGGAAAATTGTTAAGGTAGCGGAGTAACTATTTAACTTGTAAGTTTATCATGCTTTTAGTTTTGACTGGTTTGAAAGACAGTCAACAATATTTCAATTTTGTTCATAAATGAAAAAAAATTTGTGGACGTCAAAATAACATTTATTAGTTTATTTATGCCATTTAGTAATAAAAATCATTCCAAGGCAACTAACTACGTTTCAATGAATATCTGTGGAACAGTATAAACTTAGAATGTTCCTATGCCAAGTCACTGTAGAGATCCTATTTAAAACTGGCCAAATTACTTTCAACACAGTTTAAGAGTTAATGTATTTAAGGAAAAAAATATTTTAAGAATTTTTACATAACAAAAAAAAATGTTCAGAAATTTTGATCTTAATAGTTCATCAGTATAATTCAGATAAATTACTTACATAAACTATTCATATATTATGTGACTATTTATACACATAAATACATTACAGTACATTACAGTTAATACTCGTACTTGCGTAATGAAATTACTGTATCGACCAATTTTAGCCCCCTCATACACATCTCGTCAAACATGTTCAATGACTTTCCGATCACGAACTCGCGTTACGCTTCTGCAAATAATACGTTTTGGGCTTTTCCAGTTCACCGCTTTTCAGTTTCCACGTCGTCATTTAATATTCTTGTTGTGAGACTCTGAAACCAGTCACCAAGTAAAATAAAACCGACACTATCGTCGATATGCAAATAAAAAGCGAATTAAAAAACATACTTCCTTTCAGTAAAAAAAAAAGTGTTTTTCCTGATTTTTCACCAATCATCTTTCAAATCTCCCTTATTTACTTCTGATCATAGTTGAACTTATTAAATTTGTTGTTTTTTTAAATATTATTTCTACAAAGCTATTGTATAGATTTTTCTCTCCACATTAATACTCGTAGTATTAATCTCCCACCATTCAATAAAAACGTTGGCAATGAATCTACCGTATTGTACAATGAAATTTTAAATAAATAAATTTTCTTGGTTCTGAATAGGTTTGAAGCATACTATATACCATTTAGTGCTTAAACTCTGACAAAATGAACTATACTTAACTCCTTGATCAAGCCATACACTTGTATCTACGTGAAATAAATCCGTCTCGACGCAGTAAACGTTTTTACTTTTATGGATGAACTTGAGCTCTGCTACGTCGAAATTTGCTGAGGAGATCCGTCGATAAAGTTTTAATACCTGCATATACTTACTTTGAATTATAAGCGACCTAACGAATATTTTGTAAAAATGAGTGTACTCAATATTTGGCAACCAAAAATCTGATATAAAAAGAGTTTAAAAAATATCTGTTTTCAAGAAAATATTTAAATTCAATTAACATAAAACACACAAAGAGGAATAAATACTGTATCACAAAGGTAAACCGTATGAAAATAATTTTCTTGTTTGAAGACAGCAATATTAATAAAAATAAACCGTTACGATAACATTACTAATTAAAACGTAAACATTAAATCTTTACTATAAAAACGTCTATTTCTTATGTATGGACATAAGCTTTTATATTGTTTGATGATGTTTAACATCAGTATACTCATTGAACTTAGATCTTATAAAACTCCCTATCAATTTCAAACTTTTTACTTCACAAAGTACGAGGGAAGTGTGAGAAAAATGGTAAATTTCGATGACGCGGCGCCTCAGTTAGTAAAGTGACATCACTACTGAAAATTATCATTTTTCAAGTGACTTCTGTTAAAATTTCGGCGAGATACGATGCGTAGTTAACGTTTGACAGCCATGCAAATCGATCACTTCGGCATTTTACGCAACAATGAAAAAAAAAACGTGTTCCATGCCGTCATAAAACATTTTTATTTGAAGATGTTAACAGCAGCTTATATCAAAACCGAGATGAATATATATCACGGGGACTGCGCACTAGCCTTAAATATTGTTTATTTTTTAATAAATGAGTTAAAACGTATCCATACATGGGCCGACGTTGAATTGCTCTCCGAACATCTTTATTTTACTTGCTTTTTACCAAACTTTTGAAACTGTCCTTCCGTTGTCTTTTAATTGATATTGCATTTTTAAAAGAGCTGCAGAAAAGTACGATCATTTTAACCAGAAGTAGAATAAATTAATAAAAGGGCGATATTAATAAAAAAAAGGTACAATGTTTTTTTTATTTGATAAAGTAATCCATGATACACACATTTGCCGAAGGCAATTCCCATATTCAAATTTATTTCAAAAGGACTTATATAATTTATATATAATAACTATAGGCTAGCTTAATTTTAATTTCTTTCGTGTTATTTTTATGTTAAATAATCTAAATTAATCTAAAAAAATCAATATAATTTTATTATTCAAGATATATCTTTAAAAACATGATAGTTAAAATGGACATAGAACACTTGTATAAAACACGGTATTTAAGAAGACATTCAAGATAAACTACGTCTAATGTTTGGCACAACTCCTAAATAAATTTGGTGTATTGTCTTCATCTTTTTGATGGTGGAAAGTTAGAGGATATCTACGAGTAATTTTGATCAAAAGATCAATTACATAATTTTTTTCAGTTGAATTCACCCATTAAAAAATGTCAAAATCATTTTTAATTTTATACAACGTGGTTTAATTCATAATTTCTCGGTAATAATGGTTAATGTCCTAAGTGTAAATACATTTTAAATTAAAATATATGTTTTAATTACAACATTTTAAGAGGGTAATGTGCTAGAGAACATTATTAATGAAAATTTATTAGATCAATTTAAAAATAAATTATTTAAACAAAAAACATGATTAAAAATTCATGTTAGATACTTCAAAAAAAATTGTACAAAAGGTCCTTTTCTTTTTTGAAGCTGGTGATTTTCATAGCTATCTTGACATTTCATGCTGCAGCTCTGAACAAATATACGGTACACCGAAAAAGTCCATTAAAGTTCAAATCACTCCAGAAAAGTTCTTCAACCGAGAGATGTATATTTTCGCACTTTTTCTGCCCCGATTTTTTTCCTACAATAACAATTGAAGAGTCTCTTACTTTTCTCATTGCATTAAATCTCAAAATAATCTTACTTTCTTGTTTTGACAGTGGAAAATACTTCTCTATTTTGATTCATTCATTTCCAGGCGTCGTTACGGACTTTGTCAATCCATGAGATTTGCAGCACTCTTCCATAGCATCACATTTCTAAAGCTTCTAGTTTATACGTAGTGAACTGAGTGTTCATGTTTCAAAACAATAGATAAGAATAAGAAAAAACGTTAAATTTACATAGGTTACTTGAAATTGAACT
The DNA here is from genome assembly GCA_949825065.1 of Odontocerum albicorne. Taxonomy (NCBI): domain Eukaryota; kingdom Metazoa; phylum Arthropoda; class Insecta; order Trichoptera; family Odontoceridae; genus Odontocerum; species Odontocerum albicorne. The sequence goes on along the minus strand of OX463852.1, from coordinate 15,727,683 downwards.
CCTTATTACAGAGAATACTATATTTTGAAGAAGCAACTTCATGCCATCTCCACGTGAATTTCTTAAAATTGGGCGCATTGATTATTCAGCTAGTATCCCACATATTTAGACTGGTTGGACTCATTCAACAATGTCATTCTATATATCAAGGAGCATCTTTGAATGTACTTTTATTTTACTAACAATTTAGGTATAATTTTAGACGAAAAAACTACAGTTTGCTCTACAGTTCCTTGGGAATATTGGCAAAGATCTAAGAGTTAATATCGGTCTAATTAATTTAAGTGTTCTTATCACACATTGTTTGTAAAATAATTAACTTTGAACTTGTGAATGAAAAGTTGATCGCTAAAACCTTAGCTTTATAAATTACTATGTATAATTTCGTTTCGTTTTCGATCATCGTATGGTAACTCTTAATCAAATGTGAATTGGTGATTTTGATATTTAAGAGCGTGGATGAATGACAACATCACCTTCAGTCCCATAAACCGGATCATTGAATTTTTTAACTACTGTAGTAATCACGAAACTCGCGGTTCGTCATCGCACTTTTATAATACAGCGCAGAGCACTGCACATGAAGAGACAAAAACATTCACAAATGTTTATCGATTTTTGTTACCAGACAATTTTTTTTCACCAGACTTTTTCAGCATCATCGGGAATCGAACCCGAAATACCCAGGTAGAAGTCTAGCGTCTTACCAACTAGGTTATATAAATTTTCAGTATACGATAGAATAATGAATGAGTAATTTACAATAAATAAGTGTAGGACAGAATAATGAATGAATAATGTACAAAAAATAAGTACAGGAAAGAATAATGAATGGGTAATGTACAATAAATAAGTCTAGGATAGAAAAATGAATGAGTTATGTACAAGAAATAAGAAAATTACAAAGAAAGTGGATTAAAATTAAATAAAATTTTTTTTTAAATGAAAACTGAATAATGAGATAATTTTACAACTCAGTGAAAAATCAATAAATGAATATTCAAGAATATAATCTATTCGCGTAATATAGAAGATATTGGAGATTTGAGAATGTCTAAGAAAACGTGACATGATAAACACGATCAAAATGTTGCAATAGGAAGTATTAAATTATGCTCAAATGATATGTTCACATTTTAAATTTTTTTTAATTAACATTTTTCTGAAAAAAAAAAGTATTATCAATATATTATTTTTAATGCGTAGAAGTCGAACGAGGAAGTAGTAAGGGAGAAAAAACAATTAAATAAAGATGGAGAATAATGGTGATGAAAATACGAGTATAATACGTATCATTTGGCTTTGGATGCCACAGGTTCCTGAAAATTTTCATCGTTTTTTTTTTTTTTTTTAATTAATCGTAATTTTATCCAACTTGATAACATATAATTGATTTTATTTGTTTATAAATTTACTTAAATAAATGTAATTTAATTTTAATCCCATTCATTAACTTACATCTAATTTAGTAGTCGAGAATTTAATTTAACATGTTTTTCATTCCAACAAAACGTAAATCTATCATTAACATTTAAAAAATATAGAAGACAAAAAATCTGGATTCTCTAATTTTCTGTAATATTTTTTGACATTTCATTAAAAATGTTGAAACCTTTGTACTGTACTCGTATAAGTAGTTTCGACTTTTTAAATTTTTTTTTTGTCATTTTCAAGTTGTTTTTTTGCTACCGAAGCATTACAAATCTTATTTCTGCTATCGCGACGTTACCGAAATTATTTTTGCTAAAAACACTACGAAAGTTTTTTGCTACCAAAGCGTTACAAACGCTATTTTTGCTACTACAACGTTACAAACATAATTTTTGTTACCGAATAGTTACGACCGTTACTTTTATTACCGTTATGTGACATGTTATTTTTGTACCGCAACGTTAATGTAATTATGAACTTAAAATTAATGTGCTTTCCTACATTATGGCAATGTTATATTTTTTCCAGTAGATTTCCTAGTGCAAATTATTGTATAAAAACATAAAAAAATACAAACATTTCACTTACACATGAAATCAATACTTAAATTTTGAATTTAAGTCACTGAAACATTATAAAAAATTGATATTTACAATTTAATTGAATAAAAAATATGTAGTGTTGAAGAAGGCCAAAATTTTCATATATTGTATATAAACTAGGCAAGCGTTTCCATCAAGGACGTTTCTTCCCTACGGTTTATCGACTGATTTTTCTTGATACATCTGCCAAAATATATTTTTTCTTTCATGGAAAAATCACTTTTATTGTTTTGTAAGTGTTCTGGGGCACGCGGGCCCAGATCGTACGAGGCAATACTGAAAAATGAGTATAAATCCTGACACATGATTCTTAGCCCAAATGACATATCGCTTTGCCCAACATTTATTTTTTGTAGGAGCAGATTTTCAAACCTATTGACGATTAAAAAAAATCAAATCATTGTGTAGCAGGAGACATTTCCGAAAAAAATGAAGGACATAATGAACTATGAGTATACAATGTCTAATTGTAACATTTCTGGTAAAGCTGGCCATCTACTTTAGCTTCTTAGTCCCAAATTTAATATATGTATTAGCAGCTAAAACGTAACCAAAAAAATAATACAAAATTAAGTTACGAATGAATAAGTCATGTCAATATAGTCAACGAATTTATTATGCAAGGCTAACAACATGGAAGATTGTGGGGTAGAATGAAAGATTGGTTTTAAATATCTTGCATCAAGATCTTAGGCAGCAGTGATCAGAGGAAAACTGCAAAAAGTTGGTTGAATTGTGTGAGAGAGACTCGTAGTGCACTGTCACGGCAGTCGGGGAAAGACTAAAAGCCAGCAACTGAACTTGCTTGAAAACAAAACGTAGAAGAGGTTGAAGTAGAAAGGATTTCAAAGTTGAGGTGAGGTTAAAGGTAACGTATATACCAATTAGGTCCAATAGTTTCAGGCATGAATAAGTAAGAATGTGTATTGACATATATTATACGAGCCACGCCCAATGCATGGTCAGGTGATGTAACAGTTAAAGTTTGATACTTCTACCCTCAGTATTATGTCAACTAGAGCCAACAGAAGACGTGTTGTTTCTTTATATTCTGAAACGTTAAAAAATATATTGGCCGGTTATCAAGTTACTTTTAAAATAAGGGAAAATCCTTGCACAAATAAAACATTGTCAGCATCTAGCGGATATACTCTACTGAAAATAGAGGGACCAACTTTGATATATGTGAGTACAACTTGGACGTGGAAAAGAACTAAAAAAGCCGACTAAATACTGTAGAAATGCGTGCACTTATAAAAGTACATGGGGGAGACAATGTACGACATAATATGGAATGAAGTAATTAGGGACGAATATGAATTTTACGCTGGTGTGTTAAGTATGCCAGAGAAGAGCAATCAGAGATGGTTTGAGTACTTGGAACGAATTCATAAAGAAAGATTGATAATAAAATAAACAATGCAAATATTAGTGCAAAGCCAAGGAAAGTATGGTTGAATCAAGTACGGGATATTTTGAAACAAGTAAATGTAAAAAGTCAGAGAAAGTGTACAAGTTGTATGAGAAGGTATGTATGTATAATAAAAAGAGCGAAAAGATGTGTGATTTGATAAGAAAGTCTAGCATTGTGTCCTCTCTGTCTTCTCCAATAGGGTAGTGGCGTAATTATGTGTATGTGTTCAATTAAAAAAAGTTCAATGTATTATTTTTTCATCTTTAACAAATATTAAAAAGAATTTGTTTAAATCACTTTATACAATTTTGACACCTGAAAATTTTCTACAAATAAACTTTTCAAGTTGACAAGATGTTATAAACGCGAATCATGAATCCGTGCCAAATAGTTTTATTGTTTTCATTCCATGGAGAGTCGCTTCGTCATTTATTCCCTTCACTAAATAGGATATCCACTAAATTTATACATTTCTTTTTCCTTTCTTGTTTATATTTTTGTTTCCCTATTCGGATTTATACAGACATATTCCCGGAACATTATTGCGGGTGATATTGTGAAGCAGAGTCGGCGAGCTCGTACGTGCAATGTTTACCCTGCACCCGGGCAACCGATTTAAGGGATCAAACAGTTTATTATTTTTTAAGCTTTCTGATCATCTAAAAATGGTCAACTTTTATATTATATTGAAATGTTGCTAATTAACTGATAAGCTAAATTTTTTTTGAAGTACCAAGTATATTTAAAAAGTTATATTTAATGATGATGACTTTCTGTGAGATTTTCAACTAAGAAATCTTTAATAGCTCTTCGAGTTTATAGTTTTTCATTAAGAATAAAAGGACAATTCATATAAAGCCATTTAGAGAGCAACTCTTCTAAAGGGCGCTCGGATTGACGGATTAGAAATATTACAAAATAAATATAAAACATAAAGGTTAAGTGTACGGATATACAGGTAGTGTCTGCTGCCTTTGAATTAAGTGCTTCCCCCTATCTACATATGTTCAGAAAAACATATTTAGTAAAAGGCAAACTACAAAGAAACCGTTGTAGATTTTCAAATATGTAATAGAAACATTCGGTAATTTTTATACATGTTATACGAGTAATCATAAATTTTGATAAAACCTCCTAAAAAAGGGTATCTTTAAGAGCTTTCTAAAGCTGTACTTACTACACATATTTCTAAAACTAAGACATACCATTGTTCGCCACAGTACCAGCAACAGCTCTATTTATTGGAATAACGGAACAAAGTATTTATAGAAAAACCCGAAGATTCCACAAAATTAAAATCAATAATCAAACAAAATGTATGAAATAGGTATTTTGGGAATATATTAATTACATCTTTCTATTCTGAAATCTACCAAATATGGATCAATTATAAGAAACAATTGATTTTTTTAATTAAAATAAAGATCACCTTCGTGGTCCACTTGTTAAGGCGCTTATCTTTTAGCCTGAGGTTAAGGGTTTGGTTCCCGCTGGTACCCGCCTTTTATTAAAAAAAAAATTATGTAAAATAAATTAATGAATAAACATTTTCAAAGACATTTATTTGCAGTGAGAAAGTAATATTTTTAAAATGCATGTTATATTCTCAAATCTATTGGGAATTTCAAATTTTGCTGTTGCTAATAGTCCTACTGTCGGCTCTGCTGTTCCGTTATGCGCGACTTAACCCCGGCGGCTATAAAACCGATTTTATTATTGTCCTTGCTAATCTAAGATGATGCAAACATTGGGTAGCAGTCGCCTGCTATTTTCCGGAACAACGGAAGACGGATGGGTGTTCATCAACAATATTTTATTTGACTTCTAACGGAGCTCAATTTTATAACTTTATTGTTTAGATTCCACAAAACGTGAATTTCATCGTGAAAATTTTAAGATTTGTATTGTATTTTTTTTAAATTCTTGATCATCTCAATTTTGAGGATTGTGGCCGTCATCGTTGCTGAACCTCATGGTCGAGGATGCCCTCGACATTCGACCGTCAATTGTGAAGTTTGTTTTTTGAAATGAGTGAGCCCTTGCACACAAGCACGCTGATTGGTCACACCACTGTACTGGATCCGATGGTACACCGAAGTGAGACGATCGGAGCCCACTAGCATGTTTTATTTCTTTCTATAATTTAATATTGTAATAATATCGATTATCACAAAGTTATTTCGGAACAATGAAAAAGAGTAATTGATATTTAAAGTTTTCAATGTGAATTAACTTAGATATGATCAATAAAAAAAGAAACATCCACAATACATCATTTAAAAATTCAAATGAATATACAAATACGTTTAAATAGTTTTAATGGAAAGGCAACAGTATAGTACACATTTATGACACAATAATTAATTTTTTTATGAAAACATATGGGCGTGACACTGAAAGAATTTTCTGTCCTCATATACGAGTATGTGCACCCCCTTCTGGTAAGTTCCAACACATCCTGTTTGTGTGAGAATAAACACAAAGCATAAAGTACCTTCCTCTTGGCATGATACCAGATATAATAGAATTAAATGTTTATTGTTTCATACAAGCAAAACATTTATCTAACACATTTCTTATGCAAAGCTCTGCCAAATATACCGTTTTTATGTCACCGTCAAAAATATTTATGGGTAATAATAATTTTGTACAAGGTGGTTAATGTTTAAATTTCATTCTTTCGATGATGGCGAATTATTAATTTTATTTTATTGAATTCTCGACTTGTAAACATATGATTTTTATTATCCTTGTAGTCGATTAGTAATACCATCTAAATCAGTCGTTTTCAACCGCCGATCCGCAGATATTTTCTGCCGGTCCACGAAAAAGTTATTGCCGTTTAGCATATGATAATTCTAGACCAAGAGTTCCCAAAGTGGTCGATATCGACCCCCTAGGGTCGATTTGAGTTTTCTAAGGGTCGATAGCTTCAATAAAAAAAATTGGGGGTTGACGACAGCAAAAATAAACCACCTCACTATTGCTACTTGTTTGTTAATTCAAAATATCTATGATTCCAATAGGTACCTAATTAAGAAGTAAAATAATAAAAAAAACACTTTTTTAATAAAAACACATTACATACCAAACTTGTGAACAAAAAATATAACGTGTTATTAAAAAAGTCAATTTTTTTGCTTTGATTTTCGTCTGGGCAGATTTGAATATTAAATCTTGCACAAGATAATGCCATAATCTGTAGTCCTTTTATATTTTTCAATCCTTAATTACAAGTGATTAAAATGAAAAGTTTGATATCTAGTGAAATATCGAGTACTGCACAAACTTATTAATTTTGAGTAAGTAAAGTAAATTACTATGGGGTCGACGGTTTTAAAAGTTTTTGGTAAAGGGGTCTGCGGCTGGAAAAAGTTTGTTAACTATTGTTCTAGATCATATTGCGGAGTGGAGCGAGTAGACATTTTAAAATATTAGATTTAATAACGAATACACAAAATGTTGTATAGATAATGGTTTATATTTCTGCCTTAGCGGTTCGCGAAATATTTCTCCTAATTTTATCGACCCGCCAGTGTAAAAATGTTGAAAACCACTGGTCTAAATAATACATTTGGGGTTATACGCGGTGGTTGATACTGTAGCATGGATTACATTTCATCTAAAAAGTCAAAGACAAAAGACGAGGCACGCATGTAAAACAAGAGATTTCTTTAGTTAAGGTAAGGAAAATCTCTTTGAATGTTGGCAATCACTAAAAAGTGTTATTGATGATTCTATCCATCATCGTGATTAACACTTGCCGCCCTGTGATGGATAGCGAGGGACCAGGACTTATATTTTATTTAATTTCTCCAAATACACTGATTGCAGGGTCTTCATATTGTATGTATTCCTCAACAAAACCTCTATGATTTGAATGATGTCATTACGAAATAAAAACATTTATAAATATCAACAGAAATAAATAGCGGGATTTTTTTAGCACAGTAAGGCAAGTGTTAAGTATGAATATCAGCAATCTTGTGGATAGAAGACGCCTGTGCGTGCATTGGTTTATTTTATGCAATATGTTGCACTTGAGCAAGTCTTGACATATTAAGCCCAAATTTAGGATGGCAAGGATATTACTCTTCTAAAACAATTGGCAGATTTAATATGTTGGAGCCTTTCGTCAGGTACTTTTATATGGTGCAATTTTTATGTTGTTTCATAGCATTACAAGAATTTATGATAAGCAGTATATAAGCTACAGAAAAACGTCAATTCAGATGTGAAATGATCTTAGAGTTATACCAGTCCGGAAGTCCGCTAGGAATTGAATCTGGGGCGCCCGCTTACATAACATGAATGCTAATAGTTAGACCACGACCGCCGACGTGTTAGTATTACACTATTGAGATATTTGCGATCACTTAACAGCATTAATATTACGCTGCTGGACTGTTTGTTATTTTATAATTTAACGTTACTGGAAGGTTTATGATAACTAAATAGTGTTAATATTACACTGCTGGACTGTTTGTTATTTTATTATTGTATAATATAACGTTACTGGAAGGTTTTTGATAACTAAATATTACTAATATTACGCTGCTGGACTGTTTGTTATTTCATTATTTTATAATATAACGTTTCTGGAAGGTACTAAATAGAGTTAACATCACGATCACTAAACAGTATTAATATATCGTCATAAATTTTTTGCAGTGTTTAGTTGCTAGTACTTTATTTGATATTTTCAATTATATAGTTCAACTCAAAATTAATGCTTGTACACAATTTTACATAATGGACATAACTTGTAAATCGTTCACAGATGGCAATATTCTGATATATTTTTATAACACTTTCGTTGTGCAAATTACAACCTGGCAGGCTTATTGCTACGTATCAATGGCTTCTCACCAACCACAAAAGTATTATAAAAGCCTTAAGTGAAAATTAGAATGGAACCTTCTTTAAAGTTCTGCGTATCAGGCCACGGACGTCGACTGTTATTGTTAACTGAAATTAATATGTTTACGTCAAAACTAATTGGAACTTGAGAATTTTTAGAAAATAATGAAATAAATTGAAGAAAAATGCACTTTAACCCAGAATTCATCTTACATGTAGTGAAAAAATAGATAAATATCGTTCGTAACTTTGTTAAGGTCTTTTTTTTTATTTAAAAAAATACGATTTGGTTCCCAATTTGTATTTATTAACTCACATCCATTCTTATAAAAATTATCATTATTTCTGCTGTATTTTTCCAATACCTGGCCTTTCATCCTCCACTGGTCTTGATTTTGAGCACTCATTGTACCCAAGTAAACCGCCTGATATCAATCATCCATCATGCCCCTGTGGTCTTTTCTCGGTACGTGATTACTACTCTAGAACTATTTTCGATCCTCTTTCTATCTCCATTCCAAGTGCAGCATGCCCTGCCAACGCTCACTTAAGCCATGTGATTCTCTCAATGCTTTAATTTTAATTAGTCTGGTTTCATATCCAATTATTTATTTTTTCCTATTTTAATTAGATCTACAAATGATTATCTACATTTTCCTCTGCGCTACCTCTAATTTTTAGCATAGTTACTTCGTGAGAGTCATTATTTTTAAGCCATATGTTAAGGATGATGCTTGATTAAATAGTCTGGCTTTCGGTGAATTTCGTACGTTGTTCCGGAACGCTGAGTTCAGCATGCATAAAACTACCCAAGAGAGGCAAGCATTAATGTCAAATTGGTGTGCGAGGGCGGCCAGCTAACTCAAGGCGACCCCGTATCGCATGATCAACTGTGTACATCGTTAAATTGTTGTTATCATTTTGACTCGTGTACTTACTTATGTATTATTTAAGTTGTGTTGATGTGTCTTTTTATGTATATTTTCTTTCTTTAAGTTTAAGATTGTTTTGGAAATATTGTAAATGAACACATACTTTTTTTCAAATAATTTTGTAAGATGCGTTAAACCGTTTATGACAAATCTATATAAATAAAAATGTAAATGTTCGTATATAGAAAATGGCTAATCACCGAAAGTTCTCTACCGATCGCTTTGAAATTTTAAGAGAGAGATATGTCCATCGGGA